>CM046465.1:3944230-4286730 GCA_025506415.1 Flaveria robusta
ATAACCTATCAAGTCGTTTAAATTTTTATTAAAACTCAAATATCAAGTGTTATTTACGTTTCAAATTTCATTGACTTATATAATAACAAAGCTCGGTATAATTTTGTTTAAATATGGGGGCCCTTATTTTTAGGGGGCCACAAGCCCAATGCGTCACAGATTACATGATAAAGCCGGCCCTGCATACACACATTCACAACTTTGCTCAATAAAGTTATAATTATTAAAACCTTTAGTATGTAAAATGTAAATTAATTTTGATTTCATGTAATATAGCAATATTTAGATATCATGGCATACTAATTTATATATACTATTCGTTCATGTCAAGGGATTTGACAAACATTCCACATGATTAATGAATTCAGCCAAATGAGTTGGAATCTCCCACCACTTACCATTGTTGCATCTGCTATTTCCACCACCACTATCATCCCCGTCACGCTACCGCTACCCCTTTCACTACTGGCAACGAATGGTAGGTGATTATCATGTGGTCACCTAGTAGCTGGGCTAGAGGTGGCGATGACAGAGATGCCAAAGTGACGGCAATGATGGTGACAATCGGTAGGTGATGTGACTACAGAGTCAAAACAACAACAAGCAAGGGAGGAGTGGTGGTGACAACCGGTTGATGGTGATCACAAGGATATTTAATTGTTATGTGTTTATTTTTTCAACCAAACATATTACAAATTCAAAGTTTTTCAATAGATTTAGTTTCTTTTAATTCTAAGCGACTTCGAAAAACAATAATTCAAAACCTAATTCCTTAATTCCAATTTTTTTGACAAATTTTAATTACTTCACGGCCTAAAAGTCAAATATCTTTACTTTAACAGAGATACAAACTAATATTTTTGACAAAATAAAAATGAATATAAGGTGTTGTGGACTGTGGTAAAATCAAAACCTCTCACTTGAATGACATATTTTAAAAATGACTTACATTTTCCTCAAATTAAAAAGTGTAATATATTGAGTAAAAGCTCATGTTTTTATCTAAAAACGTGCTCAATTTTACTCAAATTCTCGCTTTTTAAAAAAGAAAATTCACATTTTCTTGTCAGCCGATGACAATTTGAAGTTTGTAAACAGGATTTTCTTCCAAAATAAACAACATTTTTACATAACAACTACATTGATTTTTGACAAACGATCTTATAGCACTATTAGCTTTGGCGTTTTGCCATTGGTTTGTTAAAATGTCTAGTTTGAAGATAAGAGAAATTAATTTATTTGAATGTTAGCATTTTTTCTCACCGGTTTTAGCTTTCTAAGTCCGTTTTCAATTTTACCTTTTTCTAAAACGATTAGTTCACGCACTTTAAAATTTTACTCCTAAACCTACGTCTTTTGTTCACTGTTTTCAATTTTAAATCGGGTCAGAAGAAATATGAAGCTAGAGCCCTAGTTAATTTAATTCAAACGTTAATTGAAATAACTTAACTACGACTAGATAGTTATTATAATCCATTCACGTTATTTATACTATGAAATTAGAATATTATAGTTTTTTTAATTATATCTGTTTATTCAATATACTATCTAACTTTAGTAAAAAAAGATAGACAAAAGCCTTGAAGAAAGCAACTAAACCACTGTTAGTTTAATACATTTCTATAAGAAGTATAAAATATCAAGATTTCAAATATAAGTTTTCTATGTATAAAACGTAAAATTAATTCTTAGAGTTTTAATTGAGGTAATATATAAGATGAAATAAATTAGAAAAGGATATATAAAATTCACTAATTATTATTCATCATTAAACCCGTCAAATCATATAACTAAGCATACGCTAACAATAACGTACTTACCCATTTCTTATATCCTACATGCTTATCGTTATACGTTTAAAAAACCATTCATTATAAAATCATATAGTTTTGTTATGGTTCACATACCACTAGCATATTAATTGAAACATGGACTTGGTCTACTAACACATTAGACAACAAACTAATATATTATAGATTATACATAAATAAATGGATGGATTTTTAAATGAACCCTACACAACTAGTTTTATTTTTAACAATAATTTTTAAACTTTTAGTTAAAAATTAGTTGTAGGACGAAGTATAACAAACTAGTTTTTTAAAATAAGATATAAATACAAGAAATAAAAATTTTTAGTTAGATTATAAATATATGAATAAAGTTGACTCATGAATGCTCTATATAGTTTTATAGTTGTAGGACGAAGTACAACCATATTAACATCAGAATGTCTTCTCAGCCGCAATTACATTAACCAGTTAAATTAGGAAAACTGAAGCCGGAGTTGACCCTCGGTCAAAAGTCAAAATGTTGAAACTATTTTTTTTTAAGTAAATACGCTATCATTCTTTGAAAAGTTATTGTTATCTTAATAGGTTCTACTCAACCATAAACCTTAACGTTAAAATCATATTATATGTGAACTCAAAGTTTTATTTGAAATACACTTCAAAAGCAAAAATGTATTGTATTGTATTGTATACAAGTCAAAGTCAAAAAAGCCGAAGTCTTAGTTCTTACGAGACCGTATTCTTGTCGCCACATAGTTATTAGTTCATATTGAGAAGTTGGGATTGACTTTTTCAGGTCTTTCATCAAGCATTTATTGCTTGCACGTGTGCATACAAGTCGCCTATTTTATATATTATTATTATTATTATTATTATTATTATTATTATTATTATTATTATTATTATTATTATTATTATTTATTTATTTATTTATTTAAATCCCCAATGCCTTCTAGAAACCCTACGTGTGCTGCTTTATTTTTGACGGAACCTTGGGTTAGTATAAGTTTAGAATATTGGGAGAAAATGATATGATCTTGTAATTAATAGCTTTCTAATCAAGATTGATATCGACCATGATTTATTAAATAATTAAGTTGCTTTCGGCGTAACTTACAAGCTAAAAGACGAATTATATTAAAGGAAATCTTGTTCTTATGAGTTTGATTCTATATTTTTATGTATAAATGAAGGTGATGTAGTTTAGTGACGTGAGAGCTGATGCGGTTAACCCTTTACGAGTGAACACCGGGTCGCACCATGAGTAGGGCATGAGGGAGATGGGTTGCGTGAGAAATCTCATGATTGTGAAGCACACCTATATGGTTGTGCCAACCATTAGATATCAGCATGCTATTTAAAAATATTGATTTTTTTGAAATTTTTACAAAATAAATATTTGTTAATTATATATTTTTTTTGCACAACAATCAAAATACAAAACCTTTTATGTGATGGATAACCATCCTAACAATTTAAGCATTCTAACAATATTCATTATCCAACTACTTATTATTTTTCAACTTAATACTCAAGAGTTTGATATCTTCCGGTCTTAATTTAGATACCATTTATTTTCTATTCAAATTATTTGGATATCTGATTAAACCGAATGAAAGTCTCACGGTGTTTCTAGCCCACTATTCTCTAATAATAAAAAATTACACATAATCGATTGTTCTTTTAAATAATAAATTATAAAGCTTGGGTTCTATACAATTACCCATTATGTGTTGAATTTTGAATTTGTGTTTAAGATAAAATTGTGTTTTATGATTTTATATGTTTTATTGTGATTTTAAACTACAAAACTGTTAATAGCGAAAAAATAGCCAAAAAAATAGAAACAAAAAAATTTAGAAAGTTTGTTATTTGCTTTATTCAGATGTATCCGAGTCCGATCTAAAATGAATTAAGACGCATTTAGATTGGATACAGATATTTCTTATTCGGAACAAATTGGATTTCAGACATGCTCATGAAATTTTCAAATCCGAACTATCCGATTCGATGAATACCCCTGATCAAACAATACGAAACGTGAAAATATTATCAGTTTGGGGGGGGGGGGGGTATCTACTCCCAACTGTATCTACGCACATTTCACCAAAAATGGGCGCTTTTATGTCGCATACAACAATTGCAGTCCATCGTAGAAGTTACCCATGTGTATTTTACGCCCAAATGATGGTTGCAGACGGTTTTCTTTGGACTTGGATGACTTCTAAAGGAATTTATTGGTCATATCTTAGTAACTAGCCCACTAGGGAGTAAAGGGACGAACTAGAGACGAATGATACTTGTGGAAAAAGGATTCAATCATTAGTTTTGTGACGATTACTTTTGGATTTCACTTGTTGTCGTATATCATAATCATGAGGGGCTAAGCGACTATAATCATTTTGAGAGAAATGGTTTTTAAACTTTGCTTGCATTACTTTGTTTGTTGACTACAACTGTACTTTGATTGTTACATTTATGTTAATCGTATAAGCATTTCAAGATTGATTCATCAAAGTTTATTCTTCTATTGAGAGTATCCTTGGGACTGTATTATGTTTCTTAGTGATAGAATCGAGTTAATTTGGTTTAAATTATTGTTAGTCACTAAGATACTAATCCATAGAAACTTTCAGTGACGGAGCTTGAGCTCTCCTATAGAGGGGCGGGGGCGAGTGCGAAATTAAATTTTTTTAGGGGGGGTGAACTTGATATATATAAAAAATTTACATTACCGGGCCATAAATTGACACCACCAGATCGAAAATTATCACACATTAACACTTTATTTGTATTTGTTTTAGGTTCGATTTAGTTTGTATGTTTTTTTCCTAGTTGTTCATTGTCATTATTATGAATAAAATTGAGTGCAAATCAAGAGTAATATTTGCTAACTATGTTATTAGGACTGTTATTTGTAATAAAAATAAAAATTGAGAGTGTTACCAGTCAAATTAATAGTTTAAATTATTATCGGTCAATAATTAATAGTTTGAATTATTAATATTCAATTTGCTTATTTTTAAATGGGAGAGGTTTTTTTTTACGTAATGCTTTAAAAAGTTTAGCTAATACTATATTTTATTTATATTTTTGTGCTTTTATTATTAAGTAATTGTAAATGAATATTTTTCTCTTAAAAATATAAATATTGATTATATTTAAAAAATTGAGGGAAATCCCACTACTCTATATTCCACACCTTGAGTGAGCGAGTGAAAGCCCAACAAATGTGCATCTATGTTGCTTTGAGTGAACCATAACACATATCATAAGTATTTTTAACGTTTGTGAACAAGTTTAATTTTAAATAAACGGATATAAACAAATCTACTTTATTTTCGATTCGATTTGTTTATATCCCATTGCTTTGATTACATCTGGAATAGAAAATTCAATAAAGTGACCATCATTAGTTTGGATTTACATTTCTAAATACCAACCAAAGTAAATAATAAACTTGTCATTATGCACAAAGAACAGTCATTTACTCATTACACATAACGAAATAATAATATTAATCAAAACATGACCCACCACAACACTCATCATCTATCACCTACAAACTCTTCTCTTCTTCCACTATTCTCCTCTTCGGCGATCGCTCCTCCGGCGACGTCCACCGTCGCTTCGCCGTCACCCTCACCGGCTCCGGCTCGCCGGAGTTTATCCTCAACGGAAAGTTCAACAACGCACGAGACCCCCTCATCCTATACGCCGCCCGATCGTACGCCACCGCCGCATCCTCCGCCGTCTCAAACGTCCCCAACCACACACGACCACCGTTCTTCGCCGGATCCCGAATCTCCGCCGCGAACTTCCCCCACGGCCGCCGCCGTACCCCCCTGTAATGCTTCTCCCTCCGCCCCACCTCCTCCGTCCGCGGCGGCGATCCCGTCGGAATCCCAGAAATCTCCGGTTCCGGCGGTTCGGATTTCACGGTGGCGACATTTTCCGGCGATTCCACCGCCGGCGACGGCAGAAACTCGAAATCTAACGGTTCGTGAAGAAACCTTGCGATTAACATATCATCGGAGTCGTTTTGTTTCAAGGGTAATTCGCCCCAAACGTCTGATAAACATGGGAACAGGATATTATTATTATTATTGTTGTTGTTGCTCCGGCAGTACATCGGCGGGAAGGTGTCGCCGGAGTTTATGGTGGTATCGTCTAGCAAATGCCGGCGAATTGATTCCAGAAGAGCGAAATCTGAATCGAACCCATTGTTCGTCATCATGATTTGAGTAGAATTAGTCAAAAAATTGGAAGAAATTGTTGAAATTGATGTTGAATTTGTGGGATCTTTAGAGAAATGTTGAGGGTTTTCGGTTGGAGAATTGGGGATTTGTTTATATAGGTGTGTGATTAAGGGAAGGTTCATGCATCTTGTATGGATAATGTTTGAAAAAGTTATAAAAAATATAGAAAGATATTAATAAATAATAAAAAAATTGATTATTAAATTTGATTTTTACAACTTTCTTTGACATGAGGAAAATGGGTGTTTCTTGGAAGGTTATTAATGGGGATGGGGTTTTAAGCACGTGGGTTTTTATGTTGCAAGTGGTATTGTTGGTGACGACGGATGACGTCATTGGGTATATTTTTCTTCTGGTTGATAACGACTTGTGTTATGTTTGGTGGGAGGTTGTACTTTGTGTTGAGTTGGTTGTACTAAGTGAAGGGAAATTTGAATTTGCATAATTGGTTTGTCTTTTGTAGTTTTGTGTTGATTGCTAGATTTCACGTATGGTGGGAGGTTGTACGTTGTGTTAGTTTGGTTGTACTATGCGAAGAGAAGTTTGAATTTGCATAATTGGTAGTCTTTTGTGCCAATACAAGATCTTTATTTATGAAATAATTGAAACTAGAAACGTTTCTTGTGTGTTGTGTGAGCCGACCTAAATGAAAGTCCTCATAGCATGAACGTTTAGTTCGTATACAACATATGAAACCCAGGCATTTTACGTAAGGGAGGGATTGATATGAACGTTTACGTTGTATACAGAATATAAAACTCGAGTCTTCTATATAAGGGAGGGATTTAGGGGCGGGCTTATTAAGAGCGTAGGGTTAGCCTGGGTTACCCCTAAACTCATGTTTGAAGTGTATTTTTTTTTTTTGACATTGTATATATCAGGATACTACTGAGCAAACGTTATGGTACTTCTCAAATATAAAAAGCTTAAATTAATATAAGATTAAAAGTCTAACCTTGAAAAGAAATTTATACGATCCTTAAGAAATTTTAAGACTAACCAAATTATTATGAAACGACTTCAAAAAATAAGTAAGAAATATAAAACATTTAGTTTGAATAACTAAATTATTTATTTATTAGCTAATTATTTGATAGATTATTGATTAGTGAATTGCTAGATTAGATTATTTGATTTAATTAGTTTATTATTTGTTTGAATATTTGATTATTTGAATGCTACTATAACTATTAAATAGGGGTGCAAACAAGTTGCGTCGATTCTCTGGTTTTGACTTAAGAGAGTTTGATCTCGTGCCCGAGCTCCACTCGTGTAGAATGTTAATGTAAGGCTCGAGCTCGTCTTGTGTAAAAGTTTAATTTTAATACTTGAGTTTTTTTATTTTGGAATTTTGCAAACTCAAGCTCGACTAAGATCCTTTGTTTATGATTTAATTATTTTTATTATAGTTTTTTATAAAATAATAATTATCTACATAAATATATTTAACATATTAAGTAAAAGTTATATAAAAAAATTCATTTCGAAAGGGCTCGATACGTGAAGCTCTGACTGAAGCTCGTTTATTAAATGGTAAAAAGTATAAGCTCGAGTTTGTTTAAGCTCAGATCGATCTGAGATTTTGATGAGCCAGTCCCGAGCAACTCACGTCTTCGTTTATCTCATTTACACTCTTAGTTTGAATGTTATTTGTTTTAATTTATTTTTTTGTCTTCTTGTTGTGTACGTGATCCGTGCTGACCCGAATTGAATCATATGAAAAAGATTTAATAATTAGCGATAGAGTACCAACTTTTAAAACTTTCCAATCCCCATGTAAAAAAATTATGGGTACGCCACTGAAGATGAAACATCACTTTAAACAAGTTAATATTGACAAAAAAATTTTTTCATTATTGAATTTGAATGAATGTATTACAAAAAAATATTATTAAATAAATGTACCGCAAAATAATTTTTTTGGGATACCTCTGATTTTTCGGGCTAGATCTGCCACTTGAGGGATTGATGCCCAAAACCACTACACCGGCTTCATATTTTTGTTATATTGAGCAGTCACAAATGTATATATGATATAGGGTCCTAATATTAAAGCATCTATCATTATAAATCGACACTCGTCTATACATCTCGTATAGCACTATATGAAACGTATAGGGCCAAAGACACTGAAAACAAGGAAATTCAAGGAGGGGGGGGGGGTTGTCAGATAACTATATGCCTCATATAATCCTATATAACACATATAGACCTATACGATACGTATAGCAAATTTTGACACTAACTACGAGAAAAAATTTAAGGGGCTGTCAGAGAGGTTATACACCCATATAAGACTATACGACCCCACTATATGACGTATATAAAATACTAAGATGTTGATTTATAATTTGACGGGTTGGTGGAGGGTGTCTAGATATCAGGACCCGTAATATATCCATGCCTTCAAATTTTTTATTTTTTATTTATAAAAAATGATGCAGGGCTGCCATGTGACATACTCTTGTACAATATAAAAACATTGTATTTGAGATTAGGTTAATAAAAATAATAGATTAATTTACATATATTTATAAAGGTGTCATAAAGTAACAACTCACAATGTTATAGTTTTTGGTTTTTTATTCGTCATAATGACCAAAGTGAAGACTAATTATACAGAGGTTTCAGGTTTGATACAATTTTTATTTGTTATCGTCTTAAGAGTCAATTATCTAATGTAAGTTGTGTTTTACTTTATCTATTTGTTATTAGACGGTAATTCATTAGTAAACGGCATCAGGTTCTTTGGTCTCATACTCTGTCTTCTATAAAACCACAATAAAATTATTTTATACTAAAGTAATAAAAACAGTTGATAAATCATTCTCACAAAAGTATTTGATAACTAGTTTTATGGCATTTGATGTAACCAAGATTTTCTTACAAATACTATCAAGAACATAATTGTTTATTTAGTCATTATACTAAAAATCAAAAAAATTATTATTATTATTATTCATAAAATCAAGATCATATAAGGGTGATGGAGATAGTTTTTTACTACCCTTCACTGCCCTAACATTTAATCAATAAAATTTGATCACTAGTGATAAGAGTTGGCCCAAACAACACCGGTTCAAACGTGACAATCAAAAGTACGGATAGATCCACGGTTCACTTTGGATATAGATTCACCACCAAAACAAACAGTAAGACTACTCTATCCAACCGAAGATACAGATACGTCACTCCAGTTAAAAAATCTTGTTCTAAAACACCTCCTAATGTACCAAAATTGAGCTAGCAAAAGACAAACTCAATTTAACTTAAAATATAATAAATCAACATAAATTTTCATTCTCAAAACTCTCCTTTATTCGGCTTCCATTTACCCTTTTGATATCCACCTTACAAGACGACACTAATGAAAATAACTGATAATCTACCCATGATCCCACTATCCTATCTCTAAGACACTTTGAATTAAAATAAGGGGCCGTTTGATTCGCAGAATGTATTACAGAGGAATTGAAATTGAAAATGGAATTGGAATGTTGTTGAAGTTGATAACGTGTTAGGTTGGTTAATTTTAAGTGAAATTTGAATTTCAATTTTGAACATTCCCATAAGTAAGTGGAAGAAATGTGAATTTCAATGAATGAGGGAAAATTTTTCAATTCTAATTTCATCCGGTGACCAACCAAACAAGATTTTATATAGAAAATTTTCCAATTCCAATTCTAATTCCTGAGAATTCTATGAACTAAATATCCCCTAAGAGATCCACTATTTGTATGGGAATATACTACATAATAACCAAAATAAAAGGAAAATGTCTTGCATGAATTAAAGAAAATAAAAGGACTATCCTAAATAACATGAAACGTACCCTGAACTATCTTAAAACTATCCTAATTGGAGATGTTACAACCTTCAACTACTCTAATCCATTTTTAATATTTTTATTAAAAATAAATTTAATAATTTAAAAACGCAAATATATCAATCTCAAACATTAATTTAATATATATAAAACACAATAAATTATAAAAAAAACATGGATGTTAAATTTAAACCTCTTCTCGTTCGACTCGAGGCAGTCTAAATCTAGAATTTCAAGATCCTCCTCCAGAGCGAATCAAAGTTGGGCATTTTAAACTTGAATCTTGCAACTCTGAAAGGACACTATCATTCGAGAAGCACTCATCCAATTAATTGGGTGGAAGGTATACTTTCCCATCTAATAGTGATACAAAAAATTTGTATTGAAGAAAGTTTGTAAAAGGAATAAGAATAAAGAGAATTGGATTTTGGTGTGCTAAAAGATATGAGATAATGATATTTGAAGTATAACAAATATATTCTTTTAGAAGTCTTAAATGGTAATATTACAGTCGGAATAGTTTGAAACGTTTAAAAATGGGATTAACTGATGCAGTTAAAAATACCCGCACCCACTACCCTCTAAAAGCATACCCCGCATAGGAGGCAACGGTGTAACCGTGGTACCCGCTACCAACTACCCAATGCCCCACCCCGCCACCATCCTAACAATTTACATAATGCACCTTTAATAAAAAAAAATTTCACTTGTGCACGAATATGTTTATAATCACTAGTGTGTTACGAGTAAAAATAGTGGTAAATGTGTGTGGTTTGCGTACAATGTAGCCCACGGGCCACGTTCCCGCTGACTCACTGAGCACTGATCTGTATTGGGCTCAGACTGGCCCAAGCTTGATAGTATGGATTTATGGGCCTTACAATATGTATAATCTGTAATTCTGTATACACCGTTATACTTTATAGTTTATACACACAAACATATAATGATAGAAGTAACCAAGTAGGTATCCATGTACATGCTAAAGATATAAATCTCTAATAAGTAAATTCCAATTAGACAAGCATCTAAAGAATGAAAGAGTGCATAATTTCTCACAGGACAAAACAATATTATTATTATTTATTTATTTATTAGTGTTATAACTCGCGAAGAGATCTAATTTAGATATGAGTTTGAATATGTTCATCGTCACCCTCATAGATCATGGGTGAAAATCAAGTTTGTTGAGACCGGATCGGACACGCCGGTCCAACCGGTCCGACCGGGAATCGGATAGGTGGCCGAACCGGTTTGCATCGTTTCGTTTTGAAGGGGTTCGACTGGCGGTTCATGCCAAATCGGTGGTCGGACCGGGAACCGGACCGGTTCGAACCGGATTTTGATTTTTTTTTATTTTAGTGGGTAAAAACGGAGTGTTGAACCATAAATTAGTGTGTTGAATATCAAAATATAGTAAAGATATATATATATATATATATATATATATATATATATATAACTATAAAATACATATATAAATTACTTATATTTAATTATATGTATAACTATATATATAATATATATATATATATATATATATATATAACTATGACGTAATCCTATCCGACCACAAAACCAGTAAGGCGTCCGGTTTGATATCCAATTTGGTTCTGAAAACATTGGTGAAAATGTTTATATAAGATTTAGTAAATGTAACTTTACAGATGATAAAAGATAGACAAACTTGATTTTAGGACTTCAAACTATTACTTATTGACCGGTAATAATCGATACTATTAATTTGGACGGTAACAATCCCAACTTTTACTTTTATGACTAATGGCAATCCTAGTAGCATAATTATTATATATTCATACTCGGTTAACATTTATTTTTAGCTCGATTTCGCTGATATGTTATTTCATTTTGTGTGAAAGGCGAATTTATTTGTAAGCTAAAGTAATGTTAAAATAATAATTATGTATTCAATTGTTTATTATTATTTATTAACAATAATTGTCCTTCGTTTATATGGTCTTAATTTCTTATGTTAAATGTGATCTAAAGTACCCCTCATGGCTCACGCTAGTGTATTTGTGTGTTTTTATCTTTTTTCGTCATCTTCTTCGACCTAATAGCTGTTAAATTTTTATTAAATAATTCATTAAAACAATTTCTCTTCTCTAGACATATTTGACAAATCCTTACGGATGTAACATGAGGGCAATAGTGTCATACTGTCCTATTTGTTGTTACTCTACTCGCATAGAAACATACATTGTTAAATACAAACATCCTTATCAAAATTAATAAAAACAATCACCTTTTACATTAAGCCATATTACATGCTTTGTGAAGAATAGCAAGACCAAGTTAATGTAGATTCTTGATATAAAGAACTCAAAGAAAATACACTTATCCTATGAACAAAGCACACATTTCTTGTACATTTACGAATGCAAACCACACCTTGTAATTGCTAAGAATTTATATTGATCGAGCCCTGCATAAACTCAATGTTGTAACAGATATAAAGGAAGGTATTATTTCACACATGTATATGGATTATTTCTTCTAGGATTACAAGCCAAAATTCCACACCAGGCGATTGTTAGAGCTTAGAAGCTCACGTTAGACAAGTCTGGCAAATCTTATTATAAAAAATGCTTAAGAGCATTCAAGAATATAACTTTTATCCAAAACTAATTTTGAAGTTAAACTCCATTAAAAACAAATAATAATTTAACTAAACTAGTATTTTTATTTCTCTAAAAGCAAGACAGAATAGATAATATAGTTCTAGTAAAAAAACAATACAAATTAAGAGATAACTAGGTAGTTTCTACTCGCGCTTCGCGGCGGGGTTTCGTAACGATATATTTCTATGTTAGAGGGCTCTGAAATGGAGAGTCGTCGTGGCTGCGAACACTTGTATACCCCGTCAAAACAACTATTAATGGCTGTAGACGGTCGCTTGTCATTTCATGTCGATCGTTGATGCTAACTGTTACTACTAACACAACTTGCATAATCAAGCGGCGACCGCCTACGCCTAGCGGAACCCTCACAACCCCTGTCTCTTTTGAGACTCATTCTTTATAAACTTGAGCGAGGGGAAAAACAAAAAATACAAAAGTTTTGTGACCAAAATAAAACCACAACAAACCCACTATTCATTTCACTTGCAAAATTAATATTATGTAATTTCACATTAAGTCTTATACGAGGGGTGACAAACATTCCTGTTTTTTCTATTGTTACATCAGCGCCACATTAACTTTTATTGTTTTTCGTAATTTTTTTCAATTTACATGATATTACCTTAATTTTTTCTCATTTCCTTTATCTCCGAAGAAAGGATTCAAAAGTTGGGTGGTGGTACGGGTGAATACCGATGCATACACCAGGTGTGAGACCACAGAGCCAAAGACGTGATGTTCCCACTTGACCCTGGTTTTTCTCAGACAATCACCGACTAAATCTAGACTCGATCCCGCCCCTTAACAAATAAAGCTATACAAATGAAATTAATAACATAACATGACAACCTAGTGATCAAAAGTTATCATTCTTTAGGACATCATCCCCACACACACGGAGACGCCGTCGCCATTACACCTTCAACTCACAGCTCAAATCCATGTAAGACTGTATACAAATCATTGCTTCATCGTCTTCAATATACTAAATCATATCATGATCTGCTTTCAATTTCTCAATCAAACTTCTCAATTTTGTTTTTTGTTTTAGGGTTTTGTAAGGTTGAGTCTAGGGTTTACACCAATAATCCTCAACGGAGAACGAATTGATCCGGCTGAAGAGGGGCGAAGTGGTGTGCTCGTTTGTGTGAACAGATATAAACGATTACAATGCGACTGTTTCCGATGAGTTCGCCGGAAGAGCGTAGGAATGGGGGAAAAGGTGATGGTTTGTTGTATCTTAATGTATACGATCTGACTCCTGTTAATGACTACCTTTACTGGTTGGGCTTCGGGATATTCCATTCTGGTATTGAAGGTACGCGGATTCTTTTTGGTTTAATGAAAACGATCGATTCTTGTTTGAATTGGATAATAAACTATATAGAATTGACTTTGAAGATGCTATCTGATTCTTTAGTTCTTCTAGAATTCGTTTGAATGCTAAAGTTGAAGTTGAAAGGTGAACCTATTTGGCTAAAAAGTAAACATGTATATCTTTCTGGGATAAGGTGGGATGTTTAAAGTAATATTTTTAATCTTTTTGAGGTATTATGAATGTTAGTTAGTCTGATGCTTGCTCATACATCTTTCAATACACATGTTATTATCGTTCGCCCCATTTCAATTCTGATTGCTTTGAAAGTTTCAGCTTTGAGTTTCTCGTACAGTGCTACATCAATTAAAACTTTTAAGATTTCTGTAGCTGTGTGATGTTTAATTACTTTGGGTACACTGAAGCTGATGATGTCATGGAAACTGATATCGGATCAATTAGAGCAACTAGTTAAAGGAAGATGTTCCATGTTTAACTGATAGCCGATCTAATGTTTGGATATATGGAAACACTAGTAATTACTAAGCTAAAATGAACTTCCATCTTGAAAGAGAGCGAATCTAAAATCAGGAGCCGCTAGAAGAGGAGCACAAACACTATGATCACGAATCTTTTAAAACCAAAGACGTTTGTTTCGTGAGCCAAATTGATTTAGAGAAAATTTAACCCTTGATGATTAAGGTTTGCATTTGGTATCATTATAATTTGTCATTTCTTTGATGTAGTCTTCAAAAGTAGCTCACACGTCCACAGAAGTAGATCCTAGAATTGAAATTTGCAATTTTTTGTCCATGGCTTCAATGTTATGGAAGTCGTTACCACACAAAAAATTGTCATCCTTAAACCTATGACTGAAACAAGTCTTGAGTCAAAAGATTTCTTTGCTTTTACCTTTGCCTTTTTTGCTGTCAATCTAAAGGTTATAATATTGAGCGCATATAACTACATGTGGCAGCTGCCAGTTTTACCACAAAACATTCGTTTTTTTCCTTTTCTGGGAAGATGGGGCTTTAATCATGTTGAGAGACGATCTGTATTGTCTTGCTTACTTTTTTCACATAAGCAAATTGTGTTAGCTTGATTGTTGCTTATATTTTTCCATGTACTTATATACATCTATAGTTCTATAAGTAGGAGAGTCACCAGTGGGTTATTTTATTGCTTCAATTCATATGTAGTCTTCTTAGTTTCACCTTTGCTGAATAACGAAGCATGTAAAGCTCCACAGACAGGGTCAATTTCTTTGTTCATGTGCAGTATTGTTGATCAAGCATCCACTCCATCATGGTTATTTGAATGTTTTAGATTGTTATGAAGTGCATCTAGTGTGAATTGTGAATTTTGGAGTAGCATTATTGATGGCCTAGGTAATATCTTGATTTTCTGCGTAGATCTTGATGCTAGTTGATGTTGTTATTCACCTTACTTGGCATGAATCATGTATATTGGTTGTTTGTATTGACCCAGAACACGATACGACTCTTCTGTCTCGATTTAACACTAAGCTATTCATCATGATCATACCCTGCAAGCTGACATCTTCTGAAAACAAAATGGCTAATTAACTAATACATTTGCATTCTCTGATATGACAAACCAGTATATGACATGGAATATGCATTTGGAGCCCACGAGTACCCGACCAGTGGAGTATTTGAGGTGGAACCCAAAAGTTGCCCGGGTTTTATCTTCAGGCGATCCATTCCTTTAGGCACCACTGACTTGTCTCCTACAGAATTCCGTTCATTCATGGAGGATCTTTCTAACAAATATCATGGTGATACTTATCATTTGATTGCTAAAAACTGCAATCATTTCACTAATGAAGTAAGCATCCAGTTGACCGGAAAACCAATCCCTGGATGGGTCAACCGTTTAGCTAAAGTCGGTAAGAAAATGTCATTCCATTTTGTATTTGGTTCACTTTTGACTTCCAAAACCATGGTCATTTTACTTTCTTGCAGCAAACTATTGTTCTTGAGAAAATGTACAAGGAAAACACTACACTTCTAAAGGAGTAATTTTTGCATAAAGATTTTTATTTTGTTTTAAAAATAATCTGTGCTTTAACAATTTATCCAAAATAACCGGTTTATTGTAATCTTTTTGGTATTTTTTCAAGAAGGACTGGCTTGTAATAGATGATAGTTCGCAAAATCCATAACTTATTTATATAATCAAGTGTCCCACATGTAGATTCAAGGTTTTTGCAGATATTTTTCAATGTTTAGCTATTCAAATAAAAAAGTTATTTTTTTTTTTCTGTAAACAGGTTCTTTCTGCAATTGTTTACTGCCAGAAAACATTCAAGTTGCAGCTGTCAGACATCTACCTGATCATGCAACATGTTCCAGTGAGTCTCCATTCTTTAGCAAAATATAAATATATTAATAATCAATCTTCATCAAAGTTGAAAATTGAAGAATATTCACATACAATACTTGTTTACTCAACCTTATCATTCAACAGATGATGGGTCGGTTTCTGGTGATTCATCTTTTACAATGGGGAGTGAAGAAGATGAAGTGGATCATCATCTGTTAACTACACCAAACAGTGATGTAGCATTTTTACAGGACACACCAGTGAAACTAGCTAAAGACCTCCTTTAATCTATATTTCATTCATCATTCACTCGATATGCGGTATCTTTATAGTTTGTTGTATAGATTTTTCAAGAAAATAGGTTTCTAGAGTTTGTTGTCTTCATTCTTGTGTGCTACTTCTTCCTGGTAGAATGCTTATGTTGTCTGTTGTTTTGTGTATGATCATCCTGTAACACGCTATGACAATATGACATGATTTAAGAGAAGCAAATTTGCACATGTAGTGTTAGAATGTCATTTTTCTAATGTTTTGTAAGCCAGACCAGTTGTGAACCGGTCACTCCAGTGCTTCACTAGACTGTTCGTCTAGTGCTTCACTAGACCATTCGGTTGTATCGGTTGAAAGAACATCAAAATCAGATGATTTTATAATGAATTCAATACATATTTATATGTTACATAAAATTTAGTTAGTATATGCATATTGTATGTTGTTTATATGTAAAATAAATAAAAGAAATATATTGTATTCCAAAAGGAAAAGTAATAAGGTTATGCAATAGTCTTTTGAAGAGTAGTATTTACTTCGGCTATCATAAATATGAACAATAATATCTTTCTGGATTACTTGAAAAACACTTTAAATGTACATGAGATGTCTCAAGTTAAAGTTTTAATCTTAATTTTTTTTAAAGAAGTTTTAGTTATAACCGGTCTAATTTATAAACTGGTCCAAACACTAAACATACTTGTTCATTGGTCCAATGGCTAACTAGTTTATGTGTTTAACTGTCAAAAACCTATAGGTTTAAACTGTGTTGTTTAACTCATGCCAACTGAACTAGTTAGGGTCTAATTAGGGATGAACATATTTTACCGAATACTGGTATCGTACCGAACCGGTACAAACTGAACATAATTGGTACCGGTATCGGTATTCATTTTTTTAGGTTTTCGGTATTCGGTACCTTTGGTTTGGTATTTTCGGTATTTTCAATGATACCGGTACCAATCAATACCGAACCAACAAAATCGGTACGTCATTCGGTTCACCCTTTTACATATTTTTGGTATCAGTATTTTTGGTACTGTACCAATCTCATCCCTAAGTTTAATTCCTTGTCACGTCCGTCAGGTTTTAAGGACATTGAATTTTGCTCAGCATATGTAGGTTTAATACCCAGTGGCGGACCCAGAAATTTTTTTCTTCGGGGTCGGTTTTTTCGTTTTCAAAAAGACATGTATGGTTGTTGGAATTTTCGGGTCGGGTCAGTTCACATAAATAAAAGACAATAATATTATAAGACAACTAACAAAAATACAACGTCATTAGAAAAAAAAAAACATTACATTTATAGTTGTTCTCTACGTGTCTTCATCTTCTGAAAACGATCCATTACATTATTAATCGAAACCTTTTTTAAAAACTCTTTCTCAATGTAACAAATATCGTTTTCAAGAAGCCATGATGATTCCGGTAACTTTCTTTTAAGAAATTTCTCTATAATCCTAAAATTGAAATCAACATATATCGTTTAATATTTATTCAAATATCAACTATTAAAAACCTAAGAATCAAACACTTTAGTAACATAAAATGAAATAATTATAAATATTCAAATAAGATGAATCATCAACAAACATTCACAATCACTACACGTGGACTGTGAACAATATAATTCATATAAAACAAAACAATATACATTCAAAACTTTCAAATATTTTGACCACTAACTTGTTTTGGCAAATGGCGATTCTTCACGAAGAAGCTATTTTAGAAGAACTGATGAAGAGTTTCTGCGTTCCTTTTCGTGGTAGCCGATTCCGTCGCCGATAATTTCTTCTATTGTAAATGAAAACTTTAAAGTGTTTAAAACGTTTTGGATTAATGAAATATAGTTTGGGCTTTTTAATTAAATAAATGGGCTTACCAGATTTTATAACAAATTAAGCTATTAGTGATTATATTTAAACTTATTTTTTAAAATTGAAACAAACTATTAATTTATATTTTAGCAGGATGAATATTTTTAAAACTTTTTTGATTTTAAGGGTAGTAAATTTTTTCATAAGGGCTGTAAAATCTTTTCACAAGGGTCGAAGTTGAAAAATACACGGGGTCAATTGGAAAACGTCAATACACGTTACATATAAAAATTTTTTTCTGCGGGGTCGGTTGACCCCTCCCCTCTTGGAGTAAGTCCGCCACTGTTAATACCACAGTTAGTAATGTTTGCTTATAAAATTAGGAACTTTCCCTTGTGTGATGAAGTGAGGAAATATCTATAATACAAAATAATTTTTTTACATGAATATTATGTTTAATTACACAAAATTCTCCTTGTGTAACCGATAGATGACATTTCCAAAAGAAAGTCAATGAGTGTTTTACAGCAACAATATCTATGTACGTTATTATGAAATGTCATTCCATGAACTTGTGGAATGTAATAGGGACTTACATTTTTTTTAGAATGATGGTCGTTAATGATAATGATATTAGTGTCGAATCTGTCATTCAATTGATCTTTTGAATGTAATACGGCGTTCATTTTCTAGTGTGGTTATTGTTAATGTTGATGATGATAATAATAAATCAATGATAATAATGAAATTATAATAACCAACAGTAATAATAATAACAACATGTTTAGTAATTTAAGATAATTGATAATAATAGTTTATGCTCGTTTAATTTACTTATATATTTTAACGCCATTTAGATCAGATTTTATACGGGTTAAACCAAAAATAAGAAAATGACGTAAGAGAACACTTGAACTTATGACCTTAATACTAACGAAACTCGCCCCTTAAACAATTTGTATGGCTAAGAGCACTCATAGTGTATTCTTTATTTATATCCATATAATTATACTAAAAAACACTACTTTTTCTCTCTTATTTTCAATTACATAATACTTTTTATACATTTATCATTACTTTTTTCTCTCTACTCCACTCACAATCATTTTCAATAATATTAAAATATTTATTTGAATTGAACAATGTTTTCTTAAATATACCGATGAACAGTAATATATTCTATATCTTACACTCACAACCATTTAAAACTGTTTCTTATAATATAAGAAATACACTCACATATTTATAAAAATTCCATCGTGAGTGCTCTAATATACTATTGTTAGGAGACGTGATAAAATTTGATTGATTGAATTAATATTTATGATTTGTTAATTGTTATATATAATCAACGAATTTATAACAAATGGAATGATTTGACACTGTCGTTAAGTAGGTTTGTCGGTATCCTATAATTTAGTATTTTTAGTTTAAAAGAAATACAAATAAAAATTATTGTCTCAATGTTCCCCTAATGAAATCCTTTTACACCATGAATGTACCAGGACAACTATTCTTCTTTCTTTTTGTCATTCATTTTGTATGAAAAATATACTACTATTAAAAAACGTTACAAAATTTGATTAATTAAATTACTATTCATTTGATTAATTTAATTACTATTCATGATATGTAAATTGTTGTATATATAATCAACAAATTTTATAACAGATGAATGATTACACACTATGTCATTAAGCAGGTTTGTCGGTATCCTATAATTTAGTATTTTAAGTTTAAAAGAAATAAAAAAGAATAATTATTGTCTCACTGTTCCTCTAATGAAATCCTTTTATACCACGAATGTGCCAGGACAATTCGAGGTAATTACGTTGTCTCATAGCTTAAAAGGATAGTGAAAGTGCTCAAAATAGTATTTTGTAGTTAAAAGAAAAAGATAAAAACAAAAAAAAAGACTTTTGGGTTATATGGTTATAGACAATCATGATATTTGCAATGAATATTAAAATGTCGTTTACGCAAGATGATCAAACAACATCTATACAAAGAAAACCAATTATAGATATACTTCTTTGTGAATAACGGGCCGCTAGGTTAGGTATAATTATAGGTATATCTATCGTGTGTATAATTACATGGATTTACAGCCAATTTATCTCTCATAAGAGACAACAACATGGTTGTTTGTGTAATTGCATAACCGGTCAACCAATTTTTCTCTCATAATAGACTATAGGATGGTTGTGCGTGTTCGTTAATACAGTGTTCACCTTTATATATAGATTTATTTCTTAGAAAGTCATTGGATTGGATACATATAGGTTTGTTATATCACAGGTTAAGAATGATGTAAGATGAACTTATTATGACGACGCGCAATAAGAACTCATGAGGAATGTGTCCCTTACATATAAGCCATCCATAAGATGTGCTCTCAAGTGTGTCATTTTTTTCTGCCATGTGTCATGAATACCTGTAATTACCAAACTCCACCACTCGCGTTCTAGTCACATTGAAAAGTTTAAAAATTTTGCTTACACCACTCCCCCATGAAGTTGGTCCATAAGTTATGAAACAACCACAAGCAACGATTGATGTTATGAATCAAAAGACGTATGCTAGTATGTTTTTGCGACATATACCTTAAAATTTCAAGCTCTAAAATAACACATGTAAGTTCTACTGACATGTTTTATCTTCTGGTATCACAAAGTTTTGCTTTTATAGTAGCTGTAAAACAGTTTTGATAGGTCAAAATATTGTGTTTTCAATTCTACCCTTATACACGACAAAATGTCTTACACACAATATTGACTCCTATATACATTAAACTTTCTTAGTAATTGCTCCTAGATAAACATCGACTAATGATATGCATGAAACGATGATACACAAGTTAACGTCGCGTATCACATGCATGCAAGCCAGTATCCATTCATATATTTATAAAAATGGACGTGAAGTATGGTATCTTATGACTATGTATGTGTCACATGCCAATAGATTTATGGTTGATCATCTAGATTTTGATACGGAAATATTTAAATTATAAATAACCTAAATGATTGTTTATTGCAACAATAAATTAACATTAAACCTTAAATAATTTTAAACTAAACAATAGTTTAAGTAACATTAAAAAAAACAGTCATAACACCTGTTTAATCTATAGAATATAATAAAAAAAGGTTTTTTTTTGCCACTTGTCATTCTTTTAAACAACCTTTTTGACACATGTCATTCATTTAGAAATCATGAATTCATTTTCCCTCCAAAAGGGTATTATAGTAATTTAAACACTCAAATTAATTTATCTCTCTTAATAAAATTTAATTTTATTAATTGATATATTTTTCTCTCTTATCTAGATTTTTTAAACTCAAGCTATGTTTTTAAAAATAAACTTTATTAAGAAAATTAAAAATCATATCTTTTTATTAAAATAGAAAAAAATAAAATTTTTATATAATATAAAATTTTCTAAAACAATAAACCTTTTTGAAACATAATATTTTAAATCGCTCCTTTTTAAAAAAAAATTATAATATTTTTGATACAAACCTTTCGTTTTAAAAATCATATCTTTTTGTTCATATTCAATTATAATCTTATTTTATATTCAAACATGATTTTATAATTCATAAATTATTATTACTAATTATTTAGTATTTTATTTATTCAACCCGTGTAATACACGGGTACTAACCTAGTTTATCAATATTTTCTTGTTATTAGTACTTTTAAATATGATCCCGTCAACCCACTTGGTTGCCGTCAATGTTTTGAAATTATATACCATATGACACGTGTTTTATCGCGATTGGTAGAGACACATAGTTCATGGAGCAGATTCGAACCGTATATCCATATCCTAATTATATCCGACAAAATACCCACGTGACCCCAACCCATGGAACCATTTATAAACACCCTATTTATATTCACCCCTTTCACATCTCTCTCACACAAATCGATCGTAAAATTTGCGACTATTTTCTCTATCATAAACCTAACCGTGGTTAAAAATACATAGTTTTCTAGCAGTGAAATAAACATAACTGTTGTTAAGCTATTCAAGTATTCATGAATAGGCTTGCAAAGTGTTTAGCCAACTATGTCCCTCTTACTCCTGTCACATTCATCAAGAGGGCCTCTGTCGTTTACTCTGATCGTACCTCGGTGGTATGCGATGGGGTCCAGTACAACTGGAGACAGACATATGAGCGGTGCTGCCGTCTTGCGTATTCTCTCCGCTCGCTTAATATTGTCAAGAATGATGTTGTAAGTTTCTTCTAAATCTTGAATAGATTCTTTTATAAGATATAATCATAATTAACGTTTTATTATAAATATTACATGTTTTAAAACAATTATGCATGGTTGATCACATTCTTCCACCTTTAAAGTTTCTAGCTAGTGAGTTGATGAAAAGTATTAACACGTGTAGGGGACACCTTTAACTAATAATGAAACCATTCTCAAAAGATTTAAAAAAAGAAAAAAAAAAACTTCTTAATAAGAAACTCTTACATTCATCACATTTTAAATAACCCTAAACTCTAAACTTCAAACATTTGACTTTTTACATCATAATAGTTTTGCTATAGTTATCAAAAGTAATTATTAAGATTATCACTAAGAATTCAATTTTCTACCATGCTATATTTGTAATTAATGTTTTTTAACTTTTTTAATTACTACATTATAAAAACTCTAGATTTTCACTCTAACATTTCATTTTCATTAATCTATTAATCTACTAGGTATCAATACTTGCACCAAACATTCCAGCATTATACGAGATGCATTTCGCGGTCCCTATGGCCGGGGCTGTGCTTAACACAATGAACACGAGGCTCGACGCTAAAAACATAGCGACCATTCTCCGTCATTCAGAAGCCAAGGTCTTCTTTGTGGACTACGAGTATGTTCCAATCGCGTCTCAAGGGCTTCGGTTGTTGTTAGAGGAGGGTTCAAATGAAAACTCTTTAAGACACCTAATTATGCCAAAGGTTATAGTGATTGATGACATCAAAAATCCCACCGGTGTTCGTCTTGAAAACAAGTTAGAGTATGAACAACTTGTCCAAAATGGTGATCCAGAATATACGGGCGAAGTTCTAGAAGACGAATGGGATGCAATCGCGCTAAATTACACGTCGGGGACTACCTCAGCGCCAAAGGGGGTGGTTAGTAGCCATCGTGCGGCTTATTTAAGCACAATGAGCTTGATTCAAGGATGGGAAATGAGAACTGAGCCGGTGTACCTTTGGTCACTGCCAATGTTCCATTGCAACGGTTGGACGTCTACTTGGGGTGTCGCGGCTAGAGGCGGGACCAATGTGTTGATACGCCACACTACCGCGGATGAAATGTACAAAAGTATTGCAAACTACAAGGTAACTCATATGTGTTGTGCCCCGGTTGTGTTGAATATACTTCTAGAGGGTAAATGCGATAAGCGTTGTGACATAAAGTCGTTGAAGGTCAAGATACTCACAGGAGGAGCGCCTCCGCCACCGACCGTCTTGGAAAAGATGGAAGAACTTGGATTCCATATAACTCATGCTTATGGCCTCACTGAGGCCACTGGACCTGCCCTTCTGTGTGAATGGCAATCCAGATGGAATGGTTTACCTAGAGATCATCGAGCCAGATTGATGGCTCGTCAGGGTGTAAGTGTACACTCCCTCACCGATGTGGATGTCAAAAACAAGACAACAATGGAGGGTGTTCCGCATGACGGGAAGACGATGGGAGAGATTGTGCTCCGCGGGAGTAGCCTCATGAAAGGCTACTTAAACGACGATGACGCAAACGCGAAAGCTTTTCAAAATGGATGGTTCTTAACCGGTGATGTAGGAGTTATCCATCCCGATGGATACATCGAAATCAAGGATAGGTCAAAAGATGTCATCATTTCAGGGGGCGAGAACATTAGTAGTTTGGAAGTCGAGTCAGTTTTATTTAAACACCCCGCGGTACTTGAAGCAGCTGTGGTGGCCATGCCTCACCCACGGTGGGGAGAGAGTCCTTGCGCTTTCATTGTCTTAAAAGACACAGAAAGCACGAGTGAAACAGAAATCTTGACACATTGTGTAAACAATATGCCAAGATTTATGGTCCCGAAGAAGGTAGAATTTGTGAAAACGTTACCAAAAACATCAACCGGAAAAGTCCTCAAACACGAGCTCAGGAGAGTCGCAAAGTCGATCTGTTTAGATATCTCAACACAATAAAACTTGTGAAAATTATGTTAATGATCCATATATATATATGTTAGTACTAAAGAGGAGATGCTAAATAATAATTAAAGGAGGTTAAACAATGCCCTTACGATTTTAGGTTGAAATGGTTATTATCATTTATATAATGTTACAAAATAACGAAATTTCGATAACTAACTAAATTGTTAATTAATTATAACAGATATAAAGTTACAACGTATCAATTGTGATAATCATAAGAAACAAATAAAATTTTAATTAATAGAAATAAATGATATGATACAAAATTATCGGGTTGTGCAGAAAAAGCGTTACTATTAATTGAAGCTTTTTCAAAGTATAAGTGCAATGATAAGTAAAGAGGAAGTGATATGTTTAGTCTAACTCTTCTATATATATTCTACGAAATGTTTCAAAATATTTTAAGTGTTAGTTTCCGAAATCCCATATTAACGAGTTGAGTTAAATTTGTTTAAGTTTTTATGTTTTAACTCAAAAGAGCTCGAGCAAAAATTTAGGAACCCAAACACAATTGTATGTTTATTCTTTATCAACCCTAAACTAGACGTATCTAAATCATACAACCCAGACATGACCCGTGTAACCGATGACAGAACAAGTTTATTCAAAGTTAATCGTAAGATTTTTCTTTTTACCGACTAAAACCAAGGAGTCATAATCATGTTTTTCTTATAAAAGATTCACTGGACAATTTTTGTTAATTTGAGGGTCATCAGATCCTTTTGACCCTTTCTTAGTTCTTCTCTTTTGTGCAATCCTTGCACGATACAACTTACTCATGAGTTGTAGTCAGGACTAAAACATGTTAAACACATCTAAAACAGATGAACAAATTGTAATAAAGTGGTAATCCGATTGGCAAGTTGACTATAAATCATATAATTTATTTTTTAAATTTTATTATATTTTAATCAACGTGAGATAACGTGTTCACTTATAGCTAAACTCAACACAACACGACCTTATTTTTAAATTGAGTAGCTGGGTCAAGCCGCTTACAATATTATTAGACAATAGTCCATCAAAACAATAAATTACAAATAATATTTTTATGAAGTTTCATTAGGTATATGATATAATCAAATGTATGGATTACGATGATGAGACGGCAGTTATCGAATTAAAAAAAAAACTCGTGTCGCCGGACATTGGAAGCTTTTGTTTACATTATTCATCATAAATGTGTAAGACGTCGTTTGGTACAATACAACATGTACATAGTCCAATGTTTATTTATAGTAAGTGTTGGTTATATATAAAAAATAATTGTTCAACGAACAATATACTTGTAAATAATGCTTAGCATATATATGTGAGAGAAAAAGAGTTAGAGATACACCCAATAAAAAAAACAAACAAGCAAGCGAAAATAGTTGAAATTGGATGGGTAACGAGACTCATATTCGGGTATGAGATTAAATATAGGTGTGATAAACAGAAAAATTAAAAGTTTTGAGTATTTGTTCTCACTAGGTGATATCTAACCCATTACATGAAACCATATACATGTTTATAATCTGAAGTTCTGAACCATATACCTAAGAGATTATGTTTTAATTGTTAAATTCCATTGCCCTTGTTTAGTAATGCACTAATGCTTCATTCTAATAGTTTCATTTTGTGAAAATACAATTTTTTTTTTTTTTGCAAATGCATTCGAGATATTATTTTATCATGTATGTTATGTCGTATGAATTTATTTTTTTTTTATAAATCATCATCAAATTTATATATTTTAGTTATTAATCCGTTTTGTTTTAGTCAAACTAATAATGGAATTGTTAATTTATAGCAGATGAATTTTTTAACGACAAACTTACACAGTTATTAATCAACTTCTTAAGCTTACTTTTTTTTTTTCTATATCGAGACCTGAACTCTTGCAAGGAGTCAAGGACACTATTTCAAAACTTGATATTAATGTGCTACTCTCATTTAGCAATACTATTTGATTGACCTGAACGATACGACGGGTGTCACCGAGTCTTTTTTAAAGAGCATAATATAATCTGACATGTCTTAAACATAGGTTATATTTGAATATTATTATTATTATTATTATTATTATTATTATTATTATTATTATATAATTATTTAGGAATTATAAACTTATGTATTTAATTAAGATAATACTTAATTTAAATAATATTTAGTTATAAAAATATAAATGATAAATTTAAATTTGTATATTAGTTTAAAGTATTTATTTAAATATTAATGAAAAGTATTATAAATAAAATAATACTTAATTTAGTGAATTAAATCATGTATCGATTAAAAAAGTTTATTTCATAAGGACAATTTAAAAACTTTGTACTTTGTGCTTAAAAAGTTGTCTTATATTACGTTTTAAACAATATTACAATTATGCATTCTTCAAATTCTTTATATAATAGTATAGATATAAATTAATGTTATTTAAAATGCTAATGATGATATAAAGTTTTAGTTGTAGTAAAACATTGGTAAGATACCAATATGATATTATGGGTAGATATTTGTATATTTTATACAAAACTAGTTATATAATTTTACCTTTCAAGAGTAGTTCAACTCTTGTTTATGAATATCGTATTGATATACCTATTGTTTAGGGATGAGACTCTATATGACTATATACAGTCTTTCTATTTCTTACAAATCCATCACCATTATACATCTATGTTACTTATAAAAAGTACTAGTGGAAATGTCCGCGCGTTGCGGCGGTACGGCTGGTACGCGATTTTTTGGGAATTCGATTGTAGTCAGTACCGGCTCGGTGCGTTATGATGTAAATTAAAAAATCAAAATTAATTATTGAAAAAATTAAATAAAAGAAAACAATTACGTATTTTACAAAAGTCTTTAAAACAACTATATTATCCCAACAAGATTAGTGAAAGCATGATTGGTATTTGTTGTCGGAAATCACTTATTACCTATATTTTAGGGGAGTTTCGTTTTATGAATGTAGTTTAGAGTTTTATGATCATCGGAGGCAGTTTTTGGTGTGATTTGCATATACCGGAGAAAGTTAATGGAGAAATTGTCATAACAAATTACCATCGTGATTGTTATTGAGCTTTTAACAACCGGCAAGGGGATTGGGAAGAGTGATTGGTGCTCAATCGCATTAAATGAACGGAATTGAAAGTACATGGCGGCTTTGTTTGGCCACATGTATATGCTTCAATATTTGTATTATAAGCATCATATATTATAATTTGTTGTAAGGGTATAAATAAAATAAAATTGTTATTTTATTGAAATTTAAACATGACTTTTCATATGGGTGTTTTTATCCATATATAAAATTATCATTCAATTCTCCTTTCACTTTTATTATAAAAGATATAGATAAATATTAAAATTATTAAACTCATAATATGCCCCTAGAAAAACATTAGTATTATAATTATTATAAAGATGAAGATATATATATATATATATATATATATATATATATATATATATATATAAGTTATATACTTAAATATTTAAATAAATAATACTTAATTTAAATAATATTTAGTTATAAAAATATAATTAGTGAATATAAATTTAAATGTTAATTTATAGTATCATAAATAAAATAAAATTTAATAAAGTGAATCAAATAATATCATATTTTTAAATAATGTATTAATAATAATTATTAAATACATGAAAGAGACAAGGGTAAAAATACCAAGGTATATAAAATTTAATTGATAAATTTACCATATTGCCCCTAAATTGTTTTAAAATCTTAATTCTCTATTATAGCTCTTTTAAATATCTTACACTCCTTTGTATATGTTGATTCAAAACTTGTATGCTTGCCAAAATTATATCTCTATCCAGAGAGATTTATTATAAATTAGCATAGATATAAGTATATAAATAATATAATACTTAATTTAAATAGTATTTAGTTAAAAAATATGATTAGTAATTATAAATTTAAATATCAATTTATATTATTATAAATAAAATAAAACTTTAGTTTTAAAAATATTATTAGTAATTATAAATTTAAATGTCAATTTATATTATTATAAATAAAATAAAACTTAATGAAGTGAATTAAATAATATTATATTATTAAATAATAATGTGTAGTAAATAATATAATAATTAGAAGAAGTTAATTAAATGAGGGTAAACGTGGAATTATTGCATAAAACACTTGTACTCTATACTTAAAATATTGTATAGGTGTCTTACAAATTTAATAAAATTACCATCTTATCCTTCTAATATTTATTATATAGTAGTATAGATATAGATAATGAGATAAGAAGTAATCTTAAGTAAAATTTAACGCTTTTAAGTAGTTACAACTTACAAATACTAAAACACATTATGCAAATTTTTAAAGCTAATCTAAATGTTTTTTTTTAGTCTCTCACAAAAATTCATAAGGAAACCATCATAAATAGTGAATTAGGTCTTCTTACTTGAAAAAAATAAACCAGGCATGCCCTTTATGTTCTTTTTGGCTAAGTTGAGTAGGCAATGGAAACTTTTTTCAGAAAAAATTATTTTTTAATACAAAATTTTGAAAATTTAACCGAGATTTGAGGATTACTCGAAAACAGCTTGACTATAGATTAATATGGTTGTAAATGAGGTGAACTGGCTTGGTACGGTTTACAAACACGTTAAGCTCAAACTAGGTTGCTTTTTATATTAAACCCACTTACTAATTTTTTTGTACTTTATATTATCATTACTTGTCTTGTAATCCCTTAAACTTACATATTAAATAAACTATTATACTTCATTCATACTAAATAAATTGTGTCATTATCATCTACTTTGTCCCTTCTTGACTAAAGCAGCCTGTGACTACAATTTTCTACTTTATAAAAGACTTTTCATATGGAGTCAAATATTATTAATTGGAAAACAAAATTCCTTCCCCCAATTTCTATAGTTTACTCCCTTACCACTTGTACCTCACGCATAACAAGTTGTACCTTGTTCTTGACTCAGTCCACCAACAAAAATCAGTTGAATAAACCCCAAACAATGACCAATTGATCAACTCCACCTTAATACAAACACATTTCTCCCCCAAATCAATCTTTTTACAGCTTTCTTGAACTCAATTCACAAATCTTTAATGGTGATCTGCAAACACTTCATCTTCATCTTCATCTTCTTCATCTTTACATTCATCAAAGTTCTTGATTGCAAACCCACATCCAACATCTGCAAACATGATAAACCCCATATCCAATTTCCATTCAAGATCAATTCATCCTGCAAGAACAATCAAACCATGATCAATTTCCGAGGCTACGGCGAATTGGGTGTGAAATCAATCTCTAATGATCCCAATAAACTCACTCTATTCGACCCGAAAGATTGTGTCTTTGAAGTGTTCTTGAACCTCAATCTTGATTCAACACCCTTTCGGTACTATCATTATGTCAAGAACTATACGTACTTGAACTGTTCGATTGATCGTTTGGGTTCTTTCGAGCCAGTGCCATGTTTAAGTGGCTCTAACCACCATGTTTACGTTGTGGAGTCATCTTTAGATGTTCATGGTTCTTGTGAGGTTGTGAAAACCGTCGCGATTCCATTCGCGTATGATTCTTACGTGTCGGATGATAGTTTCGGGCTTGATTTGACTTGGGATTCTTCTGGTTTGATGGATTTTGTTGAAGAGGAAAGAGGGGTTGGGGTTCAATCTATTGTTGAAGGTAATGGTTAAACTAACAAGTAATGGTGACTGTGGTTTTACTTTTGAAGTCAAAGTCAATATTCTTTGTCATTTTATTTAAGTCAAATGTGTTGTTTTCTTTTGCAGAGTTGAGTATGGTGCTTTTGGTTGTTGTGATTGTGGGATTTGGATGTGTGAAGGTGTATTGGTGGAAGAAATCACTACGCGATGATCGCGAATGGGAGAAGTTGGTTGGAGATCTTGAGGATCTATGATCTTGAATTGGTGTTTACATGTAGGAAAATCAAAGGAAACATTGTGTTTGGATTCTTGTTTTGTATATAACGTCTTTCAGGATACTGCATATATATTACTGTTTAAACTTGTAAAATATCGTAACTTTTTAAATCAAATTTGAAGTGCATAGTAGAATATAATATGATTAGTCAAAAATTTGCTCACAAGATGTTGGAAATTATAATAAATTTGCTCACAAGATGTTGTAGTCAAAAAGAAAAAAATACTATTTTCATCCCCAACGTTTAGTTGAATTTGCCATTTCAATCCAAAAATTTTTTTTTTGTCATTTCAGTCACTATAGTTTATTAAATATTGTCATTTTCATCCACTTCACTAACACCGTTAAAACTCTGTTAAAACTCCGCTAAATGTGAGGGTCTTTAGTCTTTTTCAACACCTTAATTATCCAATTAAAACAAATTAATCAATTAATATTCAATTAAAGCTAAAAAACACGTGAAGCGACTCGTGAGACAGGTCGCTTCGATTAATTCTAACACATGTTGTTCGATTAATGTCTTCTGTGAGATTTCAATTAATCTTTAAGTTTTGTTTGAATGTGTACTGTTGTTCGATTGAGCTCTACTGTTGTTACGTTTTGTTCTATTGAGGTTTGAATTGTCACGTTCAAAGACATCAATTAAAAACCTCAATCAGATAAAGTATGTGAACAACAAACATCAATCACACAACAGACCTCAATCAAATAACGGTACACGTTCGAACAAAACGTGAAGATTAATTGAAATCCCACGGCACCCTCAATCGAACAATATGGGTTAGAGTTAATTGAAAATTTTAAATCGAATCGTCTGGTCTCACTAGTCGTTTCATGTGTTTTTTAGTTTTAATTGAATATTAATTGATTAATTTATTTTAATTTGATAATTAGGGTGTTGAAGAAGACTAAAATACCCTCACATTTAACGGAGTTTTAACGGTGTTAGTGAAGTGGATGAAAATGACAACATTTAGTAAACTACAGTGACTGAAATGGCAAAAAAAATTTTTTTGGATTGAAATGACAAATTAAACAAAATGTCAGGGACGAAAATAATATTTTACTCTTTTATTAAGTCAAATGTGTTGTTTTCTTTTGCAGAGTTGAGTATGGTGCTTTTGGTTGTTGTGATTGTGGGATTTGGATGTGTGAAGGTGTATTGGTGGAAGAAATCACGACGCGATGATCGTGAATGGGAGAAGTTGGTTGGAGATCTTGAGGATCTATGATCTTGAATTGGTGTTCGCATGTAGGAAAATCAAAGGAAACATTGTGTTTGGATTCTTGTTTTGTATATAAAGTCTTTTAGGATACTGCATATATATTACTGTTTAAACTTGTAAAATATCGTAACTTTTTAAATCAAATTTGAAGTGCATAGTAGAATATAATATGATGAGTAGTCAAAAATTTGCTCACAAGATGTTGAAAATTATAATAAATTTGCTCACAAGATGTTGTAGTCAAAAAGAAGAAAATGTGAGGAAAAGAAGCTAAAGTAGTAATGTTGAACCAAAATCACTACTAAAACTTTCCTCTTATCAGTCACAATCATGAGCTACTTTTACTTTTCTTAGCTCCCAAGATTTGCCTTTTGAGTATTTAAATATTAAAAAAGTCATTTACATATTTTTATTTCTTAAAATCATTAATTACATATTTACCTAAATCAAAAAATAAATTATATATTTCTCCTTTCTAAAACATACATATTATATATTTACCCATTTTATTAAAATTATTTATTGAATGATTATATTACTCATATTTACACTAAATTATTTTTACGCATTTCACTTACAACGACTATCAATTACATAGTTTCTCAAGTTCGAATCATCTATGTCAATAGAAACAACAAAATTTTATCTCGTTTGAAAAGTTATTTCAAAACAATAACAACCGATAATCAAAGTTATATCTTCAAATACAAAACATAATTATTAAAAGTTTTAAACAATTATAATAATAAAACATTAATATGTAAAAAGTCTCTTAGTAAAAACAAGGTAAAATAGTTATTTATTATATAAAGTTTAATGAAATGGATAAATATGTAATATATATGGTTTAGGAAGGGAAAATATGTAATTAATTTTTTAGTTTGAGAAAATATGTAATTTATGATTTTAGTAAGAGGAAATATGTAAAAATTCCTATTAAAAAATGCACAATGAAGGTTGTTGATGTGTCTAGTGGGTATAGCCCTAGTTAAAACGAATGTAAAAAATAATAAACAGTAAACTTTCAGTTAAAAATTATTGATAGTTGCGTTTATAAACAGTTGAATTGAAGCAAACATGTCTTTTCACCCGTTTTGAGATTAATACACTTTGGTTCATGTTCTATTGTTTGAAAAACCGGATCTAATATTACAATTTATGGTTTGAAATTTAATACGTCTGGTGTAAATTGAACTGACTGTTGACTTTAGTTATATTATTTTCGAATAATTTTGGAATGTGGAGATATACACATATCATATCATGATTATTACAAACAAATTTTTTTTAATTAAACAGGTTCTAGCCGCTTAAATTGTAGAACATAATCGTTTTACACTGCCTTCATTTGTTAGTCACCAGACATAAGTCTTCCATAGTAATTTGCAATACGGTGTTGCTATTCATACAATACTACTGACATAGTGACATGGCATAGTTGAATATTTACTTTGTTTTAATTTTTCATCTTACATATAATTTGAAATTTTAATTATTAATGTAAACTTTTTTATTAGTTTTATTTTTTAGTTTTATATTGCCTTAATTTTTACCGTTTTAAATGTATATCTTTAAAAAGAAACCCAAGTACAATATTCAAAGTTTCACTTGTACATGTTTTTTTTATAATAATACTAGCTTTAATAAATCCGTGTATTACACGGGTTGAACAAATAAAAATAAATATAATAAAAGTTTATCATGTGTAAAACGATATTTTACGATAAAATATAATTGAACTTACGTATAGTAAGAACAATATGTAATATAACAATTATATCAACTTTTTAAACTTTTGGTTTAAAACTTTTTCTTTCAAAAAAATAATAAATATTTTGTTTCAAAACAAACCGTATTAAAAAATATCATTTTTAAAAATTTTCTTATTATAAATTTCAATTTTAATTATTTTTTGTTTATAAAAAATTAACTTTTTTAAAACACTAATTTTAATAAAGTTTGATGTTTTGTAAAAAAAGTTTATTCTATAAAAATTATTTTTAAGAATAACATTAATAAGAAGATCTTTTTTTAAATTTATTAAAAAAAACTATTTTTGTTCTAAAAAAGTTAAATAATATTATTGATAATTAAGGTAATTATTTAATAGGAGAGAGAAGCGAAAATGTTTTGGTGATAGTGAATATGGTAGCACCACGTATCACCCAAGATACTCTTTTATTAGAGTAGAAAGATTTACACCGTTAATATTTAATAGCATAATAAATATTAAATCAAAGACCATATCTACAATATATTTGCATTATCAAAGGCCAGATTAATAATATATTTGCATTTTGCAAACAGCCGATTTTAGTTTTGGGCTGGGCCTATGTTGCATCACTTCTCCATTGTTATAACATATTTGATTATATGTACGAGCTGGGCTTATAAACAAGCTTTAAAGCACAAAAACACAAGAGTTCAAAACCCAATAATGACGTTGAATGTGATCAGAGGTGCACAAATCGGGTTCAGAACCCAAAACAGGACCAGTTGAACCCCCAGTTCGGGTCGTGGTAAAAAAAATATCTCCGGGTCGGTCGGGTCGAAACTGGTTTCATATTATGTAATTTTAAATACTGGTTGGGTTCGGACAAGTCGAGTCGTGTTAAACCTGGGTTGAAACCGGGTTGGGATATGAAGGGGGAAACCGGTTTGAACCCACCGAATTGAATTTGGTTGGACCCGGGTTGAAAGGTGACCGGGTTGGATCGGGAAACAGGCTTCAAGCACCTCTAAATGTGATCATAAGAAAAGTCATAAATTCCTGATGCAGACTTGAAATATAACTTTTGAAGATCTCCAAATCATTCTTTGATTAAAAAAGAATGATTATTCAATTTCTTTACCTGATGAAATGTTTTAATAATGTATTCGTTGACTAACAAAATATATAATATTATTATCTTCTTTTATTTAAAATATTTCTTCAAGTTTTCACGTTGGGTTTATATAAACCGATGTTGTGTTTCACTATATTTCAACGTTTCATTGTTAGTATTTGGACTATATTCTTATGTTGGTTACATTACATGTTAATTTCTTTTAAGTAGGTAGGCATGATTTGTAATAAGTTTACAAATAGAAAAACACTATACCTCTATTTTTTAAGTATGTATACGCACAATGATCATCTTAACAAGATTTTATCTATAAACTAGTTTTAATAATCCGTGTATTACACATGTAAATATATAAAATAAAACAAAAATTTATTAATTGTAAAATTATATTATAAGATAAGATATGATTGAAAATATATATAAGTAAGAAATATAAGTAATAAAATAATGATAACAACTTTTTTAAACTTTTTTATTTAAAAAATTAAACATTTTGTTTCAAAACAAAACGTTTTAAAAAAACTTTATTATTATAACCCTTAATTTTAATTATTTTTATTTATAAATATTTTAATTTTAAAAACACTAATTTTTAAAAAATTTTGTATTTTTAAAAAGTTTGATATTTAAAAAAAATTATTTTATAAAAATTTATTTATTTATAAATGGCATTAATTAAAAGAACCCTTTCTTAACATTTTGTTTCATTACAAACCGTTTAAAAAAATTCATTATTATAACTTTCAATTTTAATTATTTTTATTTATAAATATTTTATTTTTTATAAACACTTATTTTATAAAAAATGATTTCTTTATAAATAACATTAATAAAAAAACTTTTTTATTTATTAAAAAGTATTTTTAGTCTATAAATAAATTAAAAAATACTATCAGTAATTATAGAGAGTATTAAATATAAGAGAAAAGCGAAAAAGAATTGGTAATGATAAATGTGATGCTGTCACGTGTCCACATTATTTACGGTTTTATTAGAGTAGAGATTAATGATACAAGCCAATAAATTTTACATCTCTACTTCATATTCATACTTTATATTCACAAATGGTCAATATACAATTACCCACGTTTTATTTTCTAAAATGTATTGGTTTCTAAAAAATGTAACATACTCTATAGAAATTCCACTTATATATGAAAAGAAAACACCACGTTTGTAGATGTTGTTCTTTCTCCGAAACTTTTTTTTTTTTTTTTTATCAATTTACATCGAAAAGTTGATACATGGTATTTATATGCGTATTTATTACCGTTGATGTGAAATTGTGTTTTACAAATCCGCTTATATTTTCTTAGAGCTACAATTCACAAGCCCATCTAATATATTGTTCATTCTATATCATAATTATATAAAAACCGTTCATATAAAATTTAACCCAAATATATTTTATTAATATAAACTATACAACAATATATAAAACAAAAGTTATAAAGCTCACTATAGTTGAAAAATAAACAGAAACAGAATAACATAAATGAAAAAGGCTAAGAAGCGTGTTAGACACGGGACACTTAAAACAAATTTCAAGCCTACCAAGAGAACTCGTTTTGGTTCCTATGGTACAACAGCCGAAACAATTGCTACTGTAGGGATTGACCTAGAACACAAATTAGATTGTAGAAGAGAAAACCCGAGATGGAGTGTGTTTAGAGAATCTGTTTGCTGCAAGTATTTGAGTTGTAGTGTGTTATCTACTAAGGTATCCTTAGTATATATAGAGCAACTCGAACTGAAATAGCTCAGTCAACAATTAATCCGAAAATATAACATCTCATTGAAGTCTTCAATATAGAATACTCTGGTTTAAACGCCACATTGCGACCACATGCCCACGTCACGCGCGCAAGTGCGAGTTAAGGGTGATACTCATATGAACATTAAGGGTTTTTTAGTGTGATAATCTAGGAAATAGTATAATAAATTTGCTGTAAAATATAAACGAATTGAATTCTATCTTTCCTCCAATGTGGGATAACTTCCCACATCATTAATTTCTCATACCAATTATATCATATGAGTATTGATATCACATTCAATACATTAAATTTATTAACTAAACATTAATAAACATATTAATATTATTAATATCAATATAAATTTCCAACAAATTAATTTACTTAAACTTATCATAGATAGAACTCAAAAACTTGATCTCACAAGAAACTTCACCACTTTATTTACAAATAATTTTATTATTAGAAATAACGTCCACCCATAACACCCACATATGTATATATATATTTCACCAATATACATGTGTTCTTATTTTTTAAACTGTTTTGTTTGGAGACTGGTGAATCGTTGACCATGAAAGATTTCATACATCTCTATTAATAAATTCTCAAAGTCAATAAGTAAATTGTGTGTCAATTTTCTCGAATTATTGGATTTGATACATTACTCAAAGTATATTTTCTCATTCTAAGTCAAAAGGCTTCATTAGAAATATGATTTTACGTAAATTGTGTGTCAATTTTCCAAATCGAATCATTGAATTTGAGTTCAAAATATGAACGAAGGAAAAAATAAAGCATCATTCATCCTTGAAAACAGTATTCAAAGTTATGGCTCCGCAAGTTTTCAGATTAACTTTCTTTTTTCTTTTTCTAATTAATGTGACGCTAGCAAGAATGATCTTTAGTCTAAGCGTAAATTTACCGTTAAAAAAAACTTTTATTTATTGTAATTTTTTTACTCTTAAATCTTGATTGTGTTTATAGAGATTTAAGCTTACCTCACATTTGTAGCGCAATCACCAGTACTAACAGGCGACAAGGCCCTGAGCGGTTTTCGGGTTAACTAATTGGCCTCTTCTTAACAAAATCAGGGAACATGCAAAGGGATTAGGCAAAAACCAACGATGTAAAAACTTGATGTAAATTATTATAGGATGTAGCAAATAATGAAAGACTACTTTTGGTGCCGAAGTCTTTCAGAATTTCTCTTTTGCAGTGTCAAGTTACTTTTATAATGAAATAGGTACATTTTTTTTTGAACGACAGGAATTTATATAACTAAAGGTAGTTGTTAGAAACTAACCAAATATAAAAAAAAGGAACTTACAAACTTAGAAGTGGATATTTCATCCACTTGATCCATGATATGTTAAATTTTTTATTGATAAGAGAAATGAATAACTGACTCAAATATAAGATCTCGTTACACAACGTCCAACTTAAAAATAGTTTCAGTCCTTGATTTCCAAATTACCCGTCAATTTGCATGAATAATCGCCTCTATGACTTGTTTCTTTTCCTTTGTCATTTGAATTATTCTAATCTAGTCCTTAAAGCAAGCAGGCTGCAATTCAACACTAACCAAAATGTCTAACCAAACTTTTATTGATTTCCAAGAAGACTTCACAATTCCACATCGACCAAAAATGTGTTCTACTGTTTCTATCTCGAGAGTACAAAGCGGACACACGATGAATGGAACATCCAAACCCTTATTACTAATGTTGACCTCGTTGGAAGTCTATTCGAAAAACGCATTCAAACAAAAATGTTCACCTTTCTAGGAATCAACTTGTTCCATTTAAAAAGTAAATTAGCATTCGGGAGAATTATGTTTTCTATTGATTTTCTTGCTTTTTTAACAAAGAAACCATCTTGAGATTCAAAATCCCTATACCAAGAATCTACTTCATTGGATCATTGTATATCAACCAACATGAATCGAAGATTAAGAAGTTGTTATTCTTCAACTCCATCACGTAAAGGCTTTCTCTACTCCCGGTTTCAATGAACCTTGTTTTCAATCAGAGATAACATGTTTTTTTCTCTTTTAAATTGAAAATTATCGGGAATAAAGATGCAAACATTTGATCACCAATACAAATATCAAGCCAAAAGAGAGTAGAATCCCCGATACCAAATATATTTTTTCATTGTGGATAAAGGAACTAATTGTTTGTCATTAAGCAGATATATGCTCTTCACTATACGGTTTCACACCTTATACCCTTTTGCCACCCTTTTCTTGTCAAAATCATAAAAGTCGCGTTTATGTAGTGAATCGATAATTTTAGCCCATAAATAATTTGGAAATTGATGATAACTCCATTTCCATTTAAGTAAAAGAGCTAAGCTGAGAGCATATAAACTCAATAGAAACATCTTCAGTCAAAAAGTATTTTCCTTAGTACTCATTAAAGCAATGCTAATAATCAATATATATTATTCGTCATTTCTTGTAATATTATTTAATTATTAATAGTCGTTGAATTTCTTACTAAATTATATTAAAATGTAACAGTAGAAGAATTATTAATAATTAATCACTAATTAGTGAGGGGAATTTACAACTAATAACACGTCTCTTCCTTCCCATTAAAACAATGAGCTGTCGTTTTCTTCTCTTGAGAAATTTTGGGAAGAAAGAATTTTTAAACACTAAGAAACTAAAATACAAAATTACAAAACTATCCATCTAAGTAAAGATGAACCCCATATATTAATTGGTCAATTAAACCAAATCTCTAGATCCTAATCAACCAACCAAACTCCATCAAGTCGTTATATATCTTCTTGAAGCTAAAAATGACCAAAATACCCTTACGATCGAGGGTGAAGTGCGCTCATCTGTCTTTGAACGACGACCTGGTTGGCTGGCGTTGACCAAGGATAAAATGGTAATGCTCGGTGATTGTTTTGATTGGCGGTCGTCAAACACCTATTGTGTGGGTTGTCGATCGGTTTTTCTGGTGGCGGTGCCCCCACACGCTCACATGAGGGGCACATGGTGAGAGTGGTTGGAGGAGCCATCTGCATATAGAATTGTGGGGATAGTTTTAAAGCTCGTAATTCTTGTAATTCCTTTTGTAATCTTCTGTTTTCTTCGGTTAAATTTTCACAACATCTCTTCAAGAACTCACAATCAACCTCAGTTTGCTTCAATTTTGTTCTGCAATCGCATTAAAGTAATCAAGTTTAGCAATCTGATTCACTTTCGACGACATAATTGGCATTTCACAAGACAAAAAATTAACATTTCTCCTAACCAGACTTGAATCCAACTAAATAACCAGATGTTTTTAGCTATTGCCTATTTGAACCGTCTCCATTTAATCCAGTCGGTCATCAGCTTGTTTAATCAACGACCGAATAAGGTAGTTGGGCAGTTTTAATTTTGTTTTATTTTTCCTTTTTTCAAATTTAAAATCTCATATATTAATTAATTACTTCCTTAGATTTATTATTTTGTTTTGTTTCAAGCTTAATTAATCAATATTACAAATATATTTTCACATTTTGAGTTATACATGTATCTTTTAAGATTCTATACAACATATGATGTAATACGATTATCTAAATTGATCTATTCTATGAACCGATAAACACAGAACAGTCTTATTTCCAGTCTGGTTATAAAAACATGGCTTCTAATTACGTCAATACCCTTTCGAGTAGAAGATATTTACTAACCTTGCCCTTCGGTTCTGAAACCAAACTTCCACCTGCCGAGGTCTCAACCCAAGCCTCTTAGCCAGAGCCAGCTTTTGCTTCTGTTAATAACACCCATAAAACCACAATTAATCTACAATTACACCAATTCACCTACACTTGTACCGTACAACCTCCTAAAGCACACTTACAGGATTGAGAGTATTATGCTCCTTGAAGCTTTCTTCAAGCACAGCCGATTGATCCTTTGATAGCCTTAGCTTCTTCCTCGAGTTTTCGCCGTCTTCATCGTCGCTAACGCCTCGAGACGATGATCGCTCGACGTCGATCTCGTTCACCGGAAGATCTCTCTCGCTCCGCTTCCCGCTGATGCTCGATATCACGCTGTTAGGGGAGGAGACGCCGGCGTCCTCCTCCGCCTCCGCCGTCGCCGGCGGTGCTCTGTTCACGTCGATCCCTTTCAAAAACGACCTCGTTTCGACTTTAAACGCTTCAACGGTGTTTCGATCTGCATGCAAAAGTTCCGATTAGTGATCCGATTTCAGATCTATGAAATCCGATTGAATCAATCCATCTGTAAGTCTGTTATCTGTAATCGATGTAATTAAACGGATAAACGATCTGAAACTGTAGTGATTTCATCAATTATCGTAGATCTAACAATCGATCTATTAATCCGATTGAATTGATCGATCTGTAAGTCTGTAATCGATGTGATTAACCGAATAAACGATCTGAAACTTTAGTGATAGGCGGATAGAAGTTCTGATTGTGATTTGTGAATAAATGAATACCTGATGATGACGGACACGATTCCGGCCAATTAGGCGTTGTACTATGGGGAAAATTGAACCTCGCCGGCGACGGATTCAACCGGATTGACGACGGAGTTCTATCTCCGGCTGCCGGAAAGTTCAAGCTAAGGCTTAAACCTAAATCTTCGTTTTCAACCATCATCTACAGTTTTAGATGATGAATTTCTTCAATTGTTCTTGTTTGTTGAAGTTCAATTGAAACTTGATGACAACAGGTGATTTGAGATATGGAGATTGAGAGAGAGATTGAGAATTTGAGAGGGTTTGACAATAATCAGGAGGATGGTGATGAAAGGGATTATATAGAAAGAAGAGAGAGGGTGTGGCGGCTTGATCGAGCCGTGTAAGCCGAGCTGATGTGTGTATAGAGATAGTGTGTGTATATATATATAGTGAGAGAGAGAGAGAGATGTTTGTGTCTTTTTGTTGTGAAGGAGACAAATGACTTTTTGAGACCATATGTGCATGCAACCAAGTGCTTTTTATTGTTTGACCTTTAACGCTTTTATTAAATAGTATCTTTTTTACTTTTATATAATTTTGAGAGTATATAGAATTGTTACTTAAACAAATTACAAAAAAGCTTGTTTATATCTTATACTAGGTTACAATCACTTGTAATATACGAACTAAATAAATTTACTGTTACATGATTAATAATATAAAAAGTTATTTATTAAATATTGTGTATTATACGAATTGAATAAAACCATGTATTACACATTTGAAAATGTGAAGTTAACATATTTAAAATTTTAATTATGGATAGTTATTTATAAAAGAATAGCTATTATAGCATTAATAATTAAGATGAGAGAGAAGCGGGAAAACCAATTATTAGTTGGCCTAGAATGATGACAAATATTCGGATTTATTTTTTATTTATTAGTATATAGATTAGTATAGAGATGTAGTGTTTTAAAAAAGGGTAATGAACTTAAATTGGTCATCAAAGAGTTGAATCATTTTAAGAACCTAAAAAGAATTCTATTATTTAGTCATCTAGTTTGAATGATCCACATTTGATTTAATCAGTTTTGAATAGAACAATTTGAATTGACAATGAGCCGTATAGATGGGTCACAATATAACAGGTTCTACTAGCTGATCTGAATGTTTAATACGGCTAGAATATTGTATTCATGAAATCCTTAAGTTTGGGTGTGAAATTTATAAGTTGATTGTCTATTTTTTTTTTCTTTTTGTATATGGCATCATTCTTTCTTTTGTAGAGGTTGATATCGGTAAGATCAATCACAAATCATTCTTATGTTTTCATGGAGAAAACAAGCATGGTCTTTGTGTTGAATTGTTTATGGTTGTTTTATTTGAATAGTCTTAATGTGTTTTTTAATACTTCTAGATGCTTTATACATATATCATCTCTTTTTTGCCTGAAAATTTGTTCAATTGTAAAATTCCTAAATATGCTTTGTTTCAAGTAACTGTTATGATTAATCAAATTATTTATGTTTTTAAAATAAATGTAAAGACTTGCTAGATATGTTCTTAAATTTTTTTTTTTTGAACGGCAAATCTACTCTACTCCTACACTACACCAAATTACACTATTGTTTGGGTTTGAACCCAATACCTATTCTCTAAAAAACAAAAGCTCTATCAAATGGACTAACCCCACGTCAACAGATATGTTCTTTAATGTAATTGTTTGATACACTATATTTATCCTAGTTACTTTTCTAAAACTAATGAAACTTTTTGGGCTAGACCCATAAAGTAAGGAGACCCAATAAGTATGGATATCCATATGTATATTATTTGAAAAAGGGAGCTCCATGTTATAAAAGAAACATGATGGTATGCCTATGAGCATTCACATCCACATGTAAGACTAAGGGACATCACATGTGGGACCAAACCCATATACCTCATCTGGTCCATCCATTGTGTCATCATGGTAGATTGATGATTTTCATGATTGGATCCAACCAGACAAATCAATATCCACTCCACCTGCTGTTGACCCCACCCACACCCAATCAAACTCTCACACCACGCTTCACATTTTATGTTGCCATTTGGATAAATTCTAATATTAAAATTCTCAAATTTTATTTTCGTAGTATTCACTCCTTTAATATATAATAATAATAATGTATAACTAAAATTCCATTCCATTTTAGTTAAGATATTTTGTTTGTGTTTCTGGTTAAGTTAAGATACTATGTTTGTGTGGTAATATATTGATTTATGTAGCTATAATTATGGCTCTTTATATAAAGTTAGATATTAGATAAGTTAGTCTAAACCATGATGATTATAATTGACTATGTATCTAGTCTAATATGCTCTCGTAAGTTAAGGATATAAAATAGGAAAAAATATGAATGTAGAAGTTGGTAATGGCTTTATGTAGATGCCAACAATTTGATCATTTGTATATTTCATTTTTTCACAAGTTTTCTTTAGAGCAAATTTTTCTTTAAAAATCAAATTCCACTTGATTTTGTATAATCATGAAAAAAACTAGAATAACATGAGAGATATCACATTTGGATTGTCTGGTCATAGGATTGGATCTAGAAGGAGTACGTAGGCACACCGCTGAAGTAGAGCTTATAGTTCGATTACGTTTTCTGTGAGCTTTGTAGTTAGATTGTTTATAAAAAAATTGTGTATCGCTTTAGGATGTTTAAGAGATGAGATTGGGAACCCATACAAATTGTGTATCAATGAGATAAGGTAAATTCTATCAGCAAGAGCTTTGTAGTCAGATTTGTATAAATGTTGATCATGTAATATTACGGTTCTACATGGGATGTTAGAATAAAGTTTATACATTTTCTTTTTGTATCCAAGTAAAGAACTAATAGTTATATTTTTTTGATCTCTTGGTCTTTATGGCTCTTGAGTACATTATTTCATGACGTGTTAAAATGTAAAGTTGTTCGTGTTTAATTAGTGATGTATGTAAATGTGTCAGAGTGATTTGAGAGAAACAAAAAAAAAATAGCATGACACTTTCAAAAGCTGATTATTATTCTGTAACGTTATCGTCTTGTAAAATTTTAATGTTTTTAAAGTCGATCAAATTTTTAAAGGTAAATTATAATTCTTAAAGAATTAATTGGGAAAAAATCAATTGTAATAATCTACAAATTAAGTTTATTAAAATACAAACTATAACATTATATTTTATAGAGTTACGTTTGGTTTTGCTCCAAGAGGTTTTACAAAAATAACCATTTTTCTACAAAAGATTAAAAACATTAATTTACATCCAAAAGTTTTATAACTTGTTTAATTTTCAGTCTAAAAGTTTCATCAATTGTTTCAACTTAAACTAAAAAAATAAAATTTTTTGAAGATAAATTAATATTTTGAATATTTTAAATAAAAATAATTATTTTTATCAAACCTGACTAAACTTAAATTTAACTTTATTTAAAGTAATAACAAACTAAGATAATTTTATTATATTTTCACATACAATGATTTGTTCTTGTTTATTTTATTGGGAAAGTAAACATTAAGCTTTTGGAGACAAAGACAACATCACTTATAAAATTGTGTTTAAGTTTTTTAGGCCACTTGCAAGTGGCAACATGAGGCTTGGCTTTTTTAAGTCATGGGCATGTGAGTATTCATGCTGAGTGGGGTGGTGGAGGGCATAATTGTCAACTACTTTTCAGGGGCAAAAGTGTCAAGCCATATCTAAAACTCAAGCCGATACCCGAAGCCGAGCCGTGAGTGGGGGTCCAAACACGACCAATAAGAGTGGACTTCACGTGGGAAAGAACCTCCCCCCTCCAAGAACTCACGTGCAACAACATGTCTTGTTCATATACACGTGGACCCACCTTTTTTTAATTATTATCATTTCCATGAGATCTAAAAGATTTAAAGGTATAAGAATGTTGAGTATGAAACATTATTTTTTTCACAGTTAATTGTATTGCTGATGACTTATTATCTCGATCATACGATCATCTTAATTATTTGAGTGCTAAACATTTGGGCAATCGAAACTAATACAACTTTAAGAGAAAACATACATCATATGAGAAATATTTTATCTCAACTGGTAACTTTTTTTTAATCTTAGATAAGATTTGAATTTAATACCTCCTCTATTTAATTGAAGTATTGGAGAACCTCATACTTATAGATGTTTAAAATTATGAGCGTTTTTATACAAATTTAGATTGTGGTGGAAACACGTACTTGTTTTCCATTAAAGAGCTTTTATAAGGGAGGCTCGCGAAGCTTCACGTATGCGTTGCATAGTGAAGTGTACTAGATGATAAAGTTTAGATCATAATTCTCGATACTTGTTTGCTGACTTTTGATATATGCTGTGTTTTTATTTTATTTCTTGAACTGATTAAGATAAATAATGTATTAAAGCAGTGTTTTTTTAATAAAAATGAATTTTCATCCTTAATCAATTACGAGTTATTATTCTTTCTTATACTACTCCACACAAAGTGGCAATGGTGTTGTTTTAGGTTGGTATAGTGAATCAATGAATCTGAATATCACTCTTTACATGAATGTGGTAAGAAAATCAACTTCAACACGATACTCATATTAAATTTTCTAAAAAAATAATAAATAAATAATTGTGAACGGACATATACTTAAAATGTGTAATCCAGTCACAATTCATGTAATTTATCTAAGCCAGCCAACACTTTGTATATTAGAGTGAGTTGTAAAAATGTTAAAGAAGTTGATAGACTATAATAAATGGGTTAAAAGGATTGAAAATTTAACCTTAATAAAAACTTTTTATTCTTGTTTTAAAAGAGTTTATGAATATTCTAACATGTTTAATTAAACATATAAGACATGATAGACCAAGCAAGACCTATTTATTGAACGACTTAATATGGTAAAAATTAATATCTACATGTCATAATTGCAACTCTTAGGAGGAGAATTAGACGTGATTTGCTAGACTTTCACCTTCCTGAGGACATAATCGGTGATAAAAGTATTTGAAGATATAGAATTAAAATTAAGGACGTTTAGGGGAGCATCCAAATTTGTATTATACATGTCTTAATTATGTTTGAGGGGATTAGTTTTGTATATTCATTTAATAGTCTTTGCTTGGTTTCACTTATATATTGGTACTATATGCTTTTTTAATTATTTTATATTGTATGCGGATGACTTTTGATCTCGTGTATATTTGCTATTTACCATCTATTGTGTATGGATGGCTAATGATCCTGTGTATATTGTTGTTGATTGTATGTTTCTTGTGTATGGATTGGCTTATAATTCTTTGTATATTGATTTTCATTGTATGTTTCGTATCACATACTGAATATTGATCACTTAATGTGTGATGCTCATAAAAATACACGGGGTGATAGTACATATGAAAATAAAAAAAATTATGTTAATGTAGAATTAGGTTGTTAATAACATGAAAGCGTACTTAACAAAAAGTAAAAATCAGTGTATAAAGAAGAATGAAACAAAGAAAATAAAAAGGTAAAAAAAAGTAAGAAAGAACTAAAAGAAAATTTAGAATTGACAAAAAGTGAAAAAATAAAATAAGTATTACAAATTGGATGAACTAGTGAACGCAGTAATTGAACCTAAGTTGTAAACAAAAAATGAAAAATTTATGTACATGATAGCTTATAAAAGTTTTAGACGATGTTATTCAAATGAACAAATTATGTTAAACGTGTCTTCAACTCATTACATGGTGTGCCAATATGTTTAGGTCTAACATACGAACAACCTTTCCGACTATAATGGTGATTCAAACCATTAGAAGAGAGCATTTAAAACCACTTGTAATTTAAATAACATATAAATATTCACCCTAAAATGAAGGTGTTGATTATTCATACACTTCGCGCAAAAATATCACTTTTAACATTAACATACCTTTAAAATATTTAAAATGACCCAAACACAAGGTCAAAATTTAAAATTTATTTGCCCCTTTTTAAAACAACCAATTCATACACTCTTTAATCGTTGTTCAAAAACCATATTTTGGTCTACTATTGAATTTAATACCCTTAATCACTTAAAAAGAACACATTTTTACACGTTTTTATAACATTAGACAACGTTTTTCGTGTTCATCTATTTCATAATTTTAAAAGTAGGATTTTGTCTAGAATAAAGTCATAAACAGCATTATACAAAGATAAACACAATGGTTTCCTGATTGTAAATATAGTCTGTTCACTTGATAGTTACCACACATATACAATTGTTGATTAAATTTCAAGATCTTTAGCATCCGAAAGAATTGAAGTTACAAAAAGACAAAGGCGCGTGAAGGTACATCAGCGACAAACAAATGAGCCGTGCGTGTAGTCTCTGTCTTTCTGTTAGCAGACACCTATTCTTCGTTTAATCATTTGAACCACTCCACCTTCCATAGATAACCCCAGTCTCTATCATGGCGCGTGCTCACTACGTCCACTTATGCATCGGGTTAATCATCCATAAATCTATGTTCTGATTAATATCACAACCGAAATAACAAATATCAAGATAATTAGATATGAATAAACTAGGTTATTAGCCCGTGTATCACACGGGTTAAAAGTTATAAATATATAATTCAAATATATAAAGAAAAATAATTAAACTCTATCGTTTTTATTTTAAATCGATTATATAAAAATAAGAATTTGTGATCATAAGGTTTAACGGATTAAATAAGGTTTGAGATGATTGATATCATAGATTCAAAATCCTTATAAATGGTTGGTGTGATTGAGGTAGTTAAAAAAATAAAAACTTCACACTTGTCGTTCAAAAAAATTAAAATAAAATAAAAAACTTCAAGTAATAAATATAGCATGATTTATGAAAATTTTGTTAAAAAAAAGTTTAGGCGGGAAAGTTTTTGTGAGGTGAGATCTGGTGATGACATGTGTCACCACATGTAATCAATTATTAGTATAGATTGATTCGAGTGTAACAGCTGTTGTAATTTTAACTTTTCTTTCTAGTTTTTTATTATTTATATTTTTTTACGGCTTGCTAGTTAGGTTTTGTTGAAAGAAATTTAGCATTTCAAAAATATATATATATATCAAGAAAATGATTATTATAAGTTAAAGTTTATTAAATTGGAGATAAATGAGATATTAGTCACTTTGAGGAGGGATCCTAAGAAAACCACAAAGTTATGAGAAAACTAGAGAAAACCAATAAAAATGATCACATAATTTATAATTTTTTTTATCAATACTCTCTATATATATATGTGAGTATATATAAATAAAGGTATGGATCAAATTAAAACCGTAGCATGGTTTTACATATACGTCACATAGTTACGTATACGTAACCATTTTTCATTCGACATAGTGTTACGTATACGTAAATTTCTTCATTCTCGTATGTATGCTCAACATATATGTACCAAACACTTAAATAACATTTTAATAATTAAAATAACAAAAAAAATTTAAATTATGTTATTGCTTTCCATGGTTTTCTTTGGTTTTCACATAACTATTGATTTTCTCAGGAACCCTCCCCTAGTCACTTTCATCATCAACTATTGAGTGTTTAAATCTTATAATGTATGGATCTGATTGTGTTATGAGTAGTTAATAAGAGTGAATTAAAAAAAGCCTAACAAATACCACGCGTAACATACCCGGAACTCGTGGGTTTGGGTCGTATTAGTGAGTTCGAGTCAGCTTCACATTGAATCTACGAACAAGTTTAACTAAACTGGGTCATGTCCGGGTTGATATTTCTTGTTAACGTGTTGATGTATCTATTGTTAAAACGTGTGTTTAATGTTATAAGCTCTATATTTCATCACTAATTCAAAGGCAAGAGAGAAACAAGTTACTAGCGTCAAGTTCAATAGTTTAAACGTAATTTCTTTATTATAGTTAAACTTTTTTCTAAGTTTTAGTTATAAATTATTATAAGTAAATATGAAAAATAAAATAAAGTAACATTTTGGTTTAAAAGGGTTGCATGCTTGTCAATCTATGAAAACTCATATCATGCTCGGGTTTATATATCTGACACCATTTTAGAGTTCGTGTCACAAATTACTATTCTATCTTTGATCACATCAAACTCCCATTTTTAAAAATCAATATTATATATATTTGTATTTTCGTGAATCAATAAGCATATCAAACTATACCATCAACATCACAAATACAAAATACTTTGAAATATTATATACCATGTGGCAATAATTTATTGGTCATTTTAGCTAAGGTGTGTATCCAAATTTAGCACAAATATTTTAGGTTTTCAAGACGGAAAATAAGACGTGTCTAAAAATATGCATTGCTTGTTTTATTTAAGTACCCGTCATTTTTTCATACCGACGATTTGATATTTACCATGTTTGTCTAGGCAAAAGGTGTTCAAAATACATATAAATGTATCTTATTAATGTTATTTACGTGTAAACGAAGTTGATAAGATGATATATGTGGTCCTGCACAATTAAGTTAGGCAGACGACAATTTTTTCTGGGATGCATTAAGAAACAAATTTGGATAAGTTACTTTGTTTTTTTTAATCTTATTTCTGTTTTATTTATATAAAATATATTTGTATTGTCCAATCTAAAGTATGGTTTTTTAGTTTGAAAACTATGCATAATCTTCCTTAATTATGCATAATCACTATAAGAGTATTTTGACACTACTTTTAAAATAATAATCAAATACATTAGGAAAAATAACAACAATTATCTTTTGTGAAAATGTGTACCATAGTTTGGGAGTAATAAAAAACATTTAGTTGAGATTTCACAATGCTTTGTAAAGACTGTGTCGGTTGGGATTTAAAACGGTTGGTTGTTAAATTTGGTTACCTGGAAAAACAATGTAGCAGTTATATTTAGTTACTAATGGTTGACCTTTATTAAAAATAACTTAGTTAATTTTGATCGTCTAAATTTTTATGATATGTGAAAATGCTATTTATCATAGTTGCTACTTATTTTCCAGGTTGCTATTGTTCGTAGTAGTCAAAAAAATAGTATCCTATGTTAAGGTTTGTGCCATATTGTTGCAAGAAATCAAAAAAAAAAAAAAAAATGAAAACTGAATAGTATTCTTAAATCTTAATCGGTAAAAACCTAACCGAAATGTGAATTCGGAGTTCAATATCTAACCGCATCCAAATTGTGAATACGGTTTTAGTCCGATTATCAGTTTCACACAATCTTACTTATTTGGATAACCGAATCGAGCTCATCGAATAAGCCAGTTGAGTTCGGTTTAATTGACATATTTCTAATATGAATTGGATTGTATTTAAATATGCCCAAATAAATTTCACAACGAATAAACATATCTGAAACAATGAATGCCCTAGGCTACCGATTCCATATATTTAATTTATTTTCCTATGTAAGGTGAATTATTATTTTATTTATGAAATTATTTTTGACACATTTGAATGATATATGTTTATTTTCTTCTGTGTCTTCTTAACTTTTTTTTCCTGCATCTCTCATATTAATTATATATTTTGTTTCCTTTGTTGTTCTTGTCTTTGCTTCTCTATTTGTATTTGAGGGTTTATCTCTTTATATATATATATATATATATATATATATATATATATATATATATATATATATAGGGGAAGGAACGGTTGTTAACCCATTTTTATTGCGATAACCCATTAACACTAACGTAACAAACACTTACACCATGATTATGTGGTGTAACTAGTTTTTACATCACGTTACACTATTGATATAACAATTTCTCTTTATTTTTTAAAATTTTTTCCTGTTTTTAAAACTGTCTTAACTTTTTGAATGATATTATTTTTTTATACAAATTACATAATTAAATAGATCATTTTAATATCTTTAATTTGAGTATGGTCTTGTAATATTTTTTTAAAAAAATTTTTAGCGTTGATTGTGGACCACTAGGTTGCCACTGTAACTCTAACTTACATTGATGATGTGGCCTGCTGTGGACCATTAGTTTGGTTAACGAGTTATCGCAATAAACAAGGATTAACATTCGTTCTCTATCTCATATATATATATATATATATATATATATATATATATATATATATATATAGAGAGAGAGAGAGAGAGAGAGAGGGATCCTAAGGGGCTGTTTGATTTACTTCTGACCGGGTCAAAATGTCTGACCTAATGACCCGGTCATACATTTTGGCCGGTCAGCGTGTTTGATTTGCACTCTTTCGCGTCTGACCCGGTCCGACACCACTGACTCATGCCTATTTTTCCACTTACCCGGTCAGTTTTGGAATAAACTCTTACCCGGTCACCACCTTCTGACCGGGTAAGATATATCAAACAGCCCCTAAGAACCATAAAGTTATGAGAAAACTAGAGAAAACCAATGAAACCGGTCATATAATTTATAAATTTTTTATCACTATCTTTTATATATATATACATATATGTGAGTATATACAAATAAGGTATGAATCAAATAAACACCGTAGCATGGTTTTACATATACGTCACACATAGGTTACGTATACGTAACCATTTTTCATTCGACATAGTGTTACGTATACGAATGACTATTTATTCTCATACGTATGCTCAATATATATGTACCAAATATTTAAATAACATTTTAACAATTAAAATAACAAAAAGATCCTATACAATACTCTTCATATGTTACTATATAGAACATAGTTTAGGTCCTAATCTATAATTTATTGAAAATAAGGACTAAAATTATAATATGTGCATACCACAGGGACTATCCGTGTAATTTACTCAAATTTTTATTATTAAGAGTATATTGTTACATTTAAACAAAACCCAAACGAGGTTTCTAATATAGTAATTTAATTGTGAAAGTTAAACATGGTGAAAGTAAGGAGCGTGAGGGAGAGTGGAATGAGTGGTCGACATGATGTCGGATGATGATTAGGTGTCCCCAGTATTGTGTGTTAGCAGAGTCCCACGTGTTCCCCCAAACTCAATAATGGATCTCATAGTGGTCCCCACCAAACAGTAATTATTATTATTATTATTATTATTATTATTTATTTATTTATTTATTAATTTATTAATTAATTAATTTATTTATTCAGTCCGTACGAAGCAACTTCATTCGGCCCATGTGATATCACGTGAACTTGGGCCAATCCCATGAGGAGCAGGTTCCATATCAATATTCCTCCAAGCAACTTGTTTGTTGTCTATTTACCACTTTGTCCTTTTCCATTATATTTTCCAAAAAAATGTTAATATTAAATATATACAAACAGTTATTATTATTAACCTAAGTAATTTAACCAATTATTATTAGCCCAAATGGTTGAGATGATATAGTATTGGGTTTGAGTTTTACTCTGAGTAAAAATACTTAATGTTAAGCTAGGGAGGTGGGTTTCCTCCTGAAAAAGTTGAGTGTGAGGTTTTGGCTAGAAAACAAATAGGTGAGTCCGATTAATATAACACATATATTTTAAAACAGGGTCGTACATTTGTCAGTAAAAAAAAAAAAAAAAAAACCTATGGTAGTTAGTTTAAAAATATCTTTGTGCATTAAATGGTGTCTCTTTTTTTAGATGTTTGTGTTTAATTCCTACGATGGATTGTAAGTAGATTAGATGAATTTGTGAGATGATTTTAATAAAATGCAGTTGTTGTTGTTATTATTTGTTGATGTTATTATTATTTGATGGTGATGTTAATGGTGATGTTAATGGTGATGTATGTGTGTGTAAAGTTATGGGAACAAATAAAAGATTATGAAGGGTGAATCATAAATTAGGTAAGGAGATGGACGTGCACATCGTTTGTAACCATTTTGGTTAATATTAAATATATATAAAATAATTAAGTTTTTTTATTGAATCAAATACATAAGAACTAGAACTTTATTTCTTTCATTTGAAACTGATCTACTTATATAAATTTACTTGTATAGATACCACGTTTTTTTATGAGATGTTAAAGTTTGAGTGGTTAAGTATATAAATAACACCTTTATTTTATTTTTTTTTATCTTTAACTAAAACTACAGGAGAAAAATATTTTTCGATTGAGCCAGCTGAATATTTGGCAACTACTTGATTACACATCTTAAACAAAAGAATTATGGTTTGGTTATTCGTAACATATTTCATTTAGCTAGTATCTTTTATGAGAACAAATAGAAAAATAACAGAAGATTCGTTATTTTGTTAGTTTGGTATGCGTTTACAAGAACTTAATTATTTCTGTTTTATAAAATTAACTATCAATAATATAATGCCCTATATTGACAAAAATGGAAAAGTCTTACATTTCAAAACAGAAATTATTTGTAAATACAAGTATAATGTGTTCAAATCAAGATCATTTGGTGGGGACTGAAATTAAATAGACAATAATTGAGGTGCATGGTTCCAATAATTGAAAGGGGAGGGGAGTTACTAGTTAGGTCCATTCATGTCTTCATCATTGAACATAAGAAGGTTGGTTTCCACATGTCTAGTTTATATGCATACATTATTATGGCTTAACACATGATATATTTGGTCACACATCATTTCAAATTTCAATAGGGGTGATAGTTTTACATAGTGGCTGTATCTTATCAATACCAAATAAAAAATATATTAATTATAGAACGAATCCGTTGATACTGTGTGTGGTCATTTCAATTAACGTGAATCATTTTTATTTATAGTATTAAACGTACCCTTCCTCTCATTTTACTCGTAGCACCCTCTTTTAACTTATCACATCAATATAAATTTTGTTATTTTCACGCTAGAAGAAAAAAAGTATATACTTTGATTTGATGGTTTTAAAGATGTACCTTGGACATTTTAGCAGATACATTTAGCAAGGGCCCTAATGTAGAGACACCCGTTTGGATAAATCGACACCCCCTATACCCCGTATGGTTCCATACGCGGCGTGTAGGGTCGAAAACATTAAAAACGACGAAAATTCAGGGGGAGGGGGTTTTAGAGGGCTATACGCCCCATATACGACCCCTATACGACGCATATGGGGCTATACGACGCGTATAGCAAATTTCAACACTGACTACGAGGAAAAATTCAGGGGCTGTCAGAGGGGTTATACGCCCCGTATAGGGCTATACGACCCCCCCTATACGACGCGTATAAGGCTATACGACACGTATAAAAATTTGAGGTGTTAATTTATAATTTTGGAGTGTCTATATATATATATACCCTTTAGCAAACCTTTTACTAAAAACAAGTAATACACTTTTGATTTTGATTTGATGTTTTATGAAAGTGGTATGTTAACTACTATTAAGAAAAGTATTTGATATAACGAGTTTTACTAAGAAAAGTATATGGTATAACGAGTTCTATTATAGTTTGACCCAAAATTTAAAAAAGTTATATTAAACCTATACTTGAATCTTTATGATTGTTTAATGTAACAAAGTTGTATAAGAGTACTCTTTAGTGAATATTATAAACCTTATTATATAACTTTTTTAAGTATAACAAGATAATTTGCAACTTCCAAGAACGTGAGAAGAGGATCCGAAATAAAGATTATACTAAGATATTGATTAAAAATATTATTAATAACGGTATTATAATTTCAAATTTCATGGGACACCATGATTAGTAGTCATGTGAATCCTATGTGGCAAAGCATTGTTTTTGCCACTAATATCAAACAGCACACTAACAGCAAAGCATTGTTTTTGCCACGCACGCGGCACGTGCGAACCCTAATTTGGTCAATGGTCAAAAAAATACACATTATAATAAATAATGTAAATATATAAATAAACAAACAACCTTAAATCTCACCCATCATTTGGTTCTCCGAGTTGTCCATGAATCTAATAATATAATATCTTTGATAATCATGCTTTATATTCCCTAATCATATAAATAATAATTTAATATGACTCCAACTTGTATCTGAATCTATTAATATGATCTCTAGTTTTTACAATAATATATTAATATATTTAGCCATTTAAACCCTATGACCTTTTTAAGCGTCTTCGAGAAAACGGGGCAAATGCATCAAGTTTGGACTCATTTTTATGTGTAAGGCATCAAATAATCGAGTTAAACTAAAAGATCTACATGAAAAATATATGGGTAATATGGGTTACATTAGAAGATTTAACTATAAGAGAAAATGTTCATCATACAACTTTCATTCATTCTCTTTCATTTAAAATTTCACCATAGGTACATTGTTGTGTTGTTACCCCTTCAAGAGAATCATCTCATTTCAAGGCATACACGTCAAATACGCGTATGTTAGAAAACTTGAACTTGATATACACGCAAATGTGTGCTTATTAGAAAATATGAGCCTAGTACACACGGCAAATAAGTGTATCTTAGAAAACCTGAACCTAATACAAATGTCAAATATGTTTCCAACATTTAAAGGATGTGGACATGTTAATTTTACCTATTTTAAAAAGACATGATATATAATACGTTTCTATGAGATTAAATGATCATCAATGTAAAAGCAATTGCGGGTTCTTTATATAATAATTAGTAGATCTATACTAATAATCCTTTACAATGTGGGACACATGGCATTCTCATAATGCTGCCCCCAATTATTTTCCCGCCTAAACTATTTATTTTATTTTTTGAAAAGTCAAGTAACTAATTTCTAAATATTTCTCTTTCTCTCTCTATTATAAATTCAAGTCCCTTGAATTAATAATTTTTAAAATATTTTTTCATTAAATAAAAACTAAGTATTTTGATTAAAAATATATTTTTTTCAAAAATAAAATTTTCTAAAATTATGATTTTCTAAAAAAATGAAGCTTTTTTAAATTATGAAATATTCAAATTCAATCTTTTTATAAAATAAAAGTTTTATAAAAGAACATTTATTTAAAACAAACCCGGAGTTTTTAAACAACAAAATACTGATAAAATAATAAAAAAATTTCAAAGCAATTTTTTAAATTGAAAGTTTTAAAAATAATAAAAAAATTAAAATACTTAACCATACATAAATTTAATCATATGTTATATTAAAATAACGTTTTAAAATTACTACTCATCATCAATAAATATTTAATATTTTTGTTATTCAACCCGTGTAATACACGGGGATATAACCTAGTTAAACAATATTCTCTTTGATCATATTCATATAATTAACGAGCTCATGATCGAGTTAACTAATTAACATATGCTAATATAACATTGAATATAAGAAATATCCCATTCCATTAAGTTATTCCCAAATATGGAATCTAACATGCTTCCTTCACATTTCATAGTGTCTCTTAGCAATTATATAATCACATGCACTTTTTTTTAATCATCATAGGATTCTCTTGGGATTCCACATCGAATGGAATTTATTTATCAATAATAGAAATAGTAGTATGTCTCCTAAGCGAAATCCTGCCACCGCGGTCGTATAAAATTATGTACTTATCAACTATAGGTTGTGAGTTTAAATCGAGTACAAATACGCGAGTTTTAAGATAAAAAAAAACGTAGAATAGATAATATACATATTTACATGTAAAAAAAATTAGCATCTACATGAAAAAATAGTTTAGCATGAAATAACAATATTCCACATTAGAAAAACACCTGCCTAGAGCTACAAGTGAGTGATTAAACTTCTGATTAGCACGTAGTCTTAGTTATGATTGGTCGAATTTATCAACATGTATGTCATCTTATATCTCCTTATTGTTTAGAAAATTTATGAAGATATTAAACATTAATTAAGCTCACACAGTCATACGAGATTTATGATAACATGACACGTGAAAGATTCGTGTTAAAACCTCTTCATGATAATTAAATACATGTGTGACTTCGTTTTTATATAATTTTACCACTAAACTTATCAATTAAGAAGTGGTTTACATTGATTTGCTTTACGTTGATTTATAAAGTTTTTATTTCGGAAAATTAATATAGATATTTAGCTAATAATAAAATATGAATATCATGGAAAATTAACTTATTGTAATAATTAGAATAGTTTACAAATCTTATAGAGAATATTTTTATGTATAAAATATGAAATATAATAATTGGGCAGGTAATTTGGGGTACCCACACGTGCACCTATGCATGTGGACTGTCTCTCGTTAATTTTAGGTTTTAATGTGTGAAGGTTGAAGAGCCAGCTCGTTATTCTTTGTTAGTTTATAACTATTTCTTTCATTTTAAGGAAATTAATTTGTTTACAATATAGTTGTTTTGTACTATAACTTTTTTTTTTTTGTTGTTTAATTGAACAAACATTACATTTTTGTTCTTTGCATATCAACATGATTGTTGATGATATGTTTATTACGTTTTTTTAATTTAAAGCGTGTGTAAAATCACTAATCTATGTAAACTAACATCAAATCATTAGAATTATATATAAACCGAACCAAACTAAATCATTACAACATGTTTGTTTTGGTTTCACGTGTTGGGTTTATTGCACATTTAAACAAATAACTAGTGACGCGTATTGGGTTTGTCCGGAAACTTATAAAAATACTTAACATTATAACATACTAACTGAAATGTGTTACTTTTTCTTAGAGAAAATTTAACTTTAATTTACACAAGTAGAACATTTCTACAAATGTGTGACATATAACCTAACAATCCAACCTGATACATGATTGTTTTTGAAAGCGATCCACAAACCAAAACGTTCATTCTAGTTTAAAGGTAAAAGACATTCGGTTGAGGAAAAAAACGATTCATGAAACTCAAACTGGTTCTGACTTAAACCAGTACTAATATGAACTGGTTTCACCACCACACCAACCTTTTTAGCAAAGTTTGAAACTGACATGAATGCCATATTGCAACGCTTAATGATTATTTTTGTATATTATTTATCGAATAAAATCATTTTTCTTGAAAGATAACCGTTGCAATTATAATAAGAGGTAGTTGCTAATATTATTTTTCGAACATAAATTATATGTTGGAAAATGGGCCGAATCGTATCTGGGCCATGTGAGTGGGCTGAGCTGTTAAACATGTGATTACACATCATACATAGCTAATCAAATCGCCAACTTGAGGTTTAACTGAAGCTCACACGTGCAAACAGATTCTTAATCATGATTAATTAGTTGAACTCCCAATAATAATCATGCATCCAAATGGACTGTTATGACCTTGGTAAAATCAAATAAAGCAAGGTCATTTTGGTAATTTCGTTGGAGGCAAACGTGGGACCATGTTTCATAAGCATGTTTGGAGTTTAATTGTACACCAACAATATTATTATTATACACCTAATTTTGATCGTTAAAGTTTCTTAAAATAATCTAATAATCATTAGATCTATTTCTAAATGATTCTAATAGGTTTAGTAATCACAATCATTGCTTCACACGTCCTTATCGTCGAATATTACCTTACATAATCATAGGCGAGTGGGTTACAAGAAAGAATCTGAGAAGTGATCTGGTTTCTACTCCTACCCGTCAAGGACGAATTTAATTTACTGTAAGAATGCATTGCTTGTTGTTTGATCGGTTTGTTTTGAACCATTCATTTGGTAAACTTATTTATCCACCCTGTTACAAATATGTGACAGTGTCACGTGTGACGGTTGGAGTTGCCAAAATTTAATGTTTTTGTGAATTTGAACTGTTAGCATAGGTTATACCTAGCAACTTTGCACGATATATATAAATGTGTAATCTTAATTACTAGGATAGTAATCTTGATTACGAGTATGTAGAATATGTTATTTATCAATCAATAAATGAAACATTTGCTTTATATATATAGTTCAATGAAAATGTGTGACTAATATTAGATATTAAAAAAAAATCCCATAATTTTGACTTGCAATCTGAGATCTGAAAACCCAAAGTGTGTGCTGTGTGTATACAAATAAAAAGTAAAGAAAAAAAGGTATGATTTGGGCCAATATGATTTTGACTTTTGAGGGGACTGAATGGTAGTATGGTACTAGACTTGGATCACATGCATTTGAGTATCACGGCCTAATAAAGAAGAAAATTTTGGGCCGATTCAAATGGGTTGAAATCTGAACTTTAATTGGCCATTAAACAGTTACAAACATTTGAAGCCCACAATGCAGTATGCTTTTGCAGTGTTTGCTTAGGCAAGAGTTATGACTTATGAGAAATGCTTCTCCGATCAATGTTTTCAAAATATAAATCAATTTTGAAATAATTGGAGTAATGCTTTTTTTTTTGGGTGACCAGCCTTTGTTTCTATCCCCCATTTTGTCCCGTAATCTATTTAAATTAGAAATTCATAACTTATCTTAACCCTGTGAACAATTTTTTGGGCCAATCCACCCCGTTTTCGCTTAAAATAATCCTATAAGGACCCAAAATACAACTACGGGCTTATTTTGTCAGATCTACTTTTTAAATATCTTTCTAAAAAGAGTACTGTCATAGTCTTCTTTTAACTTTTGAAAGTAGTTATAGTAAATTCATAACTGAGTCATTTTATAACTTACTCACTTATTTACCATAATTTAATTATTTGTATGTATAATTTTTTTAATCGGTGATTATATTATCATTCATGTCACTTGTGAACTTTTTTGTGGCTAGCAATTAGGGTGTAAATTACGTGGGTTAAGAACGCCCTCAACTTGTTTAACTCTTGTGAGTAATTTTTTAAACTTGAGCTCGACTTGTTTATAACTTATTAAATGTTTAAATTATTTTATTTAATATATATACATATTTGCTTTTATATATAATAAAAACAATATACTTCATTTACCTCTACAAATATAGCAACATAAAAATATTCTTGTTTTAAATATTTGATCAATATAGTATTTTTTTTATATTTTATTAAACATTTTTAAATTAATTGTGACATCATTTAGTACATAAGCTTTAGTTCGATAGATTTAACTAGTTAACTAGCAGAGCCACCAATTTGATAACCTGACATGTTTTCAAACATTTGAATTTGAATGTAAAGTTTCGTGTAATGCGAATCCTATTTGTCAAAAGAAAACGTAATGAACAGCGCCACAAGGTTATTTTGGGTATTTCCCTGAAAACGACACTATACTAGAAAAACATTAACATTCAAAATACAACCAAGAGACCATTCTTGCCAATTCCCTTTTCTCAAGCGACTTAAATGATGACATTCCCAATCTTCAATGCAAGTTTTAGCAACAACAAAATCTCAAGGGGCCTTTTCTAGGCATTCTCTTATTTTCAAGTGTTCTTCAAAAACAACAATCAAAACCCTCCCTCAACCTCTCTCATACACAAACCAAAAATAATAATAATAATATCAAATCTCCTTTGATCTCCCACTGAAAACTATGGAAAGCAGGAGGCTATTCGACGGAGGAGACGCCGGAAATTCGGATTCCGACCACCGGAACGCCGCCTTAAGGCACCTCTCACTTCAACCCAACTACAGCCTCCGCAAAGTTCAGGTATATAGTAGATGTATGTTGGTAGTGATACATCTGTATATGCATATCAATTGATTTGAGTTTGTGAAAGTACATTTGGATGTTTGATTAGTTACAGTTGTAGTATGCATGGAAGGGAGTTAACTGGTTAAGAACGGAGTTATTGTGTTGTGTGAATTGGGTCGGTGAATTAGGGTTTTTGGTCTGTGAGTGATTTCAGTTTTCAGGACCTTGTTTTGATTACTGTTGGGAGCCGTTATTGGGACACCCTCCTAATATAATTAGCCCCTTGAGTATAGCCCTATACGTGGCTTATTGGGTGTCGTATAGTACTACATGAGGCGTATAACCTTTTTGACAGCCTCTTGAAATTTTCTTGTCTTCTGTGTCAGATTTTGCTATTCGCATCGTATAGGGCTATACGGCATTTTTCTTGTTTTCGGTGACGTCTACTCTATACACCTTGTATAGCCCTATATGAGACGTATGGGGGGTGTCGATTTATTGAGGTGGGTGTCTTTAATGTAAGGACCCTTTCTGTTTTGTAATTTGAATCGATTATTATGCATAGTGTACAGTAAGTCAGATTAGTATGGGCCTTGTGAATATGAATGAAATTGTGTTTTTTTGGGCTTTCTGATGCAATGAGAACTTGTGTATTTGTTTTTGAAAGGTTATGTGTTATCTGAATGATGTTGTGTTTGATTACTGTTTTGTAATTTGAATTGATTATTATGCGTAGTGTACAATAAGCCAGATTAGTACGGCTTTGCAAATATGAATGAAATTGTGATTTTTTGGGCTTTCTATTGCAATGAGAATTTGTGCATTTGTTTTTGAAAGGTTATTTGTTATCTGAGTGATGTTTTGGAAGTTTATGCTGCTAGTGGCTTTGATTTCAGGAAGCATTGGAGCATCTGGCGTCTATTGATCTGATAGAACTGTGCAATGAAGCTAAAGTTGAGTATTGTCGGGCAACTAGAGATTTAAGAAGTTGTGGACGCTGTGTTCAGAGTGTGTTGAATTCGTGTGGGCATGCCTCTTTGTGTGAAGAATGCAGTCCGCGTTGTGATGTTTGTCCAATTTGTAGATTTCCGATACCGAAAACTGGGAATAGACTCTCTCGTCGCCTATTTTACGAGTGCATTGAGGCTGGTCTTATTTCCAAAAGGTATGATGATAGGTTTCAAGAAAAAGATGGGGAGAAACAAGCAACGGCTGATGTTGAGAGGCTGTATTCGTTCTTTGATGTTGCCTTGGAGAACAATTTATTATCATTGATCTGCCATTGTATCCTTATTCAGCTCTGTTGTTTCACCAAATAACCAAATATCTTACTTTTTAGTTATAATAGTTGGTGTAGTTGCCTTAGTTCCGAGATCCATTTTTCTTAACATTTTGTCAATAGATATTACAGATGTTTGTATGGATGAAAGTGCTGTTTCTAGCGACCCAGTTGTTGCTTTGTTGCTGGATGAAGTGGTTGTCAAAGACTGGTGCAAGAGAACATTCAAAAATATTATTGCTGACCTTCAACCTATTTGTATCCTTCAACATTTTGATTTGTATTTAGCGTTTTTATAGATTAGGCCATTTTCTTTGACGTTTTAAAGATAACCTGATTTTCTTTGACGTTTTAAAGATAATCTTAATGCTGAGGAAATGAAGGAAAAGTCAAGTGTGCTTCTCAAGTTTACAGTGAGGCTAAGTGGCATATCAACCGTCCTTGAAGAATTAGAATCATCCTTTAAAGATTCCCTTCTGCGCAGCTTCATGATATTCACCAGCTACAGGAGAGCATACTAAAGACAAAGCAGGTTTGATTTTTTGTAATATTCTTATTTTTAGTAGCTGAATTAGAGCTGCTAATTCGACCCGCCTACTTATGATGGGTCAATTTGAGTTGTGTTCTATTTTATCTCAAATGTGTCAAACAGGTTGAAGTCACTCAAACTCCCGAAGTTTATTCTTTTAATGCATACAACCTCCTAAATTAAGTTATTGTATCTATATTATTCTTATGATGATACTGTTTTCTAATCAAGTTAATGCATTAATTATTCTATTAAAAGATGGACAAAAAAGTGTTTGGGGGTCAACCTAAATCATGTCAACCCTTTTGACACTTTGACCCACTACTCAATAAACTTGACCTGCTATTTTCTTACACTTCTTCACACTGAATTCCCAGCACATGGAGATGATGATTTGGTACACAAGGCATCAGTTTCTCGAAGACCTTAGTCACCATAAGAGTTTCTCATCATGGCGTTCTGATGTCTGCGAGAGAAAATCAATGGCAATAAAACGTGCATGGCCATCGCCTATTGAAACCTCAAGGCCCAACAGCGCAATCCTGTTCATTGAAGATGCTTTATCAAATCTTGAAACACAAGAGTATGCACCAGATAAAGAGTATGAACCTGAAATTGCTTCTCTGCAGAAAGATGGCGGCATTTTATTCTCTAGAGTCAAAATAGAGGGGATTACAGGAAGCTATCCTTTTGAAAATCTTAGATCGGCTATTGACATCCTCTTTTTGTGTGGAAGCTCAGATCTGGTGGTAGCAAAACAAGCAATTGTATCCTTTTTCATGTATTATACATTACTTGGCTAGATTTTTCTTGTTTTTAACGCAAAAATGATTTAATATCTGGAGCACCTTAACTTCCTGAAGTTCTTATATTATCTGTTCGATCGACTCTGGAAAATCCCTGATGATAAGTGGAGGTTCTGTGTAGATGATTTTTCTGCTACATTTAACATAGCTAGGCATTCAATACTGGAATCCTTTACCTTCTATCTGCTTGATGACCACAGTGATGAGGCCCTGCAGGTAATTTTCCCCCTTCCCTTCATATTTTTGATAGTTTTCGTTTCTATCATGAATGAAGCATTTGAACAGTATTCATTGCCAACTATGAGTAATTTCATTATTTTCTTATTAAAGATCTCTATTTAACTTAAGCAGATGCCTATGTTATATTTCTTCACTAAAGCTTAATTTACTACCTACGATTGTTCAAGTTTCCAAGCTGTTTAGTGAGAAGGGAAATTTGGATGATTGTTGAAGTTCACCTCTATGATAATTGTATAGATTTGTTACACACATTTTTTGAAACTAGTATTCCTTTTCCTTTGTATTTTGTAAGAACAAAGATTGAGACTTTATGAATAGTATTTGCTTCCTGTACCTAGAACTGTTGCAAATATATTTTTGAATCTCAAGTTGGCAGCTAAAATTATTTTGCCAATTGAAAGTATAGTATGACAATGATGTATAGTAAACTACAGCATGTTTTCCACCTTCCCCCATATCAAGTGGGAGTGTGGGACATATTGTAAGTAAAGGTAACCCACCTTGGCCTGACTTCTATTTTCGCTAACCAACTTCGTTTTCATTCATAAAAGCTCACATTTTCAAAATTTTTATCTGTTTTTGAAATTTATGATTTTGCTGTTTTCTCACCCGGTTCAGGGTCAAAATAATGATATGTCTGTAACTTTGACAATGTTTACCTTTTTCAAACATGGCCTCTTGAAAGCGGTTAACTTAGAAGATTACTATAAATGCAAACTCCTTAAAAGTTCTAGGCTTTTGTGACCGCAAAGTAAGTTGGTTACTCAAAATGTGACCAAAGTTGGCTACTTTTTTTTACAAGTTACCCTATTAAGTGCAACCAGAACTTCTAAAATATCTCAATGAAAAATCATAGATATATAGTTTGTTGCTTTCGCTAGTATTTTTATTTTGAGAGCTCAATTCTTTGTGGTTGTATATGCTAATTGTTAACTGGCTCCATTTCATAGGAAGCTTGTCGTCTTCTCCCAGAGATCTCGGGCCCCACAACACATCCAAAAGTGGCACAAGTGTTATTAGAAAGACAAAATCCTTATGCAGCTCTTATGGTTTTAAGATGGTCAGGGGGTGATAGTGGGACTGAGTTGGTCTCACTTAATGAGGCTGTTACTGCTGTTCGGGTCAGAGTTGAGTGTGGATTTCTGATTGAAGCATTCATGTATCAGAGATCCGTTTGCACAAAAGTTAAGAAAGAAAAAACGAGACAAATAAATGATGATTTTGAAGATGGGTGAATTGGTCGGAGATACTTGTAACAGAAATTTGTCTTCTTTGTATTCGACGGAATTTAACTGATCGAATTATTGGATTACCATGGAATGTGGATGAGGAGAAACATCTGCGCAAGTGTCTTTTGGATTGTGCTAAGGAAGAACCTTTAGCAAACATAGGAAGCCTTCTTGTTGTGTTCTATCTACAGGTACCTTAGCTCTAATCTTTGCAATTTGTACATTGAAGATGAATGATCTTGCATTTTGTCATTAGTTTTGAAATTTTAGGTCCAATTGCAGTTAATGCAACTAAATGCAAGAGTGATTAGTTTTCAAGTTATATGTGTACCTACTATTCAACATTGAAGTTAGAATGGAGTACTTTAGAATAGGTAAAACCATCAAAGGGTTGATACAAACAAAAGTTTAAAACTCAAGTATTTTCCCATGTTTAATAAATTCTCTTAAACTTTTCTTTATGTTTTGTTTGAGTTCCCTGCAATTTCTTTTTTCCTCAAGACTATATTGAATATTCCCCGTGCCAAAACTAGACTTAATTGCAATGGTAACTTTTTGGCATTGTACTAATTAAAAAATACATTGATTGCACATATTATAGATTGACTTTTTTGTTTGTTTGTGGACAACAATTTTGGGATGGGGTACCGGTTTTGGACTTCTGGTGCTGATGTGTACAGATGTGCTGAGTGCTGACATGGATTCCGAAACATGAACATCTTACTAATTGTATTCTTTATTGTTCAAGCGTTATCGATACATGGAAGCATATCAAGTTGATAGGAAGCTTGAAAGCTTTGAGGAGGACTTCATTTCCAATAATCTTGTTAACGAAGATGTAAAAAGCAGAATGCTCACTACGCAAAGTTGGAGAGCAGGATTAGTTGTAAGTTATTTTCACATTCTTTTCTCCTTTTCAATGTAACACGTGGAAGAAATAATAGGAAAACTTTACTGTTGCAACTGATATAAAAGGAACTTAGTTAAAAATCAACATTTGCAAATAATAATGATGTAACAATCAGCATTTGCAATTAATATATAGGACTCCATGTGCATTGTTTGTTCTTCACAAATATCTGATTATATTATAGCATCATGCTTTATTGATTAAGTTGTGACTCACAGGACAAAAGCATACAACTACTGCCAGAAGTTGAACAACAAAAGATCAAAAATGGAGAAATGACTGAACTAACACCCACTGCAAGCGACAACAATGCTCCAGAAAACCCTGTTCTTCTTGATTCTAGCAACAAAGTCACTTCTCACGTTAACTCATCGTTTCTTCTTCAACCGCGTGATGAAACCCCATCACCCAAATCAAATTTTGTTGAATTAACAAATTTCAGTACTCCTGTCTCAAAAGTGAACGCCTTTAGTAATACCGAAAGAGGAATGAGCATGCCTAGACCCATCATTAAATTTGATGATATTACAACATCTACCACACCGTTAAAAGAATTTAACCGAGGTTCTTCAAGGATTCGGAAGAACAAATATCCCCACAACGAGTCAAGTGATCAGATTCCAAGATCTGGCAATGTTGCTGCTAATTTTGAAGATTCACCTAGCAGCATTAACGGCTTATTCAAGTCGATAACTTCTGGCAAATCTGCACGGTTGAGTAGACTTGGTAGAGATGCTGACGTGGAGGATCTCATGGATGTGTCTTGGAGGTACAATAATATATCTTTTTTCCTTGCAACTTATTGCTCCCTTATTTCATGAAAATTTGTCATATAGTTGAAGTAAAACGTGTTGACTTTTAGTCAAATATCTAAAATGCCTTTTGACAAAACAAGGAGTCTATATCATCCATATTTTATTGAAGTTGATCATGGACAAATATGTAACTTTCATTTAGAACATTTCCAAATAAGGGGAGGCTAGACTTTTCTTGGAAAAGAATGTTCATTTTTCCTGAAATAAGGAGCACGTTATTTTCTTTTATAAATATTTTTCTTTATAAATTAGCACTTTCTTTATAGGCAAATAGAAGACTAACATGTGTTTATCTATTAGTCAAATATCTAAAATACACTCAGAAATGGAAAAGATCACTCTTTTGGATAAAAGTCAACGTATATAATGATTCTTAATGGACAAAAATGTAATCTTTGCTCTGTTATCCACAGCAACAAAGATGAAAGGCTTCCTGTGCAAACAAATATGAACGGTGCGCCCAGATGGAGGTCAGATGATGCAAGTGATCATGAAGATCAGCAGAGCCCCGACAGACTAACAGGCAGCATTCGCTCACGCGGATTAAGAAGAAGCAGGCTCACCAGAAGATGACTTCTTCAAGATTTTGCGAAACCTAAAACGTCTTTTATGACACCAGTGGCGATCATGTTCTGATCACAGCTGATAATGCTGGTCTGGGTTGCTCTTTTCTTGGGCATATTTTTGTATCTTATGATTTTAAGCAGATGAGTAGAAATTGTGTTTACTTGAAACTTCAAACTTGTATTGGTTCTAAACCACTTTTTTTATTAATCAAGCTTGTTTTCTCATAATTAATGCATCTTTCATCAATATATCGTGTTTGATTCTGATTTAATTTGACATATTAATAGCTAGTGAAAAGTTAAAGCAGTATGTATTATGTTGAATTAGATTTTGGGGACAACAGTTTCCATTCAACAATTTAATACCACATCATGGGAAATGCTAAAAAGATCAACAAGCATTTTGAAATAATGATATAATAGGTTTGTCAATTCTTGACACGAACTTGAACCCGACATGAAGAAAAACAGGTTTTGGGTTGGGAAATACAATCTGTTCAAAATCAGTTTGGGTTGATCCATTAACCCTGTTTTAATAATATATGTTGTAAAAAATTATTATTATAGGTCTTTTAATTTTTGCATTACTATATTATTTTTAGGTTTTTTTCTCGGTTTAGAAATTAAATTTAAAACTAAAGTTTCGAATTTTATTTTAGAGTTTTTCAAAATAAAATGTTTATTACCAAAAACGTATATTTCAAACTTTAAAACATAAAATCTAACGTCTCACTGTATATGCAATTTTAAAGTAGTACTTCAATATTAAATTACCATTGATTATATTGATCTTTTTTTTAAAAGAAAAATGAGTCAAACGGGTTAAGTTTAGGTTACATGATTTTATATACATTCAAAGAATATGGGTTTTTGATATCTAGTTCTAAAAATAATTAATTCTTGGTTGAAAATCACATAAGCATATATGCTTATTACTGTAATACATAAGGAGTTGTTAAACACCTCTGTATCTCAATCTTACTTATCTGATTAGCAGAGCTTATAAGTGTTCATTGTGATTCTCATAATGCTTTTACTTGAAATTTTATATTTAAATACACCCCTATATAAAATATGCATATATAATTTACATAGTTTGATTTTGTTTAAATGGCTAATTAAATTGTCAAATCACGAACCTAATTGTATACTACGACAATTTAAACCAATCAACCGACTAATGAAAGACCAACCTGGCCATATTTGTTAACTTACTTTGATACAGTGATTTATTTCGATTTGATCTAATTGTATCTCACAAATCAAAAAGAAAATCTAATTTTTGTCTATAAATAATAAAAATAATTAATATTCTCTTTAAAACGGGTCAAATATTAAACCTATTTTCGCATCGTTGGAACCCTTTATTAAAATAAAAAAATTATAATAGTTAATTAAACGTAACATTTTTCTAATATTTTTAGCTTATCTTTTTAATCGTTTATCATCATTTCTTTGATAAACTTATTATTATAGTAACAGATAAAAAATTTAATACTAGAAGTATTATTATAGTAATAATTAAAACTTTTTCTAAAAAGTATCTTTTTAACGACAAATATACTACTCTGCTTCGAATAATATGTGTTATCTTAATTTGGTCCACATATTCGTTTCTCAGCTGGGACCGCATTATCAACCCCCTCTGAAGGAAACTATAACGAGAAAAACCACTTGGCTTAACCATAAACATTGTTGCTCAAAGTAAGATTTAAATCCAAAACATTCTCGTATTTATATGTTTTAGATGACTCATCTTAACAACTTAAGTTAAAGATCACTGATTTTTTATCTGATTTCTCTTAATTAACTTGCACCAGACTGAAGGACAAATGGAGGAATCTATAAAGATTTATTGGATATTATTGTTCTTTACATTATCCTATACAGGACACCAATTATTGTTTTGGTCTTTTTAATGATACACTTGATTTGCTGCTTTTATATATAAAAAACATAATCTCCTTTTTTACTTAAATTATTCTTGAATATATAATTGTTTTCTGTTAGAAGATTTTTATGATAATATTAAATAATAATGCAGGCTGCTTATGAGATCACGTCCTGTTTTGTATAAGACAAAAATAGAAATATAGAAAGTTAGAAACCAAGCTCCCAATAAGAGATTATACTTTCCTTGTTCAAATTGCTTTTAAAAAAGACAAAAAAACTAAAAGGTTTTATCAAGACGGAGTCTTTACGTGCGTAGCCTCTCTATCTTATAAAATAAAGGTCAGATTTGCCTCTCTATCTCATTATATTTTTTACTATAACGGCAGATTTAATCTCGGTATAATTGTGTGTCTAAAAAGGTTTGGCACACTATTATCGACACTGATGTCTCTAACTACTTATGTAAGGCACGTCCAGCCCATTATGACTATGCGCCTAACTTAAAGAACAATATGTCTAGCTTTTCGTTCTTATTTTTATAGTGACTTTTAAGACACTAGGATTACATATGTGCTTCCAACACATTAGAATGAGACTCCTACTTTAAAGGTCTGATTCTTTGTTGTAATGTGTTTTCATTGCATAATTACCGTCTCCCATTACGCTGGTGCATCTAACACCTTAGATGGTCACTTAAACTTACGTGTATTGCTACCAAAACCTTCTGTACTTGAATGGACGTAAGGATCCATCGCCCTAAAACTCACACATGTACAAGTGCTAGATACCAATGTCACAAACACACACATAATGGCGATATACTATACAAAGTGATTTTTACATGTGAAGAAGACGAAGAAGGAATATGACACTTATATTTTAGGGCGATGGTAGATCAATCCCTTAAAAAAATATAAGAGGTCAGGGGTGGACGTTTGAGGGGGCCGCCGCCCCTAGTAATTTTGTTTAGTGTTATATATACACATGTGAAAATCCCGAGCGTCTCCTAAAACTATGCAATTGTCTCATTTTTGCCACCAATTAAAAATTGTTTTGATGCCACTACTGCAATTGGTTTACGTAGTTTTTTATAGAGTTTTAATGAACTCAACTTTATCCAACTATACACCATATATTTATCTATATATGTATATATATAATATGATGTGTGTATATATATATATATATATATATATATATATATGTGTGTGCGCGTGTATATATAGGGAGGTTAAAAAAAAACCAAAAAAGAAGAACTAGGGAACAATACTAGCCACATATTTTAATTCCAAAAAATTTAAAAAGAAGGAAAAAAAATAAAATAAAATAAAACGTCACGTTATTTCACTTGTGAAATAGGCTTTTTTTTTTTTTTTTTTTTTTTTTTTTTGTGAAACACATCGATTTCACTTGTGAAATATGACTTTTATTATTATTATTATTTTTACTTTCTTTAATTTTTTAGGCTGAAATCATATGGTTACTTTTTTTTTTGTTTCTTATTTGAATTTTTTGGGTATTAAAATATGACGTTAGTATTGGTTCTCTAAGTTTTTTTTTTTCTTTTTTATTTATTTATTTATTTATTTTTCTTTCTATTTTCCTCCTCATTGAACCATCATAGTATGACATGTGAAAGATATAATGTGAAGGGATGAGATAAGGTGAACATGAATATCTTTTTGTTGGGATTATTATAAAAGAAAGCCAAGTGTCAATATTAATAAGGATAAAGTTTCATGATAAGGTGGTAAATGATAAGATCTCATGTGTTATTGTCGAACAAAGTCTTAACTACCACTCTTTCCCATAAATATAATTCCCACACTTTTTTAATGTTTTCTTTCCACCCAATATGATTATTTTAGCTTCTGATTAATTGTTCTAGTTACACATATTTTTATCATATACAAAAACATTAATATCTATGACAATTAATTCTTTTTCACAATAAAAAAGTTATCTTTATAACAATATGCATAAGATTAGCTTCAAATTGAAATCAAAATGTTGATAACAAATTTCTGTTTACTAATTATGGAACTAAATTTTCTTTTGGTGTGAACTTACAACATTGACAAAACATCAAACAACAATGTGAGATAAGTAATAAGATAAAAAAAATTAAAATTTTTGGTAGTCGTTTTGAACTAGCTATCATGTCATCATTTCAACAGGACTGAACTAGAACCAGTCAATCCAAATAAGAATAATTTATAAATACTCAACTGGACGAATTACATGATTGCTTAACTGAATTTCGATCTGAAAACCGAACTGATCCTGTTTAAGAATGTTGCTCGTTTCACATCATTGACTTAGTTGGATATTATCATATTAATATTCCACGTGTCAACAAACACCACCTCAAAAACGGCAAAAGAAACGTGGTGCTCATGCCAACTTAAGTTTAGACGTGTACATACTCACATGCAATTTTGCTACTTATTATTCGTTTTCTAATTTGCAATTCTTTTCGTGCATTTTGGTACAATTATTGGATGCTTCAAATCAACTATTTTATATTAATATTTATCAAATTAATTTCGAGAAACTATTTAAGAACGAAAAAAGCTTTAAAATGTTATAGCATTAATCGTAGCTCCCTATTTTAACGTTGTTATTCTAAAACAATTAATAGTTAGATATTTGACCAAGTGGCCGTATGTGCCAAATTTTGGGCGTGTGATACAAATGTTGAATAAGCACTATATTTATAAAAAAAAACTAGAATTTAGAACAGTATTTTTGTTAAATTAATTTAGAAAATATAATCTACAAACTATGCACATTCATTCATTCATTGTGTGCTAGTAGATATTGTTTGTGTTGGTCCACCATCGCGCCATCTCACTCGGCTGCCGCCTCAATTTGTTTCAATAGTTCTTACGGTTCTCAACAATACATGGTTCTCAATTCAATTTTTGTTTTACATATAGATTTGTTGAACATTTTGTCGTGATTGTTATTTTAATAGTTTTTGATATACTAAAATAATATATAAAAAATTCCCAATTATAAGGATAAATATAAGACCCATAAAAACAAGGAAGCCAAAGAACATTTTCCAAGTGGTAAAATGAGAATATTTATGAACTTAGTGTGACTTTGATTAAATCTAACAGGAAAATAAAATAAAAATACCAAAACTTCGACTTAGACGAAACTATAAAAACTCAACACATAATTTACTCCCAAACAAATACATGTTTTATTATTTTAGTAATACACTAATACTCACTCTTATAAATCATTATATATCTTCGGATTTTAGTGAAGGTTATATGAAGTAACAGAATAAAGTTAAATGACTGGAATAAAACTTGTATTCAAACCCAAATATATACAATTTATATTAGAAACGTTATGTTTATAGATCCTTAAAGATATGCCCCAAGTATCTTTGACCAAAATTTGATTTTATATCGTGTTAATCACGTGCAAACTGCAAACGCAGAAGGTGGATGGAAGTATTGAAATGTTGACATTATAGGACTTCTATTTTGCATTATGTTCACTTTTAACCCCATACCTTTCTTTTCAAAAGCTTTTTAATGGATAAACATTTGTAAAAGTTTGGTAATTCCAACTAATATTTTTATATGTCAAAATAAATGTTATAAGTCAATGGGTGTTGACTGTCATCCCATGAAATAAGATGTCTATGCTTCGACTCCAGTGGTTTCTATCAATGTACTATATTTCATATCAATATTGTATAATAAAAAATGACCAATTTGATTATCTGTGTTTAAAAATTGAATCCATATATACTTAAATAAGACTATACTATGATTGTAGTAAACTGTTTAGCGTATAAAGTACACTAATAGCACATGCGAAACATCGAGTATGGAGTACGAGTATTGGATACTGTTTGATATAAAGGGAAATATTTAAATAAAAAGTATGATCCGAAGACCATATTATGCAAGAGGCATATGGCTCGTGATGTGAGCCTTCATTATAAAAGTAAGAATGCATATGAAAAATGACGTCCTAACCAGCTAATTAATTTTATACTAAGCAACACATGCCTGAACACTTGACGTTAAATGAATGACATTTGGTGTTAAATTGTATGTGCCAATCCCTAGTACATATATCAATATGTTTATTCTTTTCTCTATCACATTGCGAGTGACTTGATTGAGTGGAATTTCACCCTCTAAGGTTGCCTCAATGTATTTCTAACTAGTTTGTCTTCTTTCACATGTGCCAAGAAGCCAAAGAATGTTCATTTTATAAACTTGCCCTCACATAAGTATGAGGTTTTACGTACTATTAGTAGATGAGGAAAAACACAATGAAATGTAAAAAAAATTCTAAGGTTTTAGCTAAAACTAGAAATATATATTGAATAGTCTTAATCATCTTTTTAAAGAAGCTATTAAAACAACAAAAATCAGATACAACTCATCTTAAGGGAGAGAAAAGGCTTAATGAATTGTTTGAGACTTGAAGACGATTAACTTATTAACAACAACACATGAATGAGGAAAAGATACCTCGTGTGTTGTTTTGATGCTCAAATTATTTAATAGAAAAAATATAAGGTATGTAGTAAAGTAACAATCTTGTTTTACCTTCCAAGACGACAAGTTTTGAAATATGTTTACCATGTGACTCCATGAATACTTTCTATTCATGCATATGATGTCATACCGAAATTCATAATTCGTATGCACATTAATGACGTATATTGAAATCAAAAGAATAATCAAACGATCTGTTTACAAAACATATTCTTAGGTAGTTAATAGTCGCGACTTACCGATCTAACAACCTTATAAAAAAACACAACAGAAAACACTATAGTTTTCAACAAAACAAAACACTTGATCCAAGTAAATACAAGGACTCCATTTATCAATCACTAGAAACACAAGGTCACAATAAAACTTATACTTGGTCCTTACTCCTCACTATTTTATTTGCAAATGGATGATGTTTTCTTCATTTTCATCTCTCTATAAAACCCCCAATTTCATCAAACTCTATTAAATTCCCACCAACATCAATCCAAACCCTCGATCAAATCCAATCAAACCCACCAAAAACCACAATCTTTATCCCCAATTCATCAATTCATCCACACAATTTCAATTTCAATTTCAATTTCGAATCTGTAATTCGTCGATATCTTCGTTTCAACTTTCAATTCACAACAATTGATTCGATTGATCGATTTAACCCATAATCGCTCAATCGGAGATGACTAGAAGGTGCTCTCATTGCAGCAACAATGGTCACAACTCACGAACTTGCCCTAATCGAGGGGTGAAGCTGTTTGGGGTCCGGATCACTGATGGGTCGATCCGAAAGAGTGCGAGTATGGGGAACTTGAGTCACTACACCGGATCCGGTGGTGGTAACTTGTTGAATGGGTTTTCCGGCGGCGGCTGTGGCGGCACCGACGTTGATTCGCCGGGAGACACGCCGGAGCATAACGCCGCCGGTGATGGGTACGGGTCGGAGGATTTTGTTGCTGGGTCGTCTTCAAGTCGTGAGAGGAAAAAAGGTTAACAATTAGGGTTTTTTGTTTCTTTCGAGTTAATTCTGATTTTATGTTTTGATTATGTTGAATTGTTGTTGATTAGTGCTATCAGTTGCAGGTAATCATCTTTAACTTGAGCTTAAGTTGATCAAATGATTGATTTTGTGTTAAATTTCTGATCTAAAATATGTGTTTTGAAGCATATTTATGATGATGATCTTTAAAATAATTACGAATAACTCATAACATTTGATGTTTGATCATTTCATTTTGTGCAGACTTTGATAGATTCATTTCGTTGATGTCTGTGTATGTGAAACATTCTTTTATTGCAATTTTGTTTTTTTTTTTTGTTCTTGAATCAATCATTTAAATCCATCTGTTGGTAGGCATGATTACATTTGATATTGGTATGTTTTTAAGCATATATGTTTATTTGTTTGATGATTTGTGTATTAGTGATTAAAGTATTAATCTTTTTCATCATTCATATTGACCTTGTGTATGAAACTAAGCTAAAATGATGGTTTTGATGATGAAGTAGAGAAGAGAGGCTTTATGCTATCAATATTCTTAAGCGGGATACGGGTGTTTGGTTTGCAGGTGTTCCATGGACAGAGGAAGAACATAGGATGTTCTTATTAGGTTTGCAAAAGCTTGGAAAAGGCGATTGGCGTGGGATCGCTAGGAACTATGTGATTACAAGAACACCAACTCAAGTTGCAAGCCATGCCCAAAAGTTTTTCATCAGACAAAGCAATGTTTCTAGGAGAAAGAGGCGGTCCAGCCTCTTTGATATCGTAGCCGATGACGTAAGTATCAGTGTTTTACTTAACTGGTCATGACCATGGCGTGCGTGTTGGGTTAACGGGTCAAAACGGGCTCGGTTGCATTGAGGTAGTATGCATTACATATACACCTGTGATGACTTTCAACATGTTACTCTTTTAGCAATATCTTTTGATTTGACCCGTTTGAGATAGAACAAAACCAAAATCTTGAAATGCTACATAATGGCTTTATAAAGTGTTTGACAGATAACAAAGTTTGAAACTTTATATGTATCATTTGTCAGATTCATTGTGATTTTGTCATTTTGGGACATAGAGATAGCCTTATACAACATTTGACACATAACAAATTTTGAAACTTTATATGTATCACTTTTTAAATTCACTATGATTTGATCATTTTGGGACATATAGTTATTATTATATGTGCAGGAACATTTTATTCATAACCCTTTTTGTGTTTCTTGAATTTGTGTAGTCCCCAGACACTAATATGATGTCTTCCCATGGCGGGAACCCATCACAACCAGAGACACAATCCATAAACCACCCGTTGACCATACCAACACTAGAAGAAGAAGAAGGTGAGTCAATGGACTCCGCAAACTCAACCACGGTTGACCTTCCTGTTGATCCGACACGCGCACCACTAAATCTTGAACATTCACAATACTTGTATCCGGTCATGTTTCCAGCATATGTGTCTCCTATCATACCCGTTGCTATTCCATACTGGCCTGGACCAGGGTCGGGTCATGATCAACCTTCTTCGGTCAAAGCAGAGGCTCACGAGGTTCTTAAGCCAACAGCGGTTCATTCTAAGAGCCCAATCAATGTGGATGATCTTGTTGGCATGTCGAAGTTGACTTTAGGTGAGTCAATTGGCGATGGTGCACCAACTTCACTGAAGCTAGTTGGAGGGCTGAGCCGGCAGTCTGCATTTCATGCAAGTAACCCGGGTTCAAGTACGGCTAACCTGGATTCGAACCACAATCCTATTCATGCAGTTTAGAAGCTAAAAATCAAGTTAAGGTCTTTTTGTTTTTTAATTATGTTGCAGGGTTTAGCTGTGTTTGTAATCTTTTACCTCATCTCTATACAAGACAATAATTTTCAGCCTGTTTTGTGCCTTCTTTTGGACTGATGTTTGAAATCGTTGAACTAGCCCGCTTAGTGCTAAGGTACACGAACCGAAGATTTATCTAGTTCTGGTCTAGGTTTAAAGTTGAGCAGTCCGGTTGTCCGATGTCGGGGACTGGAGTTGAACGGTCTGGTGGGTCGTCAGTTGGTTTAAACATCGTACCCGTTTGATGCGACAGGGCCCAGCGGCTATGGTGTCTAGAAATGAGGGTGGTGTACCGGTAACAGCCCCGAAAAAGAAACTGTAGAGTTAGGTGATGTTTGGTGTTGGGGTTATGATGAAAAGTGTTATGGTAATGGATTAGGTATGAAATTTGAAATAAACACCTAGCAAGTCATAAAAGTAGTCATTTTTCATGACGCGATATACTCATAACCGTAACCATGCGGAAGCTTTATGGTATATGTGGCCTCAACTCGTGGATGGCGCTGAACACGAGCTGAGAACCAGACCAGAAACCGTGATGTTAGTTAAATGTTGATTATGAGTCAAGTTTGAGCTTGCTTCGTTCAAGTTAAAAAGAGCTCGAGTTTGGTTTGTTCGAGCTTTAATAATGAAGTTCAAACTCGACGCATTAGTAATGCTTCAAGCTTGACTAAGTCTAGGTTTGACTCGTCTAATATTAATGAAATATTTTATGATAATATAAACATATAGTAACAATATCTAGAAATTTTCAAAACGAATAATCCTAGCGTAGAAGTACTCGAATTCGTCAGAATCAGAAACGAAGACGTTGCTCATGATTGTAATGAAGACCAGAAACTCGATATCAATTTTTTTGATTGCATGATGCGCTTCATTGAAAAACATCAGTTCATGTATAAACGAGAGTTCTACCATTGTAAATCGTACTACATACTTTCGACAAACGAGAGTTCATGTATAATTACAAAATTGTAAGACAATACATAGCAATAGTGATTACAAATTAAGAAAACACACCCACGAATCCCAGGATTTGGAAGTCGAGAGAGATGTGGTCTACGAGCGATGGAGAAGAAGACGTCGGAAAGGGTTGGATTGAACGGTGGTCGCTAGAAAGAAAGCGTCGAAGCCAAAATCTTCTACCTGCTACAGGGAGAATGAAATGCTTCACTAGATTTTCTTTAAGGATTCATGTTGCTTGGTTACTAATACAAACAACAGTTGTTACTTGTCACAAGAGGACTTCGAAGGTGGTCTTGTGACCAAGCTTGGGTGTGAGAATAAATACATGTAATAAAGGCAAATGGTTGCTTAATATGTTGTTACTAGCAATTAAGTCCATCTAAAGGGATTTGAGCCCATTCGAGGGGTCGCCTCTACAGCAATTTGATCCCAAGAATCTATTGACTTTGACTATTTTTCTTTTCCTTTCTCAGATGCATTTCACAATTAATTAATTTTTTTCCTTACTTAACATGTAATATCTAATAATTTCTAAAATTTTAAGTGCATATTTTTATTTTTTTATCTATATTTCGATATAAATTTCTCTGTAAACTAAGTTACATCTTAAATAACGTACAATGATGTAGAAATCGGTTTTTTATCAAACCGGTTCGGTATATAAACCAATTTTTCTACCTGAATGCTCGAACCCCTCAGGCCGGTCTTGACCGGTTTCTAAACCGGTTTTTATAAAAAAAAAAAAAAAGGTTTTTTCTGGTAATCAGTTTTTTTTATTTTTTTTTATTTTTATTTTTTATTTTAATTTGAACCAGTTTTAAAACTAGTTTTGAGTGTAGCGCTATTAAACCGATATACAAACCGATGGTTTGAATAGGGCTGGAACGAGCTTTTGTTTAAAACCGAATTGGTTTATTTGGCCGGCTTTTTTCCCGAACAAGCTTTTTTGTCCACTTCTAACATTACATACTGATATTAGTGTGTTTGAATGGTGTTTTAAGTGTTTAATTGTTAAATCTTAATTGTGATCATCCGTTTTTATGCATGTGATTGTTTTGAATAAGTTAGCTACAAATTGAAATTATTTTTATAGATAAAATGATAAAGTCGGAAAATTACATGATAAAGAAAGGCGTTGAACGGGTCGAGAAATGAAAACAAAAAGTACAACTGAATGGGATCTGGCATAGCTTACTGTAGCCAATGTAGGCTAAGCCAGATGGTTTTCAAAAGCAACATAATCGCTCCCAATGTAGGCTATGGTGGGCATCTTAGCCTATGAATGGGTCGGCCTAAAACTCCTATAAATCCGCAGTTTTGTTAATTCTCAACAACCACTTGCTCCTCATTCAACCTAAGGCGACTTTTGATGAACTTTGAGAGTTCCTAGGTCATTGATTCACCATTTCACCTCTCTCCAACAACATACAATCATCTATTATAAAATCAACAATAGTTTTGAATATCATTCAAGAACGATAAACGACTAATCTTCTCGTGATTTACTTCGGGTAATAGGTTTTACGTGATTAGATTTTTGTTTGTGTTTGATTTGTGTTGGGATTAAACTTTAGAACCAAAATGGTGAATTTAATCTAAAATGGTGAATTTAGATCTGAAGGATTTCAAAATGGTAACAAACAAACATAATTACTGCAAATAATTGCCAGCACACAATCGGTATTTCAAAATTTACACTAGATTGTTTTAATTTAAAATGGTGAATTTAGATCTGAAGGATTTTAATCACACATCTGCTAATAACACTTGGAATTATACATAGCCCTTGCTCAAATATTGTATTTCTTGAATTTGATTTTAGAAATATACAAAAGTTGCTATAAGAACGGTACATTTTACTAAAGCAATCAGAGAATTAAAATTGGAAGGGTCATTGTCTTTTTAAGTATGAAAACCTAAAAATAAGATATTTGGAAATGGTAATCTCCTTACTCTAATAAATCTCATCTTTATATCTTTATATTATAATAAAAAAGTAACTAATAGGGACACGTGGCAACACCACATTCATCTTCATCATAATTTTCTCGTTTCTCTCTCCTACTTAATAGTTACTATAATTACTAATAATATTATTTAATTTATTTATAGACTAAAAGTATTTTTTAATAAATTAAGAAAGGAATCTTTTAATCAATATTATTTATAAAGAAATAAATTTTTATAAAATAATCTTTTTTTCAAAAACATCAAACTTTTTTAAAAATATAAAATATTTTAAAAATCAATATCTTTAAAAAGTAAAAAAATTTATAAATAAAAAATAATTATAAATAAATTTTATAAAACTTTTTGTTTTGAAACAAAATATTTAGTTTTTTTTAAACAAAAAAAGTTTAAAAACTTGATATCATTATTTTGTTACCTATAGTCCTTATACATAATTTCAACCGTATTTTATCTTAAAATATCGTTTTATAATTAACAAAATTTTATTTTATTTATTATTTTATATATTCAACCCGTGTAATACACGGGTTATTAAGCTAGTTACTCTAATAAAATGGTAACTAATGATGACACGTGTCATCATCACATTAATTTTTATCAAAATTTTCTCGTTTTTCTCTTATATTAATTAACTACTTTTGTAACTCATTTACTACACAAGTTGAATAAATAAAATATTAAATATAATAAAAAATTATTAATTATAAAATGATATTCTAAGATATGATAATATTAAAATTACGTATGAGTAAAACTATAAATAATAAAACAATGATATCAATTTTTTTAGCTTTTGTTTTTTAACTATTTTTTTAATTAACGATTTTGTTATAAAATAAATCGTATTATAAATGTCATTTTTAAAATTTTATTATTTTATAATAATTTATTTTTTGGAGATAACATTAATAAAAAAATCTCTTTCTTAGTTTATTAAAAAATTTTAATCCAAAAAGAGTTAAATAATATTATTTGTAATTAAGAAAATTATTTAATAGGAGAGATCAGCGAAAATTTTTTGATGAATAGTAATATGGTGGTAACACGTGTTCGTCTAGTTACTTTTTTATTAAAATAGTTAGATTATATTAGATTAGATTATAAGTTAGATACATTAATTACTAATAAATTTATTTAATTTCTTTTTAGATTAAAAATATTTTTTTAATAAATTAAGAAAGAAATCTTTTTAATAATGTTTTTTCAAAGAAAAAAAATAATTTTTTTTCTAAAACAATAAACCTTTTAAATATAAAATATTTTAAATTTGATGTTTTTAAAAAGTATTAATTTTATTAACAATAAACATTTAAAATTAGAAGTTATAGTAAGAAAATTTTAAAAAATGATATTTTTATGAACGATTTGTTTTTTAAAAAAATATTTCATTTATATTTTGAAAAAACAAAAAAAAAAGTTTGAAAGCAAAAGTATAAAAAATTAATGCCATTGTTTATCATTTATAATCGTTACTAATATGTAATTTTAATTGTATATTATATTAAAATATTATTTTATAATTAATAAAAAATTATTTTCTTTAATATTTTATTTTTTCAACCCGTGTAATACACGAGTTTATTAAAGCTAGTGTTGTTATAAATTAAAAAGTTTTTTTAAAAAGGGTATTTTCCTACTTTAATAAAAGGTTAAGTAAGATTGACAAGTGGCATCACCACATTTACTCTTACTTATATTAAATAATCACATTAATTTTTAATAATATTATTTAAATCTTTATAGATTAAAATAATTTATTAATAAATTAAGAAATAGATCTTTTTATTAATGTTATTTCTAAAAAAATAATTTTTTAAAATAAGAAAAAGTTTTATATATCAAAATTTTTTAAAAATATAAAATATTTTAAAATTGGTTTTTTTAAAAAGTAAAAGTTTTATAAAAAAATAATTACAATTAGAAGTTATAATTAGAAAGTTTTACTTTTTAAAAATGATATTTTTCTTATAATTTTTGTTTTGAAACAAATTTTCATTCTATTTATAATAATAAAGATTTCAATCACATCTTATTTTAGTATATCATTTTATAATTAATAAACTTTTATTGTATTTAATATTTTTCTATTCAAATCTTGTAATACACGGGTTTACTAAAGATAGTATATGATATTTAAGTTTAAGGTTCCGTATATATGATATTTTTAAAAGTTTACAAGAGTATATATGAAATTCTTCTTTTATTTAAACTCTTACCTTAAAGTTATTACTTGTTTATATTAAATCGAATTAACTATGTTTAAAATGCTTAGAAAATGAATGATGCATTCCCCCTTTTAGGAAAGGTGAGAAGAGGCTAGGGAAGGGGAACAATGGTGGACGTCATCCTTAAACTCTTACCCTAAACCCAATTTAAAATCCTTAAATCAACATCATCTCGTTAAACAAAAAAAATAATGTAAAAAGCTCAAAACATCATCATCCTTATGTCACCAATTGATAGCCTTTTTTTTTTTTTTTTTTTTCCTTAAATGGCCTGTTTCTCTCTCATTTCCATCACTCTTAGCCATCTTTCTTTAGCTCAACACAAACTCAGTGATGCCTTGTGCAACGCATAATCATAATCCGACCAACGAGCGGGTAGAAACCAACCATAACATCTTCTACAGGGCATTTAGAGACAACGATATCCCTTCTTCATTTACGTTTGTTATCACTAGTTTGTTTGCTCTTACAGCAATCAAATCTCAGGGAGACCCAAACTTCCCCTTTCATACTCATCCTCTGGTTGTCACACTCTCCACCGCCTGTGTGCTCGTGTATGGATTCTTTTCAGCAGCCCAACACTTCATCACTACCGCAAATCTTCCTGAAGATTCGGTTTATGCCATCATTACTCGTGTGGGGAGGATGACCTCTTTGGCAGTTTTGGTGGTCTCTTTGGTGTGTTTGTTGTACGTCTAGTTAATTAATACTTTTGATATGTCTCATCAAGTAATTCTACGTGTTGGTATTATATATGGGTGTATAAATAATCTCATGATATATGGGTCGTTTATTATACTTTCTAGCTCGAGCTAGCTTGCCAGTCTAAATTAGCATGATATTAAGTTCGTGTGGAGTAAACAAGTTTTGTTTCTATTTATTTTCATAAAAGTGAAGATACTATATATGATTGATGAAAATTTGTTTGTGTTTACATGCAAATTTCTATTGTTATAAATCTCTAAACCATCATGTAAAATTATTTTGGTCGTATGTATGTATTACGTATATGTAACTCATACTATATATGTTACATATATGTAACTCGCTTTGTCATTATCTTCGTTCATTGAAGTTTAAATTAAAAAATATATAATTATCTAAAATAATGAGATTGAAATTTACTCAAATACATTTTAAATAACTTAAAAAACTAGATAATTTTTAACAACTTTCATGGTTTGCTCTTAAGGTTATGACTTTTAATTAAAAAAATGAATACTTTATAAATTTTCTGATCGGTTAAAAGTGGTTTTCATAGTTTTTTCTTAATATTATGATTTTCATTTGGTATGTGCGTGTTCGTATATGTATGTGTATGTATATGTATATATGTTTTAGAGTACTTACATGTAGTATATACATGGAAATAATGGGAACCACTTGTCAATTCATACACGTATACGGATGCATGAAAATGTGGGTCTACCACGATTAAGTCTCTTAATTAACATATCATTATAGCATCCTTAATTATTACGGAATTTGTAGTATCAGATTTTTACTCATCATTAAAACACTTAAGTCTTTACCGTACGCCATCTACAATGGAAATGTTCTCTTATAAACTTTAGTCACCATCTCCTTTTGATACATTATAAATACTCTTAGCAATCATATTTATTATCATGTCATAATATAATCATTTTAGTCCCAGTTATCAAGTTTGATGATTACTCTATTTATGAAGTGAATAAGTAACTGTTGTATTCAATTACGAATTTTTCCTATTACAAGAACATTATGTTTAAAAAATCTATGCTTACTGTACAAATTATCTATACAATTGACACCGATATTTATTTGAACAAGACTTAGATAAAAACAAAAAGTTGTGTTGACAAAAGGAAAAAAAAAAGAGGGGATTTCGGACATAGAGAAACGATTAAGCTAAGTAAATATACTTACACACAAACTCTAATAACATAACTTGTAGACACGTAAGTTATCACTCCTTGTTACATATTGTTACATGTAAATATGTAAAGGCTGTTTTCACGCCTCAAACACATGATCTCACTAAATCACATGACAACAAACTTATACTTGCTTCAAAATCTATCACCTAGCAGATTGGTTTAAATAATTTACGAGATGTGTAAGTACTCATCTGAAAGAGGCCGGGAGCTCGAAATCTGTTGCCTTTGTACACTTAATTACCTTATTTCGATAATTTACGAGATGTGTTGTTTTAAATAAAAATAAAAATTACTTTAAAAGAGTATATGATTTAAAAATCGAAATAAAAATTAATAAAAATTACTTTATTGTCCTTCCATCAATTTACTGTTTCCTTTTCCCCGTCTTTGTCAAAAGTCTAGTTTTCTACAATTATAATTCTTGTATCAAATTTTAAGGCAAAAATATAAATTTACATATAATATTTCATTTTAAGATCCCACCAAATTAAAACTAAGGATATATTAAATTGAGTCTAAGGTCACCATCGGGATTGACATTATGCGAATCCACTAAGATTCGAAAAATGAAGGTCACTCTCAGAACTAGTGATGCATGCAAATGCACTAAATTCAACTGATTGGTTCTTCCGAAAAATTTTTTCAAAGAATTATTTCCGAAAAATAAGATCAATGCAATCTTTTATAAGCGACTTTTAAAAAAAAGTTACATTTGTCAATAAAAAGATGTATTTGTCAAAAAAAAGTTACGTTATCTAACAAAAAAATTACCTCAGATCTAATACAACTTCAACTAATGCAGATTTTAGTAAAAAGATTGCTTTAAGCTAATGCAATTTTTCTAAAATTTAATGTAATTTTTTCAAGACCTAATATAATGTAATATTACAAGTGTTACATTAACTTTATTTTATTGAATTTTATTGTAGTACGGGAGTATACGATGGTGTATTAACCTTTATGTAATATAAAACTATTTGATGGAAAAGGAACTATACTATTTATTTCATTTACAATTTATAGTTTATATAAATAGTAATAATAGTCTACTAATATGTTGTTAGAGTTTATTTAAAAGTATGAACCGAACTTTCTAAATCAAATGAAGTAAGGATAAAAATAGCTTACATACTTACTGCTTACATGCAATTTTATTTATGGTTATTTTCGACAACTCTTTGTATCATTACAAGGACAAATTTATGCTCGATCTTTTACTTTTCTCATTCGGATCTAACCTAATAATCTTTTAAATGTGATGCCACATTATATTCTCACAAGTTTTATCATCTTTGTTTTTCCGTCCATGCTATTTATTACATTTCAAATAGTCAAATAACTAATTTTCCAATTTTTTCTCCTTCTCTCTCTATATTATAAATCCAAAATAATTTTTAATCATTAAGTTTTAAAAAATATTTTTTTCTTAAATAAAAACTAAGTATTTTGATTAAAAAATATACTTTTTCAAAATCAAAATTGTCTAAACTATGAACTTTTTCTAGAACAACAAAACTTTTTTAAATTATGAAATCTTTTAAAATCAATCTTTTAAAAAAAATAAAAGTTTTATATAAAAATATTTTTCAAAAAACAAACCCGTAAGTTTAAAAAATGAGATATTGATAAACAAAACGAAATTTTCTCAAAACAATAATTTTTTAAAATGAAAGTTTAAAAATTAGTAAAAATACTTTATCAACTAATCAAAGTATTTTTATATTTAACATTTTACAAATCCTAACTCTTTATCAATAAATATTTAGTATTTTTTACATAACCCGTGTACACGGGGTTATAATCTAGTTTCAAAATCCTTGCTTTTCTATATCCATGTTTACAAATGTATGGAAATAGTTAATATTTGAAAGATAGATAAGAAAGAAAAACAATCACAATAAAATTCTTAAAATGTCGAGAAAACTCTATTGCTTTTATGTATATTATTCAAAGATATGTCCATATCGGACCCCACGGTTCCACCCACCCATAAGATACATTTAAGAATATGTAATTCTTTTGCTGTTAAAAGAAAAAAAAAAACTAAGAAACATGTGTGCGGTGTATTTATATTTTATATTTTCCACAATAGTCTCTCGACCGAATCAAGAAATGTTCCCTGCAATCGTTGAATGACAAAAAGTTCAAAAGGTTTCATGAAAAATAATGAAATTTAAATGCGCATTGCTAACACATCTCCCTACTCTAATAAAAAATTATTTAGCAGAGACGCATGTCAACATCATATTTCTTCTCAACAATTTTTTTTGTTTTTCTCTACTATTTAATAATCACATTAATTACTAATAATATAATTTATTTTTTTAGATTAAAATAATTTTTAATAAATTAAGTAAAAGATATTTTTACTAATGTTATTTCTAAGGAAATAATTATTCATAAAATTAGAAAACTTTTAGAACATTAAACTTTTTAAAAATACAAAATATTTTATATATGGTGTTTTAAAAAGTAAAATTTTTATAAATAAAAAATAATTATTGAGAGTTATAAGAAAAATGTTTTAAGTATGACATTTATTAAAATGTTTGTTTTGAAATAAAAATTTTATTTTATTTATTATAAGAAAAATTTCAATCATATATTATTTTAGAATATCGATTTATAATTAATAAAATTTTATTCTATTTAATATTTTTTTATTCAACTCGTGTAATACACGGGTTTACTAAAGCTAGTGTTTTTATATAAAAGTTTTCGATTAGTAAATAACATAAAACCAAATACTTTTTAAGATTTTGGACTAGAGGGCATTTGGCTTCAATTTTAGCTTCCATAGCCAATGTTTTCAAAAATGAACCAGACAACGAAGCGAATGAGTTACTGGTTCACTGGTCGGATCGGTTCTCGGATTTAATTAATAGCAGTTTTATATTATAATCAAATTGAAAATTTAAAGTTATTATATATAGACATCTAGAAAAATAATGAATTTTTCTATAAAACTACACCCTTTCTTGTTTTCAAAAACTAAAAAAAAACTAGTTTTATACCCGTTCGATAGCCGGGTATTTTTAACTTATAAATAAAAATGGACTTACACTACTAATGTACGTGTATATAGTAGGACAACATTCTAATAACGTAACTTGTTAACTTGAATACCCCATTGTGACTCAATTATCAATCTCATAATGATAAAAGATGAAGCTCAGTTAAGTATTTGACTTACAAAAGTCAAATGTTGACATGGCAAAATAACTCTTACAAAATGATAATACTCATGCGAGATTTAAAAGAAATTACATATTGATTAGAATTAAAAGGATCGGCAAATGAGGAACCATGAGCTGATGGGCATATGAAACCTTAATAACAATTATTAATTTTAGAATCTATTGAGTGTAAGTTAACTATTGCTAAAACAATAAGCAACAGATATACTACCACCCATGTGTGCACAGTTGTGTCTAGTATCATCGTGCTTTATATAACCGAGCGAGCACACGTAGGCGAGAAATTCAAAAATTTTAAACTGAAAAACTAGAAATTCACCTTTAAGAGCATTCACAGTAGGTTTTTTATTTTTGATATAAATGTATATAATATATTATGAGTGATGATTGTTAGTGGTGTGAGTAAATAAAAGAGAAAATTTATGAGGATTATACCGTTATTTCCCATATTTGGAAAACACGATACAACCCCCATAAATTTTTTAATATTTTTAAAATTTGTTGTGATTGGAGGGAGAGAAAAGATAATGATAAAGGTATTAAAAAGTATTATTTAATTAAAATATATAAAAAAAATAATATTTTTAGTGTAAATATGGGGATGGTGAAGCTAGTGTGAATGCTAAGAGAAAGTCAAGGTAACAAATTTTATTATAAAATAAATAAGCGACTGGATCGGATTTTTTTTTTTTGTTTTTACTGAAATTTAGCACAATTTATAAAGTGTAAGAGCATTCATAGTCACTTGTTTATTTATATCCTTATAATTTTATTAAAAAAACACGTATTTTAAAAATATATAAAATTTAAAAGCTACACGAATCTCATTTCTCATTCTTATTTCTATATTATTATTATTTATCTCTTTTTTTCATTTACGACATTAACTACTAACCAGCAGTCGTCTAATTTGTGACCGATTTGCCACTTCTGTTTTTGTGACTAGTTAGCAACAACCCATTTTTATGACCGTATTACGACCAACGCTCCGGCGACCGAATTGTGTTGGCCACATTTACCGACCGGCTTTGCAACCATACATCAAGTACTATAAAAATATTGTTGTTTCCCATTTCAGTCTGTTGTAAAATTTTAGATTATTGATATTTAGTAATCCATCAAAAATTAACCAATATCTAAATCATAAAAACATTGTACTTATATAAAGCATGAAAAATTCGAGTATTCAAACATAAAATATCAAGATATCAAATGTAAATGTTTATAGCTTTAACTCAATGGTTGGATGTATTGAGACACAAGCTTTAACAATGCTTCAATGCTCATCCTTCATTATGCATAGTCTCTTTCTCTTTTGGTAGCTCTTTTACGACTCCATTCAACCATTGTATATAAAACTAACTTTAGTAACACGTGTAGTACACGGGTTAAATAAATAAAATATTAAATAAAATAAAATTTAATTAATTATAAAACGATATTATAATATAAGATATAATTGAAATTACGTATTAGTAAGGATATAAGTAATAAAATAATGATATTAACTTTTTAAACTTTTTTGTTTAAAAAAATTAAACATTTTGTTTCAAAACAAACCGTTTTAAAAAAAATTATTATTATCTCCTAATTTTAATTATTTTTCATTTATAAATATTTTTACTTTTTAAAAACACCAATTTTAAAATATTTTGATGCTTTAAAAAATTCTTATTTTTATAAAAATTTATTTCTTTATAAATAACATTAATAAAAATAACTTTTCTTTAATTTATTACAAGAATTTTTAGTCTATAAAAAGTTAATAATATTATCAGTAATTATAGTAACTATTAATTAAAAGAGAGAGACGGGAAAATTTTGGTGAGGATGAATGTGGTGCTGCCATGTGTCCCCCTCATATACCTTTTTATTAGAGTAAAAAGATTAGTAAACATATGAGTATCCTTAAGCCACATTTTCGTGCTTTTAACACTAATTTTTACAACGACGTAACTTTTGTGTGATTCTTAAATGTACCTTAACAATGTATGTTTTTCATATGCATTTCGATATTTAAAACCAGGACACTATAACGGCAAATGCTTATGTTAACCACGTCAATGTAATCACCACAACATACGGCCGTAAATACCTCGCTACAACTAAAAACAACATGATACATGCCAGCCACTAACTCAAGTATCACCTATAAGCCTAGTTATTGTTCCTAACTAACCATAAATAGTCATCGTTATCTCTCGCTAAACACCATTGATCCTAGCTAACCATCAGTCACCCTAATTGATCTTTAATGGTCTTAATTACGCATAAACAACCATAATTCACCATGAGTAACCCTAGTTGGTAATAAGTTATCATCATTGGTCTAAAGCACATTTTTTATATTGATTTTCAACTAAGACTTTTAATTTTAACTAGCAAACTCAATTCGTGCTTCGCGGCTAGGAGAACATATTCTAAAACGAATTCCAATATGCCCATCAACATAAATTAAAAAAATCACACCATAATAGTATGCTCAAGAATTTAAAAAACGTTATGTTATTGAATATAGTATTTATAGCACAGGTCGGTCTAGAATAAAAGTTAAAGCGAAACAGAGATAAAAATAAGTAATTACGTCATAAGAGTATGCTCGATAATTTTAAAAACCATTACGTCTGTAAAAAGTACGTAATAACGATATTATAGTTGACACGGGTCAATCTCACATGAAACTTAGAATTTAAGCAAAGATAAAAATAAAAATATAACAACGGTGTATTCGAAATAGCTTTGAGATCAATCTGCAACTGGATCTTGTTCAGTTGCTAATATTACGACGAGATTGTAATTTGTTGCAAATTAGTCGCTAATTTTACGACCGGTTTTTGCAAGTAATTTTTGGTCGCAATTGTCAAGATTTCTAGTAGTAGGCAGATTTGGTGGAAATCTGAGTGTACGGAGTCTTTTGATACTTATTTTAAGGGATTTGTTTTTTCACATGTTCAATCTTCCCTCATATCCGTCGTATAACTAACTCTAAAGTTTTTTAAACTTTTATATACTATAATAAAATTAATATGTCTGGAATACACATAACTGATGTAGTCTCGATTAATCAGACCAAAAGTACATTATATCCTCATTCGATTCTTAAACTAGAATATATCATTCTCCAGGAGTTAAAGCCTGTGTTGATCATGAGCGGAGGAAACAATATTTATACATTCAAAACCTTTGGAAACCTCAACTTTAAGTTAAACCCAAGAGTTGCCGGCTTTCCCCGGCCTTGCTGCTTTGGCAGCCTAGTTAACATTTCACTTCCGCTACACGTCTTGATCCTATGTTGTTGTTGCTCGTTTGGGGCGGATGGTTTCTATGTGCATTTGGTTGGATCTTTGGCATCTTCGTCCGCATAAGTTACATGCAATTATGACTCAGATTTTATTTAAATATATATATAAATAATTTGTGTGTATATATATATTATATATAGTTATATATATATTTCAATATAAGTAATTTGTGTGTATTTTATAGTTATATATAAAACTCAACAATAATTATACATCCAACATTGAAATTTATCATCCGACCTGCCCGTTAAACCCATAAAATAAAAAAAAAATAAAAAAATGGAAAATCCGATCCGAACCGGTTCCCGGTTCAACCGCCGAACCGGTTCAAACCGGCCGGTTCTTGAAGAAGGAAACGATTTGGGGTGGATCGGACCAGTGGCCCAACCGAATCTCAGTCGTACTGGTCGGACAGGCCGATCCGATCCGGTCGTGACAACAATGGCGACAAATGTAGTAGGATAATCGCGAATGCCATCATAAACTGTTACAAAAAATGTGTGCATTTTAAAGATGCAGAGCTAAGCTTGAACCATGTCAAAAGTAACAATCATGATTTCTATTTTTAATTTTATTTGGACCTTTTGCATTGTATGATATGTCTTGAATACAAACATATGTGCATATGACTCTCTTGTGTTCATTAGCCACAAACTCAGTTGTGTTCATCCTTTTGGAGAATACATGATATTTTACTTTTATCAATATTGGTTAAGTGGTTTTTTTTTCTTAGTCTTTATTGATCAACTTGATTTCATCAAGACAAAAGTAAAAAAGAACCAAAAATAAAAATAAAATGTATCTTCACAAATTTGTCCGTCCACGTCAATAGCCACAGACGTATGGTTCGAATTCGTAGGTAGGTGTTCAAAAGCATTATAGGGCCTAAACTCCAGCTTCACGAAAATATTCTAACGAAATAGGAAAATAAACCACTTTTTATAGGGATACATGGTTACATAAGAACTTAACATTTTACAACAATTACTAGTATACTAGATATAACATACATGTAGAACGAAAATACCCGGTTGGTAGGAACCGGTTTTAGTTTTTTATATTTTTCTAGAACCCGAACCGTACCCGACCCGACCCAACCCAACCCGGACCCGACCCGATCGTACCCTGGTTCAACCCGGTTTATACCGTTTTTTGGGCTTTTTTTAAAAAACTAGCCGTTTTTAACGGCTATATAGCCGTTAGGACTCATTTTTGACCGTTTTTTTTGTTTTTTTGCCCCTTAAGGTAGTATAAATAGGTGTGGGTTGGTATGATTGAGTACCCAACTCTCAAACGCAAAAAATACTCAAAAAACGCAAAAAATGATGTGTCATATGGGTGAGTAACGGTTGTTCATTTTCTTAGGAGCAGATCTAAGGTGTTTTCTTAAAGTCTGGTGAAGCATTTATATCTACCTATATACAGCAGAAGGAATTTTTGGCTTTGACGGATGAACCAATTGTTGCTTGTTTTACCAAACTTTCGACTCATTCTTTAAAGGATGTGTCATAATTGTGGTTCCTAGTAAAAATATATTTTTAAAATTTTGTATTACAAAAATTATTAGTTTTAGAGTTAACTATATAACCGGCCCCTATGGTAAGATCGTTTTTCAAGTTTAGTCTTTAAGTATGATTTATTATAAAATAGCCCACTAAGTGTGACAACTTATAATAAATTAGCCCCCAACAAGGATGGGAGTTAACTTTTTGTTAAAAATTGCTTAAAAGACCTACCCCTTGATTAACAAGTAAAAGAACATAATCTAAGCAATTTGTGGGCTTCATCCCCATTGTCTTCGTCTTCACTTCTCCGGTCACAACCCCACTACCTTCAGTCACCACTCAAGCAACACTAACGGCCACCACCCCATTTGACTGCTGAGTGTTTTCTGGCCATCCACCCCACCATTATACCTTTTGAATCACCACATCACTACACCCTATTAAACCAACCCATCACTACACCCTATTAAACCACCCCATCTTCACGCAACAAATTAAGTTTTGTGCGAATGCTTGTTGGAGTGGTGGAGGTCATTGGAGTGAGAGGCTATGAAGACGAGGCGGCGACGACGACGATTACTAGATGGAGATGGAGGCAAGCAACCTGATTATCGGAGAGGATGATGGGTGCCCGGTACCCGATGTGTGGTGGTGGCCATAAAGATGAGGAGTGACTTGAGGTTTTGGTGGTGCCCAGCACCCCATGTGTGGTGGAAGGTGTTGGTGGTGGTGGTGGTGGGTAGTTGTGATGGTGGGTGGTTGTGGTGGTGGTGGAATGGAGTTTTTATAAAGTGAAAAAATAAGATTGGTGATATAATTTATTTTTTTAATACTATTTTGTTTTTTAACAAGGAGTATAATGGTTAATTCACACCTACTTAACCAAAAAAGTTAACTTTCATTCAACTCAGGAGTCATGTTGTTATAAGTTGTTATATTTAAAAGGCTATCTTATAATAAACCATACTTAGAGATAAACTTGAAAAACAATCTTAACACATGGATCATTTATGTACTTAACTCTTTGTTTTATTAAGAAATTATCATATGAACTTTGAATGACAATTATGATCGATTAATGACAAATGCTAACACCTTCTCTTGTGACAAATTAATGAAATTTTTATTTCAACTTTAAATTAGAAAGCTAATATGTAACTTTTGTGGAAAGGGTCGGTTTAACGTTTTTAGAGGCCTAAAGCAAACTCTAAAAATAAGATCTTTTTCGAAGCATATTATATCAACCATTTTTTTAATCTAAACATGAATTCAATAATAATAAAGTGAACCAGTTTATAAAATACTAAATCTGCTCAAAGGATTTTTTTCTTATTTTCTTAAGATGAGAGGTTTTATATATGTAAAGTAGTGGATTAATGATTTGTAACTTGAGCTCCTAACAAAATTATGATGATTCTTTTGAAAAACCTAAACTTACCTATAGGGACGTCTCAACCTTTTTAGAGGCCTAAAGCGAAAATAAAATCGGAGACCTTTTAAAACTTTATCTTTAAAAAACTATCGTGTTTTGAAGCACAAGCACTAGTTGATTCATGATTCCTAGATCAATTTATTCAAAATAAATCATAATTGATTCATTGATTTTTATATTCTAATAAACTTTAATAAGTAAAAAGCTAAAACAAATAAACAATTAGCAATTTGCAAATTAAATAAAAAGAATCATATACTAAAAAAACAAATTTAAAACAATTAGCAATTAACTACTTGTCCCTAGAACAAAGAACTAAAGAAAAACAATTAACAACATACTAAGCAATTTACTTTATTCAGAGAGAGAATCGTTCAGGCTAGTACCTAATCATGAGTCCGTTACTCCACTAGATATCCAGATGAAATAAAAGTTTAAAGCCTTCTTAATTGCAACAAAATCAAAGAAGCAAATCGTGACTTCAGCGGATGAAATTAGAGAAGCAAACCAAGGTTAAAGGGTTCATCTTAACCTTCTGGATTTGTTTGTCTCTTCATTTCAACCCCCCCTCCCCCCGGCCCAACCCTCCAATCAGGAATCGACCAATAGCCTGTGTTGAAGATCTATGACCTGCCGACCTAAGTTTCCTTCCTTCTTTCTTTCTTGTTTTTTATAATTTAGTTTATTTTAGGCTAGACCAAAAATGAGTTATACAATAAAATTTATTTTTTGGTGGTCTATTAGAATGCGTGGGCCTAAAGCCCTAGCTTATTTTTTTAAACAGTTGAGCCGCCCGTGCTTACCTAAGCCTCTATCTTATCCAACATCCTAGCCTAACATTTAACATAATAAACAATTCCTTTAACTTGTTCTATACATACACATCAAGAAAATCATCGAAATCTGCAACAATCCATATTTATTGCCTAACCTTCTATGTATTACACCATAGACAATTACATCTAAAGGGTGATTCTATCTTACTCAATTAGTGACTTCTATTTCTAATAAAAAGACGATGAAATAAAACCAAATAAAACCATAACCAATAAAACTGATTTGGGCCTAAATTGCATACAGAAGAAATTCTGATTTGGAGGCCCAAGAAAAATGGGGCTAAAGCCGTTGCTTGGGCTCACTCTACTGTTGGGCCACCCCTGTATGTGGAGAAACTACTAAAATTTATGCTTCAACATTGATATTCATGATATCAGTCCATGATTCTTGGATTCAACGGATAGACTTCCTATGGTTGAGCCTCATCACATGCACCCACGCTTTGGGGTTTATACACAATCAATGATTTAAACTGATTGTTGGCATCTTTTGTTTTTAACGCGCAAAAGATTGCGTGAATGAGTAGTTTATCGAGCGTTTCACGAACGTAATTAAACGAATGAGAATCTTGTTCGTGTTCATTTATTCTATCAAACAAAATCAAAATTTATGCTCATGTTCATTTGTTTAAGAAATAAACAACCTTTCCAATAGTTCAAGAACACACACACATATATATATATATATATATATATATATATATATATATATATAGGGGAGGGTTCTAATGAAAACCATGTTATAATTGAAAATCAAGAAAACCACTTATTCATCATTGATCTTTTTGATCTATGGTTGAAATTAATTAATGGTATTTTAGTAATTAAATAAAAGATTATGAGTGTTTAAATATGCATTAAGGGCTAAATAGGAACAACACAAAATAATTAATTTGGTAACTACCAAGTATAATTAACAAAATTCCTAAATTTACTCATTTCTTTCATTTTTTTCTCTCACATCTCTCTTATATTTAATAAATATAAAGATTTAAATAATCAAATGTTTTGTTTTCTTTATTTTGGATTGAAAAATTAGATCATCATGTTTCTTCTAAAAACAAATAAACTAAAGAAAACGACTACTTATGCATTCGTAACACCATGTTACGTATGCGTAACAATATGTGCTACTTATGCGTAACATTGTGTGTTACGTATATGTAACACTGTCATACATATGTGTATCATTGCTAACGAACCCATATGAAAATCTAGAATGAGTTACATACATATTTTAAACCAAAATTTTTTCAATGCTAAAAACGATTTCTATAATACATATACGTAACAGTAGAGTTACATATACGTACCAACACTTACATACTTAGTAACAACCAAAACCATTGAAAAACTTGAAAATATGTATATATATGTGTGTGAATACAAGTCCAACTTACGTATACGCAACAAACAGAAGTACATATATGTAAACAAAAAACTTACACATGCATATAGTAACGTTATATAAACATTAAAACAATAGAGTTACATAAACAAAAACAACACAGAGGTACATATATGTAACAATAGAGTTCTTTGTGTCCGTCTTTCTCATCAGGTTTAAGTGTTCGTTTTGTTCGTCATGCTTACATATACGTATCCCACATGCTTTGAATCAACCATTGTCTTCTTCAATTCATCTTCTTTTTACCCGGATACTCCTTTTCATCCACTTCATCGTTATTTTCACCCTGTAAATATATATGTAACTGAGATTATATTTATCATCTCATCTTGATATTACGAGAAAAATCTCTCCTCTATCGAATAGATTTACGTACCTTAAATGTTTAATTAGATCAATTGTGCAAGATTTGTGTGGTTTTGTTGTTGTTCTTGACATGTGATTAACCACACAAGAAGTGATGATGATGGCAGTTAATACTTCAAAGAACCAAAAGAAGAAAAGACGTGGTGCATTCGATGTTTGCGGGCGTCGATGAAGTCGATGGTGGTAGGCGGCGACGATATGGTGGCTGGTGGTGGAAGTCGACGGCGAGGAGCTTCAGATGGTGGTTCTTGATGGGGAGTGGAAAAGATCTTCAAAATTTGTTTAAATGAATCAATATATGATGGTTTGATATAACAAATTTAAATTGAGAGTGAGAAAAGGAAGGGATTTAGTCAAATATAACTAAAAATACCATAATTATGTTAATTGTAAGATTACAAAAATACCCTTTTTTAATAAAATAAAAACATATATATTAAAAATCTATGATTTGTTGAAAGTAGTTTTCATGGTTTTCAATTATAAAGGTGGTTTTCATTTGATCCCTCCTCTATATATATATATATATATATATATATATATATATATATATATATATATATATATATATATATATATATATATATATATGGGTTGGTTAAATTATATATATGGGTTGGTTAAAATAAAAAAATGCATTTGCATAAAAAGCCTAAAAAAAAATTTTAGCCATCTATTTTATTAATCAATGGTTAAAATTAATTTTTAGGCATAAAAGTGGTCCTAATGGTAATATGGGAAAGCCACTTTTGTTGACTTTTTTTTCAAATTCCTCCACTTAATTTAAACGTTCGTAACTTTTTTATACGATATTATTTTTTAAAATTAATCGCACCATAAAATTAAGCTTTTATCCTCTTTAATTTGAGTATAGTATTTTAATATTTTTTTAAATAAGAAAAATTGTTGTTACGAAAATGTGTTGTTTTATGATAAAAACAACACATTATATACTGTTTTGTCATAAGACAACACTTTTGTGCTGTTTAACTTTAACACAACACATTATGTGCTGTTGTAGGGTAAAACAACACATTGTGTTTTGTTTTAGGGTTAAAAAACATGTTGTATTCTGGTTTAGGGTAAAATATAATGTTTTGTGTTGTCTAATGTTAAAACTTTACTTGAAATTATTCTAAAATTGTATTGTCTTACAATAAGATGGTGCATTCTGTGTTGTTTCATGATAAGAAAACACCTTATATATTGTTTTAGGTTATATATTGTTTTATGGTAAGAGATCATATTTTGTTTTGTTTAGTGTAAAAAGATTATATAAAACTACATAAATTTATTTGTTGTTTACAGTAAGATAACACAGAACTGTTTATGCTGTATTTTGTCAAAACATGCCTCAAACAAGGTAGTTGTGTGCTGCTTCGCGTCAAACAGCACAGTTCTGTGCTGCTTCGCGTCAAAAAGCACAGTCTGTGGTGCTTCGCATCAAACAATACAATTTTGTGTTGTTTTGCGTGGGTTTCGAATAAAAAAATGAATGTAATATTAAACTACCTTTGTTCTAAGTTGATTTAAATTAAAATTATATTTACTTTTGATCAGAATACACAGATTTAGAAGAAGAAATTGATTTTATATTAAAATTGGATTGAGTTTTGATTGAATGAAATCAAAACTTAAATAAGAGATGAATAAAATCAATTGAGATTAGAAACAGATTGAATAAAATAAAAAAAACTAATTTTGGTGCCGTTTATATGTTGCTGATTGTTAAAGACAATATTACCCTTTTTATTCTATTTAAATTTTGTCATGTGTCAATCCCATATTGTTTCTTAGGTTTTTTAGGCAAAAGGGGTTGGTTAAAATAAAAAAATTAATTTACCTAAAATGCCTAAGAAAAGATCTTAGCCTTCTATTTCATTAATCAATGGTTAATATTAATTTTTAATCATAAAAGTGGTTCCAAGGGTAGTATGCGAAAGCCACTTTTGTTGATTTTTTTTTAAATTCCCCCACTTTATTTAAACATTCGTAACTTTTTTATACGATATTATTTTTTAAAATTAATTGCACCATAAAATCAAGCGTTTTATCATCTTTAATTGAGTATAGTATTGCGATATTTTTTTAAATAAAAAAATTGTTGTTACGAAAATGTGCTGTTTTATAATAAAAGCAACACATTATGTACTGTTTTGTCGTAAGAGAACACTTTTGTTTTGTTTAACGTTAATACAATACATTATGTGTTGTTGTAGGGTAAAACATAATGTTTTGTGTTGTCTAATGTTAAAACTCCCCTTGAAATTATTCGAAAATTGTATTGTTTTACGATAAGATGGTGCATTCTATATTGTTTCATGATAAGAAAACACCTTATATATTGTTTTAGGTTATATATTGTTTTACGGTAAGAGATCATGTTTCGTTTTCTTTAGTGTAAAAAGATTATATAAAACAACAAAAATTTATGTGTTGTTTACATTAAAATAACATAGAACTGTTTGTGCTGTATTTCGTCAAAACATGCGTCAAACAACGCAGTTGTGTGCTGCTTCGCTTCAAACAACACAGTTGTGTGCTGCTTCGCGTCAAACAGCACAGTCCTGTGCTGCTTGGCGTACAGTCCTGTGCTGCTTCGCGTCAAACAGCACAGTCCTGTGCTGCTTCGCGTCAAACAGCACAGTATTGTGTTGTTTTGTGTGGGTTTCGAATAAAAAAATAAATGTAATATTAAACTAACTTTGTTCTAAGTTGATTTTAAATTAAAATTAGATTTACTTTTGATCAGAATGCACAAATCTAGAAGAAGAAATTGATTTTATGTTAAAATTAGATTAAGTTTTGATTGAATGAAATCAAAAACCTAAAAAAGAGATGAATAAAATCAATTAAGACTAGAAACAGATTGAAGAAAATAAAAAAAACTAATTTTGGTGCTATTTATATTTTAATAATTGTTAAAGACAATATTACCTTTTCTATTATATTTAAATTTTGTCATGTGTCAATCTCATATTACTTCTTAGGTTTTTTAGACAAATTGATTTTTTTATTTGAAGCAGCCCCTACATATATATGTATATATATATATATATATATATATATATATATATATATATATATATATTCTAATTGAAGCAAAAAGAAAAACATGTTAAATCTAATAATTTAAATAAATCATGAAAACTTAATAACTTAATTAGAATATTTTTTTAACATTGAGTGATATAATTAAAATACTTTTATAGTATGACTATTATTTTGCAAAATTACCCCACAAACTTTTTGTCGACGAATTCAGTGTGCATTCTTTCCTTTCACAAAAATTGAATAAAAACATTTCGCCATGTGTCCTTTTTTTAGCAATTTGGATTCAAAAAAAGTTATTTACATATCATTTTTCATAAAATTTTATATTCTTTTTTGGAAACAATTTTTTAAAAATATAATATTACCTATTTGAGAATTCGGTAATAATTTGAACTCTTAAATTATTCGAGATATTAGATATAAAGCTGAAAAATTGTATAAAACCTAAAATATAAAGTTTTGAAATTTTAAATTTTAAATTTTAAAATTTCAATATACTAATTAAAACATACTAAGTAATGCTCTAACATTTGTTTTATAGTTCATAAGTATTTTATTATTTCCATTCAAATCTTACATTGTAAAAGAAGATTTTGTGTATTTCAAAATATAGTTTTAAATAAAGTATAATTACAATTTAGGTAGTCTAACTACTCAATATCTAAATTAAAGAGTATTCTAAAATTTGAATTTAAAATTTAATAATTAAAACATAAATTAAAAACTTTTAAGTTTCAAATATAAATTTATCAATACTAATAAAAAAAGGTTTTTTAAATCCAAATTAATGCAACTTAACCGTGCATAGCAGAGCACAGATTAGTGCAACTTAATTGTTCATAGCATGGCACGATTAACCCATCACTCTAGTGGTAAAGGGTTAGAGGATATTTTAGTACTCAGGAGGAAAAGTCCGAGTCAGACTTGATTACGATACATTTTGTCGTGCACCAATTATTTACTTATATTTATGTATGGTTATAAATAATAATTACATTAAAACATGAGCTCATCAACTTTATGTTGACACGTTTTGAGTGTGTGTTTCAAGAATTTACCAGGTCATTAAAAGGGTGTCTCGAATAGACATCCCAAGCATTGGATTTACTACTTTGAAAATTTATTTGATTACATTAGAAGACTCACTCTAAAATAACGGCACAAGAACTTAGACAAGTTATACAAGGAGGCTACTTTGAGGAATAGACAAGAATAATCCTATGGCTTTTGCCTATGATTTTGCTATACATATGTCACTTGTAATAGAAAGTACTTTTTTTTGTTTAAACCAATTAATGGCTCATTATTATTACATACATAGTTTGTGTCTTGTTTGTTTGATATTCAATTGTCACGACTAGCCCCTTTCGTCGGGGTGTGACATATTATATTCCTGTAAATCCTAAATAAACCGACGAAGATTCAAACGGATTCGGCTAGAACAGCTTCATATATGAAATAATGACTAAAGGCGATACTAAATATCTCCAAATTACATATGCAAATACGGCCGGAAGACCATAACATAGACACAAAAGGATTTACAATCTTTCTACTCTAATAAAAGAGTATCTTGAGGTGACACGTGGCGGCACCACATTTATTCTCACCAAAATTTCCCGCTTCTCTCTCCTATTAAATATTTACCTTAATTATCAATAATATTATTTTAACTTTTTTTAGAACAAAAATAGTTTTTTTAATAAATTAAAAAAAAGATCTATGTTATTTTTAAAAATAATTTTGTAGAATAATAATTTTTTACAAAACATCTAAATTTTTTAAAATTAGTGTTTTTAAAAAGTTAACTTTTATAAACAAAAAATAATTAAAATTAAAATTTATAATAAGAAAATTTTTAAAAATGATATTTTTTTAATACGGTTTGTTTTGAAACAAAATATTTATTATTTTTTTTTAGAAAAAGAAATTTTAAACCAAAAGTTTAAAAAGTTGATATAATTGTTTTATTACATATTGTTCTCACTATACGTAATTTCAATTATATTTTATCGTAAAATATTGTTTTATACTTGATAAAATTTTATTATATTTAATATTTTATTTGTTCAACCCGTGTAATACACGGGTTTACTAAAGCTAGTTAGAACATATTATACACGCATGAATTCCTAAATCATGCAGGATGAGTTACCATAAATACATACACAAATATACAATAAAATTATACATCACGTTCTTTAAAACAAATGTTAAACGCAAGCCCTAATCACATGAACACATTTATGTGTATTCGTCCAAAAATTTTATACGTATTTAGTCCGGCCTCCCCTGACATAACGATAGGAAAAAGGTTTACGGGCCCCTTGACTTTCAGCTCCGTAGATATTTATTCAAGCTCTGTCACTGAATACAATTGCATAATCAAAACCGACACTCGACTATGATCTCAGAAAATTCAACCAATAGTTAAAAAAAATTTATATACGATCACTGCATTAAAATTAATCGACAATACTCCCTTATTCGTTACTATTCTGGATTCCCATGCCAAACCGACCTACAACAGGAGCAAAACGTTAGCCGCCGCCAAAGGCCAGCCTGCCTGATCTTCATGCGATCCTGAATCCTTCTTAATTCACTTTGTGGGCTTTTAACTTTTAATTATTTATTTGCTTTTTATAGTGGCGTACTAGGCTACTAAGTAAAGAAAGCATCCGTGGCTTAATATTTATTTATTTATTTTGTATGATGGCCTATTAAGCAAACAAAAGATAGACTACTCATCTGCATAATAAATGTAAATGATATGACCACATCTTCTCGTGGCTATGCCAACATCTTCTCATGCTGTCTTTAATATCTAACCACATCTTCTCATGCACTTTAAAGACAGCAGTGGTGGAGAAGCTTTTAAGTGGAATTCATACTTGGCTTCTTCTCATGCTGCCCTAATCGCTTCTTGGACTCCAGTGGTGGACAAGTTTTTAAGTAAACTATCTTCATGGAAAAGTAAGACCCTTTATTTTGGAGGTAGGGTGACTCTGACTAAATCCATACTTGGCAGCCTTCCATTATATTATTTTTCATTGTATAAAGCCCCGTCAAAAATAATTCAAAAACTAGAAAGCATAAGGATGAGCTTTCTATGGGGTGGTTCGGATCAACATAAGAAAATACCTTGGGTTGCATGGCAAAAATGTATCGCGCCTAAGCATCTTGGGGGTATGGGAATTGGTAGCATCAAGGTTGCCAACTTTGCTCTTTTGGGAAAATGGATTTGGAGATATAAAACCGAGCCGGAGTCCTTATGGGTCAAAGTGATAAATGCCATCCACGGCTCTACTCGTAATTTTGGACCTATTCCATGGAGAAAAGCTATTTCGGGAGTTTGGGGAAACATAATGAAAACTACAGTTGATTTGCTGGATATGAATGTTAACTTAAATTACTTGATTAAATGCAATTTAAAGGATGGATCTTCAACTAAATTCTGGATTGATAATTGGAGTGCAATGGGGCCTTTAAAGTCCACTTTTCCTAAGCTATATTTGCTTGAAAAAAACAAAATGGCGATGGTTAAAGAAAGATTTAATCTCGTTGACAATGAAAAATTCTTTAAATGGTCATGGAAGAGACCCCCTTCCCATCTGCAAGAAATTCAAGAGCTTAAACCAATTAATGACTCATTATTAGTACATACATAGTTTGCGTCGTGTGTGTTTGATATTCAATTGTCACGACCAGCCCCTTTCGTCGGAGTGTGACATATTATATTCCTGTAAATCCTAAATAAACTGACGAAGATTCAAACGGATTCGGCTAGAATAGCTTCATATATGAAATAATGACTAAAAGCGATACTAAATATCTCCAAATTACATATGCAAATACGGCCCGAAGACTATAACATAGAAACAAAAGGATTTACAATTAGAACATATTATACACGCATGAATTCCTAAATCATGCAGGATGAGTTACCATAAATACATACACACATACAATAAAATTATACATCACGTTCTTTTAAACAAATGTTAAAGCAAGCCCTAATCACATGAACACATTTATGCGTATTCGTCCGAAAATTTTATACGTATTTAGTCCGGTCTCCGCTGACGTAACGATAGGAAAAAAGTTTACGGGCCCTTTGACTTTCAGCCCCGTAGATATTTATTCAAGATCTGTCACTGAATACAATTGCATAATGAAAACCTACACTCGACTGTGATCTCAGAAAATTCAACCAATAGTTAAAAAAATTTATATACGATCACTACACAAACATTAGCCGCCGCCAAAGTCCAGCATCTTCATGCGATCCTGAATCCTTCTTAATTCACTTTGTGGGCATTTAACCTTTAATTATTTATTTGCTTTTTATAGTGGCCTACTAGGTTACTAACTAAAGAAAGCATACGTGGCTTAATATTTATTTATTTATTTACTTACGGTTCTTCTCGTGGCTATGCCCACATCATCTCATGCTGTCATGCACTTTAATAATATTTTTAAGTAACCCTAGATCATTGGAATTCCACATGTACATTCCATATATATTCTCATGAGTCATGATTAACCACCTTACATGCATGGGATTCCCTTAATTATCATGCATATTCTTTGACCCCATAATTAGGCCTTTTGTTAAGCATGTTGCCTTTTTTACTCCTCATCTTGTGTTTATGTATCTCTTGTAATTGTTTAAATCATTAGAAATATACAAATCCTTGATTTTGAGTTTTAAGACGGTATCATAACAGGTCTAGAACCTAAAACACCAACCATAATCAACCACCACGGCTGGCGGTACTGATGATGCTACCTCTCGCCCGAAACAAGAAAGCATTCACTCCCTTTATACACTTTCAAAATTTGTCCAAGATTACATGAAAAAAAAAATATAAGTATCATTCCTTATATCATCTTCAACATCAAATCACAAAACCAAAATTCTCTTGAAATAAAAAAAATTCGATAATCAAGTTCATCATATCATCGTCTTTAACGACAAATTCACCATATTTATCAAAATGGAGATCAAAATTTCATATATTCATAATTAAAGGTAAAAATCGAACATTTGATGTGAAGATATTTGTCAATTGACTAAGCAATACTAGCTCAATTTTATTTGAAATCATGTTCAGCTCATCCAAGTATAAATCATAGATATTTCTCTTTAGTTCTATATCACGTTTTTTATTAATATATTTCATTTTGTTGTGAAATGTCTTCCCACGAATGTATTTATACAAACTTCAAACCGGTGGATGATAATATCTCAAATCGAATTGAATAAATGGTTTATGATGTTGATTTTGATGAAAAAGGTAATACCGCACGTGTTGATGAGAAAAGGATGAAGTGTTTTTGTCATTACTATGGTGTTTTCGGTTATAAATTTTCCTTTAAAACAAGAATAATTTATTTATTTTTGCGATGATGTGGAATTATTAATTAATAAAAATGGGTTATATATACTTTAATTATTGGTGTCATGGTTATAATTGATACAAGTTTAGTATTTTTACTAGTGTTCTTGTTTTGAGTTTAAGTATTGTGAGTTTAGCACAATTTTGTTTTTCTTAACATTTGTATGTTTTACATATATGTAACTACGTTTAAATATACATCTGCCCATATACTTTCAAGATTATCATTAGCACTATGTGTTGATCAGGTTCATTTTTAAACATACGTAAATATATATTGTTAATTACAATATGTCATGAGATTATACCCTAGTAGATATCTTTTATTACATAGTTTTCCAAGATATACAATTAATATCTTTCTATGCGTTTTTATGTATTAAAGGTTCATTTATGGTTTCTTTATTCTCACACAATAACATTACAAATGTATTTCATCAGTGTTACGTATATGGCCATTGAATGTTAAGTTATTAGAGAATATTTTTTTCTTAATTTTTCATATATGTAAACAAGCATAAAATTTTGCATCAAAATGTTTACTTTAGTTTCAGCATAAACTTTCTTATCATTATGCTTACTTTTACTTGCATGTAAACCGGCATAAAGTTTACATAATAAAGTAAGAACTTTACATAACCATAACTAAATACTTTACATAACCATATCTTACCGGTTATCAACAAAACATTTTCATTGTAATTCTTTATCGTATATTCACCATTACACCATCACCCATCTCGATCAATTAAAACTATTAGATTATCAAGTTATAGTTTCATAACCTTTTTTTACCTATGTGTAAACAAAATAAACTTATGCACAACAGTGTTACGTATATGTTTACATTGAAAATTAGATTATAACCACTTAATTCTAACTTTTACATATATGTAAACATACACACAAGAATATTATGTGTTTAGTTTTACCTATATGTAATTAACATATAATAACAACTAACTTTTCAAATTTATTTGTATACACAAACATAACATTCATACGAGTAAATAATAAAAACTAAAAATTTACTAGTCTTATCATTGCGCAAAATATACCAAAGTATTCTAACTGTTTTTAATCCAAAAAACCATAATGTTAACCAAACATCACACTACTTATACGTTCAAAGTCAAAATAACATTCTAACATATCAAATCATCAATCACGATCTACCAAACCCATGGTCCTGTTGATTACCGTGTCCTTGTGCTTGTTCGCTTCATATAGAAGAATACAAAAAGCGTATTTGACCTTCAGTTTTTTTAATTATGCATCTTGCCTAGCTCCTTTAAAAAATTTGAAACTCTATTTCTTCACTTTACTTGTTATATACAATTCTATGTATATCATTACGAACACATCGCAGTCAATAGGACTATTTTTTGTAGCCTAATAGAGTTGTTTTTTTTATGGGTATGCATTCTAACATAGCATCTTACTTTTTATGCCCAACTCTTTCTAAATACTACAATATTAATGCTTCTACCTGAAACAAAACCCTAAATTAGAAATTAGAATATAAGTTACACACACATTACAACATAACAGTATCAATACATGTATTTAAACATACGTAATTTTAGTTCCGCAAAACAAATACACTATAAATAAAATAAATAAAATATATTAACTCACTTGAAGACGTTATTCTATTTCTTCTCATCTTTTGTGCACATATCAATGATAAATTAGTAAAATGTATGCACTAATTTATCAAATATACGTATCTAAAAATAGTTTAGTAAATTGCACAAATTCATCATTCTTTAAAAAATAAGTTATTAGCATAAACCATATTTTATTCCGTGAACTTTTATGGTTCCATATATATTACATTAATATATTTTAAAACTACAAATGAAATAACTTTTAGAATCTTCACATTTCAATTTCAATGTTAAAATATATGTCATAGTATTCATATATACTCAAATAATAGAATTATTAACCAATCATGGAAAACCTTTGCACATCAAGAGTAATTAATTTTGTTTTATTGCAATAGTGAATATTTTTCAAATTAGTATACATGATTTGTCTTTTTTTATTAACTAATATCGCTTTACTCACCAATCATATCCAAAAACAATTAATTTTAATAAAACACTATTAAAATTAGTGAACATCTACGCTAAAATTAGTTTTTTTTTTTTTTTTTTTTTTTTTTGCTTCCTTCACTAAAAAGTAGCCACCCAACATTTTTACAAGTACTAAAACACATTTACGATCAACAATGATAAAAGCAAGTAATCAATAATTTGTGGATAATGTGCTTTAAAGAAGAAAACTAAGAAGGTATTACACATTGCGAAACAATTACAATATGTAGAAACATTGAATTTACAAAACCACTTTTTATCTCGATAACTAAAAGAATCATTGATTCACATAAATGTAAATTAAGTCTAAGGATACTTGATATTGATCCTAACCATATATAGGGTGTGGAACAATGTTAACCACTCTTTATTTCTATAATCGTGTTAATCAAGTAAATCATTATTTTTTTGTTGAAATAATATCATTACACATATACAACGTTATGCTTTTTATATATATGCGTAAATTTACAAGTGTAAAAAGTTTATTACCGGTGTAAGTGACAAATATTTAGAGGTTTAACTATAAGTTATATAAACGACATTATAGTGTGTTTTGATACTTGAGTGATATTCATTGAATATTTAGAATGTTTTTAATGTTTGGGTAATATAGTTAATGAATGATTTGTTTAGGCTTTAATGTTTTTAGGATAGAATTTTATAAAGTGGGATGCAAATAACAAAACCCATAACTTAACATAACATAGTTGTCTTCCTAGCGTTTAAATGCAAATGCCACAACCATTCAAAAAGCATGAAGCTGTAAACAAATAGTTGATGGTGATTAATTTGGAATGATTAAATATTACGCCTAAAGTTGGACTTTGGCTAAAACCACTACTCCAAAAGTTAAAAGTGGATGTAAAAGTAGTAGGTAATCATTACGTATTAACGAGTTGACTGAAAACAATCTTAATTTAGACTACATCACGTTGAATTAGATTATATATTAACCACTAAAAACTACTATTTATTAAATTATATACTTACTTTTAAATCTAACTCCACCATGTATGATAGAGCTGCAATTGTACTCTTTTTCTTTACATTTTGTTTTGTTGGGTCACTTTTCATGATGCAATACTCAAATTGATTTGTTAGCACATAATGGTTCAAGGCTATTTTAATACTCGATCATGCTTAGAAATTTCAGTTCACATTCATGGTTAGAGTTTCTTGCTTTGTGATTGAGTCCCGTACCAAAAATAAGTTAAGGTACACTTAAAAACAGAAAAAACCGATCTTGGAAAAAAAAAATTCATGGGTCGACTGTTGATTAATGTTACATTAGGTAGAGCAAAACTGTCAAAACAAAAATGTAGAAACAAAGTTTATATGTGTCATAAAAATAATGAAAGAAAGGGAAACCATTGTACAATAGTTTCTTAAATTTTATGTTAGAAAAAAGTTATCAAATTAGACATTTGACCCATCTTAATTACCAAAGTAGCCATTGAAAAAAACAATTGTCAGTTATCAAATTAGACATTTGACCCATCTTAAATTTTATCAAGTACATTATTGTTATATAAAAATACAATTATTTCTATGTTTTAAAGCTCATAACTCGTCAATGCGTCTTTAATGCAGTTCATTATGTATTTTTGTTAGTTATTGTATTTTTCTAAATACTATTATGTTTTTATAAAATAATAAATTTTAAAAACATATAATGGTAGAATAACATTTTTATGTTTCTCTAATATGTAAAACGCAATAATAAATTAACAACTAATTAATCTAATACATTAAAAAAAATAACAAAATAACACAATGTCTTTTTGTGTTTTTTTATAATCATTGTGTTATCTTGAACACTATGAGTTTTAAAAAATATAATGGTGAATAACATGATTTTGTATTTCTATTTGTAAAACATAATGATAGATAACATGTTAAATGTTAATATAATCTATAGAAAAACAATGATAAAAATAACAATATTATCTTTAACACTAAGCGTTTTAAAAAATACATTGGTGAAAATATATCATTATTTATTTTGATAATATGTTGTTAACTAATAAAATTAATCATAAATACAAAAATTATTAAATACCCAAAGAAAAAAATGTTCCTATATAATAATAATAATAATAATAATAATAATAATAATAATAATAATAATAATAATAATAGTAATAATAATAATAATAATAATGATAATAATAATAATAATAATAATTATTATTATTATTATCATTATTATTATTATTATTATTATTACTATTATTATTATTATTATTATTATTATTATTATTATTATTATTATCATAATCATCATATAATAAATAATAATAATAAAATAATATTTTTATTTATTTAAATATAAATAATTTGATGATGTTGGTCTTCCGAGCAGGGGCTGACCAATGTAATATGAGGTTTGCTAACATCAATACGGTAAGGTGCTGTTTGGTTTTAAAAGTTAAAATGTCTAAAGTCTGACATATTCGCATCTGTAGACATTTGTGGAAGAAAATATGAACCAAACCTCTATACTCTGCAAGAAAAGAGTGTTTGTTTTTTAGCGTCTGTAGATTGTTAAAATAAACTAGTGGTAGTGTACGGACGGAGGTGGTGGTTGTGGATGACGACGCTGGGTGGAGGCGAACGATGGGTGGTGGCGGACGGTGGCGGTGGCGTACTGTGGCGGTGGCGTACGGTGGTTGTGGACAGTGGGTGTTGGAAACAAGCACTTAAAAACAATAATTTTATAAAAAAACAAACAACACGTAAAAGATCATGTGAAGAGAATATTGGAAACAAGAAAAGACATAAATTATACAATGATGTATCATTTAGTATGACTGCTTAATTTTATGAAATTTTGAAGCACTTAAAAAGAATAATTTTTTAAAAATGAATTTCTGTATAGCACTAGGAGTCCCATGAATTTAAGGTACAAATTATGTATCGAAAGGTTTCTTTTTGGACTTCAACCCCCCTCAGAAGTAACTTACATTAATTTTATTATTATGTTTTTGGGTGGTTAAGAGTTCCAACTCTATAAATACTAGTCTGCTAGAATGCTCTTCAATTCATTCTTAACATCACATACAATTGATCTTCTAAATCTTTCCATCTCTAGCCTACTACGAACTCGATATAACGATGCCTTCTCCAACCCATTTTCATATTAATGCGACCGATGAAGAAGTTGACGACGCACCGCCAGCACAAATCAACCCTAATAATAATATCTTTAACATAGCTGCGGGATTTGTCCAACGAGAATGGATTAATTACTTCCAGGAAGGACCGGATCAGATGCCGTCTTCATTTGCATTTGTTATCGAAATTTTGTTTGATTTTATTGCCATGAAATCTCAGGGAAACTCAAACTTTCCGTTTTATACACATCCTCATGTGACTGGGCTTTCCATCGCCTGCGTGTTCGCTTATGCATTCTTTACGGCAGCCCTCACTACCGCAAATCTTCCTGCAAATTCTGTTTACGCCATCATTGCGTGTGTGGGGAGAATGATTTCTTTGGCAGTTTTGGTGGTGTCTTTGCTATGTTTGTTGTACATTAATTGATCATGTCTCAACCATTTATTATATGGTTGGGGGAGTTTGTAGTATTTTATATATGATTGAATAAGAACCTAACGGCTAGTGTGAGTTCAATGGGTTGTTCGGATAGATTCTGTTCACTTTATTTATGTTAAGCACTTGATGTCACATCATTTGATCTTCCCATCGATTGCGGGCCCCTAATCCTAATCGTCGCTATTATACTGATTTGCCATCATTATATCTTCGACCCTTCGAGTTTCTTCCGAAAAAACAGCTGAGTGCTGATTCGTTGTTGATGACAACTGCATATTGATTGTTTCTGTTCTATTTTTCTCATTCTCCAACTGTAATCGGGCTTTGAAGACATCTGTTCTTTTTCTTTTTCTTTTTCTTTTTATTTTTAAGACATATGTTCTTTTTCTTTTTATTATTTGGTTGGTGCCAATTTCACAGAATGCAAAGCAACACAATTCCTTCGCGTACCTATTATCTTTTAGTTGTCTTTTTTATAAGAAATTATTTAGTTTAATTAATCTCATCCACAATCATTTACAGTTGAGAGACAATAATTTAAATAACTTAGTTAAATAGTCAAACGAATCGTGTAATACTAAACACATGATTTTCATGGATACGATATTTTATTTACCCTAACTGGCTAACTACATAGGTTAATTAGGATTTCCTGATGACTAACAATTTCAATCCACGTATGATTTTAAGCATTAATACCAAAGAAATAAGGCAACGCGTTGGATATAAGAAGATTATAAATATGATATACATAACAAAGATACCGCTAAAATACACAGAGAAATTATTCACCCCAAAAGTACCATGATGACTTAAATGAAATCTAGACAAAGATATGTAACAATAACGAAATGTTCGGCTGCTCAAGAAAAACCATATACGAGGACACAAGTAACGGTCAGCATGATGACCTTAGGGTGATTTTGGGAAGAAAATTTAGGATCTCCCGTAGACTTCATTGTTGCAACAACAAATAGAAAGGTGATGACAAATGAAAATAAAGGAGACCTGTCCTCTCTAAGTGCTTCTTACGGGTACCCGTTAATCTAGACTTAACGAAAAGAAAAAGAAAACACCTTTAAGGAAGAATTTAAGGTTGGTAATATGTTTCTACCTGCACGATGATAGCTTCTATATTATTCGATTATTAACAATTGAAGAAGACATTATCAATCTTAATCTTACGGACGCTAAAGAAAGATTCACTTGAGTAAACTGGTCAATCTAAAAATATCAAGCGAGAAATGACGTGAACTTTGTGAACCAACATTGTTATAACCATAATTAAAACTTTTAACTATACGCAATCAATCTATATCAATAACAAAAATACAAATGTTATGAATTCAGTTAAACTATTGAGATTTTGATGGTATTTTAGATATTTGTAAGTTTTAACCCTGTTGGTTTATGCTTTAAATAGAAAGCATTTGGGGTTTTCGTTCGACTTTTATTAGAGAGAGAAAAAGGGGCATCACTGGTGGCCAGCGGGTCTTTCACTCTTTGTGGTGACGGAGGCGGCGGAGATGGTGGAGGCGGTGGCCACTTCAGCCTGGCTGCTGTTTCCCCGCACTCTGTGCGTCACGTTTCATCTGATTTTGGTGGCCGAAGTGGTGGTTGTTTTGGCCGCACCTTCCCGTCGGTGTCTGTTGGTTCAGGTCCTTTTAAATACACACACTCACACACGTATGTATATATAAATATAAAGTTGCAGAAGACAAAATAAAGAAGATGACAAAGATATCTACTTCTTATATTAAAATGTGAACATACAAGGCTATATATAGCCATACTGACACACAAACGTGGGAATATTAAAAACAATATAATAATACTAATTCAACTAAAGATACGGTGGATATGCACGACTTGTTCCTTTTCCAACGTGTATTCCAACTAACTCGGTCTAACACGACTATTTCTTAATTCACGTGATGGCTGATTCAAGATCCATTTACCCAAAACTGGTAACCAACTTGACCCGTAAACATCAGATTAACCCAACAGTGTCTCCGCCAGCGTCGATTGGGGGTTCTTCACATATGACGGCAACCATGCAGTCCTTCTTGCAGAAAATCGGCCCTTCTTAGACGTTATATGTCCCCACCGCCACCGAAACCTTCCTTTCGTGGGTTGCCTAGGCGGCGGCGACGCCGATCTATCTTCCTTTGTTGTTTTTAAGTTCATATCCTGAGGTCTATTGAGGTCTTCTGAAACTTTTGTTTGTGATTAGATTGTGGTAATCTGAATTGTACTTGAGCTACGCTTATTTGATATCTTGAGAAATTATTCGATGTTCATTGGATGTTCTTTTTTCCATTTGGATTTGTGTTGAGTTTACATAAGTGTATGCAGTGGAGGTGGTATGTTATTGCCATCATCGCATCTGGATTAAACCGCTTGCAGATCGAAGTTATAAATTTAGTTCCATCTGTGATGATGAGAAACATCTCATCTGACACTTACTGTTTGTTTCGTGTTCACCGGTGGTTTAATCGTTCTCTCTCTTGTATATGCTGGTGTGTTAATTTGTCGTTGCTACTAACGTTAATGAAAACAGGCTATTGCTCATCTGATGATTCAATTTCGTATGCTATTATTTTCGTGTTAGGGTCGTGATGACTTGAGTGCGGTGGTATAGGTTGTTTTGACGTGGTTACAATGTATGCTTAGTAGCCACAACAAAACACCGTTCTAAACCCGATTAAAGAGCGCAATGCGCGCGGAGGTTATACACTAGTTTAAATTTTATTCATTAAATTTATTTAAGCTCGTAGTTCATACATTATCACATAAAACTTTATATTTGTTCAATCAATTACATAAAATCTCAATAATTTAATTGCTTACATGACTATAATATTTGCATAACTATTTATTTGTAACATTTAATATTTTCATTCTTGTCATTACATTATCAGCATAAAAATATCACTTCACATGCTATTTATTTTTTTAATCCAACCCTCTACTCAAATAAATCTTGAGTTAGAGGCTGCTTGTTTGCCTCTTAACCATTCAGATATTTAAATGGTTCAGCATTTAATGGTTTAAAGTATTTGTTTCGTGAGCATATTTCTGAATGGTTAAGCAATTTTGCCTCTGAGTGGTTAATCATTATACTGAGGCACAATGATTAAGAGATTTTATCTGAATTGGTTAGACATTTGCCTCTGAATAGTTAAGCAATATAGTAGTTCTTAATGATTCAGAACTTTGAATTGTATATTTTGTTACTTAATGTACCACCACTCCTAATATGGTCCTTAGTCATATTTTCTTTACAATTCAATTCAAACAAAATCATTGTTTGACCCATCTTAAATGTTTTTTTTTTGTCATAAACAAGTTTTATTTTCATCTGAAATGGTTATTCCATAAGATTTTGTAAAGCTTATTAAGGTTTTATTTTCATCTGAAATGGTTATTCCATAAGGCTTTGTAAAGCTTATTAGTTATCATGCTGGTGCTTATTTGGTAAGTTGATAAGTTGCAATTATATAATTAGGATTTCATAATTTACATGTATTGTGTTTATCTAACATAAACTTTTTATCTTATGTTAGCAACTTCCTAAGTCTTTTTTTCAACAGTACTACAAACACGAAGATCCGGTTTTAACGATTCGTGTCAAACTACATGATTAAACTGTTTGGAACTTAACCACCAGTACCATTAATGGTCAGATTGCATTGATTAGTGGATGGGCATCCTTGTCACTGTACTTATGTTTAAAGAAGAATGATTATGTCGTTGTTTATCCCGTTCAACCTGACTATTGGTTGCTCATCCATGTCCACGGTGATTCTTCTTCACAACATCTTCCTCTGTTCTATCATATCGTGACAAATCACTTTGATCCTTACATTGTAAGTAATAATTTTCTTAGTAAGATTTTTATATCTAGAATAAATAATGAGACAAAGACCACAATTTAAAAAAAAGATTCAGATCATGAACAAACCACCAGTCTAGCATTGATACCAGAGGCGATTCATAGACGACAAGAAAAATAATGGCAAACCTTAAATCAATAAAAGAGACACCTTCACTAGAGAGAGGTAAACAATCTTTCCTCGCCATCATTAGTGTAACTTCATTGAATGTTCATGCATTTACTCTATCAATCATTATATTATAATATATATTATTACATTTGGTCGGTAGCTACACTACCGATGACGTCACATGGGAAGTTTAGGTATTTGAACGTCTGACGTTTACGTATTCCGATAAAGGTTATTTTACATCTTACAAATGCACAACCGATGAGAGAGATATAAAGATATGATTTTCATTTCCTCTATTTCTTTGAACATGTAGACTTTCATCTTCAGAGAGAAGTTGATCGAAAAAAAGGTTCACATATTCCATCTCTTTCTTGCATTAGCAATCGCCGCTCAACCTGTTACCTTCTTCGTTATTCAAGATGTGTAGATGAACAGATCGTGAAGAACAATACCGGCGCAACAGCATGATTTGCTACAGTACTTTTGTACACCGAAAGTCCCTAGCCATAAGCATTCAGCAATTAACGCCACCCCCATCAACTCCTTCACTGACGAAACCCTAATTCGTCGGAAGATCTCATCAATTGCCAGAATATTAATGAGTCAGAGTAACTGACGTAGTTGGAACATAGCTCAAAAATTCCGATCTAGGTAGAGGGAGGAAATGGAAATGAAGGTCGATTGGTTTTTGTTCTTTTCAAATGTCGTTCGTAGACACCACAATATTTATCATTGATGTGAGCCGAGACCATCGTCTCCCCCTGTTCTCACCTTCCGGTAAGAGCGAAATGGAGGAAGCTGTGAGAAAAAAACGATGAAATAAATTGGGGGAGGGAGAGTCCAGAGCTCTAGGCGTGAAGATCAAAGAACGAGGAAAAGATATCAAGATTTTGAAATTTTATAACAAATAAAGCAAATTAAACTTACTATTAAAGAAATAACAGAAATGCATAATTACTTCTGAAATATAGTGGTTTTACCTATAAAATTTCAAAGTTTTCAATTAAAAATAATTAACAAAAATATCGATCTAAATCTCCCATCACATTTATATAATAAAATAAAATTTCCATATAATCAGAGATTACATCTTGAATTAAAACTCACAATCAATCATTATTTTATCACAGGATAAAATGTGTTAATTTTTTTACAGCATTAGAAAAATAGGCAACTTAATTATAAACTAAACACATTTTCTTCTTTTATTTTTTTAGTTTTGTAAAATCTAAACACATAGGTTTTACGAAAATGAAAAAATTTAATTGTTTAAAAATAATTATGTAAACAGAAATACATAATATTGTAACTGGTTGAAATAACTAAAACGTTGTTTACCACATTAAGATAATATTGTTATTTGAAAATTTCAAATTTTCTTACTGTAATAAAAGGATATATGTAGAGGACGCATGACATCATTATATTCATTCTCACCAAATTTTTTATGCATCTCTCTCTTATTAAATAATCATATTAATTATCAATATTATTTAATTTTTTTATATTAAAATAATTTCTTATAAATTAAGAAAAGATCTTTTTATTAATTTTATTTCTAAAGAAACAAAATTTTATAAAATAAGAAAATTTTTTGTTGGTGTTTTATAAAAAGTAAAATTTTTTAAAACGTCAAACTTTTTTAAAAATAAAAAATATTTAAAATTGGTGTTTTATAAAAATTAAAATTTTTATAAAATAATTAAAAATAGGAGTTATAATAAGAAAGTTTTAATAAATTATATTTTTTAAATTTTTTTTTAAATAAAATATTTTATTGTATTTATTATAAGTAAGATTTCAATCATATTTTATATTAAAATATTATTTTATTATTAACAAATTTTATTTTATTTAATATTTTATTTATTCAACCCGTATAATACACGGGTTTACTAAAACTAATATTATAATATTATAATATATACAGAAAAATCACAATGTAATAAGTTTTTTTAACCATGCTCCATGGTTAGTGTTCATAATTATTAATTGCCAATTTTAGCAAGCGGACCATAAAAGAGTTGGTTTGCACTCATTTAAGAGTGAATCCAATAAGCTCTATTATCACTCCCTCTTTTTATTGTGATTTTATTATTTTCTAATGTTTGTAATAAATATTAAAAAAAGTTTAAGTAACGACAGCTACAATTTTATTTTTGAAAAGGTACTTCTAAGCTATTATGTCTATCAAGATGAACAATTATATTTGTAACAATTAGATATATAATCCAAATACGTGATCATAAATATACCCAAAATATGCCGTGAACAAAAATGAAGCAACGCATCGACTTAAACGCAATCGTGAACAAAAGTGAAGCCGCGGCACTGCGCGGCATGAACACTAGTTTTTCATAAAGACAAAAACTTACTCTTACGTTTGAGCTTGGTCACAAGACCACCCTTTGGGGTTCATTTAGGTGAGTAACGGTTGTTCATTTTTTTAGGAGCAGATCTAAAGGTGTTTTCTTAAAGAGTCTGGTGAAGCATTTATATCTATCCATATAGAGCAGAAGGAATTTTTGGCTTTGACGGATGAACCAATTGTCGCTTGTTTTACCAAAGTTCCGACTCATTCTTTAAAGGATGTGTCATAATTGTGATTCCTAGTAAAAATATATTTTTTAACTTTTGTCAATTTTGTATTACAAAAATTATTAGTTTTAGAGTTAACTATATAACCGGTCCTGTGGTAAGATCGTTTTCAAGTTTAGTCTTTATGATTTATGACAAAATAACCCACTAAGTGTGACAACTTATAATAAATTAGCCCCCAACAAGGATGGGAGTTAACTTTTTGTTAAATATTGCTTAAAAACTTACCCCTTGATTAACAAATAAAATAACCTAATCAAAGAAATTTGTGGGCTTCATCCCCATTGTCTTCGTCTTCACTTCTCCGGTCACCACCCCACTACCTCCGGTCACCACTCAACCAACATTGACGACCACCACCCCATTTGATTGCTGAGTGTTTTCTTGCCATCCACCCCACCATTACACCTTTTGAATCACCACATCACTACACCCTATTGAATCACCCCATCTTCACGCGACAGATTAAGTTTTGTGTGAATGCTTGTTGGAATGGTGGAGGTCATTGGAGTGAGAGGCTATTAAACGAGGCGGCAACGACGACGATTACTAGATGGAGATGGAGGTAAGCAACCTGATTATCAAAGAGGGTGATGGGTGCCAGGTACCTGATGTGTGGTGGAGGCTATAAAGATGAGGAGTGACATGAGGTTTTGGTGGTGCCCAGCACCCGATGTGTGGTGGAAGGTGTTGGTGGTGGTGGGTGGTTGTGGTGGTGGTAGAATGGAGTTTTTATAAAGTGAAAAAAATAAGATGGGTAATATAATTTATTTTTTTAATACTATTTTGTCTTTTAACAAGGAATATAATGGTTAATTCGCACCTATTTAACCACAAAAGTTAACTTTCATTCAACTCAGGAGTCATGTTGTTATAAGTTGTCATATTTAATGGGCTATCTTATAATAAACCATAACAATCTTAACACAGGGACCATTTATGTAATTAACTCTTTGTTTTATTAAGAAATTATCATATCAACTTTGAATGACAATTATGATTGATTAATGACAAATGCTAACACCTTCTCTTGTGACAAATTAATGAAATTTTTATTTCAACTTTAAACTAGAAAGCTAATATGTAGTTTTTGTGGAAAGGGTTGATTTAACGTTTCTAGAGGCTTAAAGCAAACTCTAAAAATAAAACCTTTTTTGAAGTATATTATATCAACCATGAATTCAATAATGATAAACTGAACCAATTTATAAAATACTAAATCTGCTCAAAGGATTTTATAAGATGAGAGGTTTTGTATATGTAAAATAGTGGATTAATGATTTGTAACTTGAGCTCCTAACAAAATTATGATAATTCTTTTGAAAACCCTAAAGTTACCTAAGCCTCTATCTTATCCAACTTCCTAGCCTAACATTTAACATAATAAACAAATCCTTTAACTTGTTCTAAACATACACATCAAGAAAATCATCGAAATCTGCAACAATCAATATTTATTGTCTAACCTTCTATGTATTACAGCATACACAATTACATCTAAAGGGTGATTCTATCTTACTCAATTAGTGACTTCTATTTCTAATAAAAAGACAATGAAATAAAACCTAATAAAACCATAACCAATAAAACTGATTTGGGCCTAAATTGCATACAGAAGATGAGAGGTTTTATATATGTAAAATAAAATCTGCGCGGCCTAAGCATGTATTCAATAATGATAAACTAAACCAGTTTATAAAATACTAAATCTGCTCAAAGGATTTTATTTTTAAGATGAGAGGTTTTATATATGTAAAATAGTGGATTAATGATTTGTAACTTGAGCTCCTAACAAAATTATGATGATTCTTTTGAAAAACCTAAAGTTACCTAATCCTCTATCTTATCCAACTTCCTAGCCTAACATTTAACATAATAAACAATTCCTTTAACCTATTCTATACATACACATCAAGATAATCATCGAAATCTGCAACAATCCATATTTATTGCCTAACCTTCTATGTATTACTGTTGGAGGACTAGAATTGTAATTCCATGTTAGTTGAAGGTTCATTCTGTTTTTAGTTTGTTATAAAATGGATAGTTAGTTGTTTTGTATTTTTAGATCATTCTCTTTTCTTCTCTTGTAATTCATCCTAATCGAATAACAAGTTCTTGGGTGTATTCCATCTTCTGTTCGTTTGTATCTTGGTACCTGCTTTCAATTCATCTAAAGGGTGATTCTATCTTACTCAATTAGTGACTTCTATTTCTAATAAAAAGACAATGAAATAAAACCTAATAAAACTAGAGATGGGCATTTTGGGTTTGGCCCAATACCCGAAACCGGGTACAAATCGGGTTGGGCCCAACCGGGTTTTTTCGTACCCGGGTTTTGGTGAAACCGGGTTCGAACCCAGGTCGGGTTCACCTAATGCAAAACCCTACCCGCCATACCCTGGTAGGGTCGGGTCGGTGATGCGTTGGTGTTAGGTATGAGTTTAAGATGTTTAAAACTATGTTTTTAACCTAACTTTGATATCCAATATAATAATTTTATTACATGTTTGGAATATATGTTAAATGAAGCTTAACGAGCATTATTTGAGAAGGTTACAAAGGATAGCAAGACTATGGCTTGAAAGGTGCTGAAAACGAAAAAAGTTGCGAAAAAATCAGGGAGGCCGTAAGCTACGGCCCTGTGCTGAGTTCGTCTGTGAAGCCCGTAAGACAGGGGGTTTGACCGTCTGGTTGAAGGTAGGCCGTAACTTACGGCCTGAGGCCGTAAGTTACGGTCTAACACAAAATTTTGGGGATTGTTACAAATTTCAAAACCTATTTAATCCCTAATATTAGGGTTTCGAAGGGAGACTTTTACAGAGCCAAAAGTACGAATTTTTGGACAAAATTCATCCCTGAGAACCACCTTTAATCATACCAAATCACCTCCAATCATCAACACAACAAGATTGAAGATCTAATGAAGATGATGCGGGGCTAGGCTTTTCGTGATTACTTTCGGGAGTACAATTCTTGTTAAGTGAAACAGTTGGTATGCTTTGATTAGGTTTTTGTTTTGAACAAGGAGTTATTGAATGAAACATTATGTTTTGATTGATTTAAAAGGTTTGCTTGTAAATAAAGTTGTTTGCTTTATTATCAGTTTTCGGTTTCCTTGCATCGTGAGCTCATTAAGAAAAGTAGGCAAAGTGATATAAGTAAATTGGTAACATTGTGAACGAACGAATCTTAAAAGCTTGTTCCTTTGTTGTCACTTTAATCAAAAGCTAAGATCTTAAAGTATTGTTTTTACAAACCCAAGGTTAAACACACCAATTGTTGATCTTGCAGAATTGGAACCCCGGAAGTGATTATCTTTCTATTAATTAGTAAATTCGTTTCAAAGTTCATTGCTTTCTATAATAGTATCCTATAAATCATTCGTTGTTTTGATTTTTATTTCTAAAATTTGTGTCTTTAATTTAATTGAGTTTTGTTTGTTAAACACTTTCCACATATTCCCTGTGGAGACGACCTTACTTACTCTTATATAATAAAGGTAGCTAAGACTGATAAATTAAATTGTTTTTGATCGAGTCTTGACAACCAGATCAGTCGGGTCCGGGTCGGGTCCAAAACCGGGTTCAAATCGGGTTTAGTTTTTTTTTCTTGTTCTTTTCTTTTCTTGTGTGTGTCCCTAATTCCGGGTTCAAATCGGGTCCAAAACCGGGTTCAAATTGGGTTCAACCGGGTCAGGTCCGAACCCGGGTTCGGGTCGGGTTCACTAAAAAACTCAAAATTTAAAGCCGGTTCCAACCCTACGAGTTTAAATGTGTCCAACCCGGGTACACCTCCCATCGGGTACTACCCGTACCCGGGTCCGGGTCGGGTTCGGACCCGGTTTTTATGCCCATCTCTAAATAAAACCATAACCAATAAAACTGATTTGGGCATAAATTGCATACAGAAGAAATTCTGATTTGGAGGCCCAAGAAAAGTGGTGCTAATTAGCTAAAGCCGTTGCTTGGGCTCACTCTACTGTTGGCCACCCCTGTTTGTAGAGAAAGTGAGAAACTACTGAAATTTATGCTTAAACATTGATATTCATGATATCATTCCATGATTCTTGGATTCAACAGGTAGACTTCATGTGGTTGAGCCTCATCACATGCACCCACGCTTTGGGGTTTATACATAATCAATGATTTAAACTGAATGTTGGCATCTTTTGTTTTTAACGTGCAAAAGATTGAGTGAATGAGTAGTTTATGTAGCGTTTCACGAACGTCATTAAACAAATAAGAATTTTGTTCGTGTTCATTTATTCTATCAAACAAAATCAAAATTATACTCATGTTCATTTGTTTAAGAAATAAACAACCTTTCCAATAGTTCAAGAACACACACACACATATATATAGGAAAGAGATCAAATAAGAACTCACTTATTTTGTGAGAACTCTAGTAACCAATCTAAACCATTAGTTTTCAGTGACAAAATGATAAATAACAAAAACATAATAAAAAAATTATAAAACGAAAAATATCATAAAAAATAAAAAAATAAAAACACAAAAATATTTCTTTCGTTTCCCTATTTCGTAAAAAAAATTTATAAAAAATAAAAAAAAATTCTCGTTTTTTTTTACTAAATTCTTTTTACACATTTGTAATACAGGATTTACACCTGTGTAAATCATGTATTACACATGCGTATAACCATATTTACACATATGTAAATAACGGGTGAACGATTTAAAAAAAAAAGTATATAGATATGGTAGGTGTTGGAAAGATAAAAAAATAATCAAATTAATGGTGAAATTTTTTAATAAAATAATGTCGTGAAAAAAAGTTATGAACGTTTAAAAAAAAGGTGGAAATGGTATGTGACTTGCATATGATAAGAAATGTGTGACTTATATTGGTTCCTACAGTTCTCACAAAAAATAGTGGTTTTTAACATAACCCTACCCTATATATACATATATATAGGGTAGGATTATCTTGAGAACTACCCTATTTTGTGAGAAATCTAGTAACCAATCTTTAGCAACACAAATTAAGTCACATGCAACTCACATGCCATTTCCACCTTTTTTTAAAAATGTTCATAACTTTTTTTCACGACATTATTTTTTCAAAAAAATTGCACCATAAAATTCAGTATTTTTTATCTTTCCAACGCCTACCATATTGATATATATATTTTTAAAAAAATCTACTACTTGTTATTTACACATGTGTAAATCCTGTTATATATATGTGTAAATCTGGTTTGACACATGTGTAAATCTGGTTTTACACATGTGTAAAACGAATTTTGGAAAAAAAAAACGAGTTTTTTTTATTTTTAAATTTTTTTTATTTTTTTTTATAAAAGAGAGAAACGAGAGAAACATTTTTGTGTATTTATTTTTTTCATTTTCATCTTATTGTTTTTATAATTTTTTATATTATGTTTATATTATTTACCATTTGCCATTGAAAACTAGTGGCTTTCATTGGTTATTAGAGTTATCGAAAAAAAAGGAGTTCTCATTTGATCCTTCTCCTATATATATATGTATATATATATGTATATATATATGTATATATGTATATGTATATATATATATATGTATATGTATATATGTATATGTATATATATACATATATATACATGTATATATATACATATATATATATACATATATATATACATATATATATATATAGGAGGGATCTTAAGAAAACCACTATCTTATGAGAAAAATAGAGAAAATCATTGAAACCGGTCACATAATTTATAATTTTTTTTATCTCTACTCTATATATGTGTGTGAGTATATATATAAATAAGCGTATGGATCAAATGAAAACCGTAGCATCGTTATACATATACGTCACACATAGGTTACGTACACGCAACCAGTGATCTAATTAGAATACTTTTAGAATATTTTTTTAACCTTGAGTGATCTAATTAAAATACTTTTATAATATGACTATTATTTTGTAAAATTACCCCACCAACTTTTTGTCAACGAATTCAGTGTGCATTCATTCCTTTTACAAAAGCTGAATAAGAACATTTCGCCATGTGTCGTTTTTTTAGCGATTTGGATTCAAAAAAGTTATTTACATATCATTTTTCATAATATTTTCTATTCTTTTTTGGAAACAATTTTGTTTTTAAATGTAATACTACCTATTTGAGATTCGGTTATAATTTAAATCTCTTAAATTATTGGAGATATTAGATGTTAAGCTGAAAATTTGTATAAAAACTAAAATGTAAAGTTTTAAAATTTGAGATTTTGAAATTCAAAATTTCAATATACTAATTAAACCTACCAAGTAAAACTCTAACATTTGTTTTATAGTTCATAAGTATTTTATTCTTTTTATTCAAATCTTACATTGTAAAAAATGATTTTGTATATTTTAAAATATAGTTTTAAATAAAGTATAATTACACATTTCAGGTAGTCTAACTATTCAATGTCTAAATTAAAGAGTATTCTAAAATTAGAATTTAACATTTAATGATTGAAACATAAATTAAAAACTTTAAGTTTCAAATTTAATATATGTAATTCAATCTGAGATTTGATCTAAAAATAACTTTAAATTAGTCAAAATTTAATACAAACAATTTGGATATTCAAACATAACATATGCGGTTGACAAATTTTGAATTCCAATAGTAACAATCAATCCGAGACTTTTGAGTTAATAATTTTAAAATTTGAATTTATTTCATATTTTAATAATCTCGTATAATATTTGCCTTTATTATGTAACATTATACCATTATTAGGGAAATGTTCAAAAACAAAGCCTTCTAAAAGTAAAAAGTATAAGAAGAGTTCTCAACCATCAATCTTTTTAATAAATGGTTAAGATTAAATTGTAGAAAAAAATTTGTTAGAGAGATATTTTAGTAATAACCACTTTTGTTGGCTTTCCCAATTTGAAACTTTAGGGATATTTTGAAACTTTCCCTTTTTGAAATTAAAGTACACTTATAATAAATGTTACAATCCGAAATGATTATGTATGAACTTACAGTTAGATAAAATATAAATTAAGACTCCAAAGCATAAGACCTAAAGCTTAATTACACATGTATAACAGAAATCAATAATACAAGTAAAATAAACTTAACAAGCTTGGGGAAGACTTAGATACTTACATAGTGAGATACTAATACACATAAGATGAACTTAGGAAGCATGAGCATCTACTTGATAACTACATAGAGAACACCAAGTGAGTCTCATGAATCCTTTTTTTACTTAAAACTTTTGGGGTGTAATACATACTTTTTAAAACTTATTTTATGATGTAATATTATCTGCTCTTGTTCCCAAATGTGAGCATAATCATTAACTTCATTAGGAGTCGCGTGACTTGCAGATAGTACTATTTGAAAAATCCCCGCACACAATGGACCTTTATGACAAGGAAACCCCACATTGAGATTTAATAATTGGTGTGCCATAAACTAGTGCAACTTAACCGTGCATAGCAGGGCACAATTAAACCCAGCACTCTAGTGGTAAAAGGTTAGGTGATATTTTAGTACTCAGGAGAAAAAGTCCAGGTCAGACTTGATTGCGATACATTTTGTCGTGCACCAATAGCTTTTATTTACGTACTTATATTTATATATGCTTATGAATATAATTACGTTAAAACATGAGCTCACAAACTTTATGTTGACACGTTTTGAGAATTGTGTTTCAAGAATTTACCAGGTTATGAAAAAAGGGTGTCTCAAATAGACATCCCAAGCATTGGATTTACTACTTTGAAAATTTATTTGATTACATTAGAAGACTCACTCTAAAAGGATGGCACAAAAACTTAAACAAGTTATTCAAGGAGGCTACTTTAAGGAATAGACAAGAATAATCCTATGGCCTTTACCTACGATTCACTTATATACATGTCAGTTGTAATAGAAAGTACTTTTTTGTGTGTAAACCAATGGCTCATTATTATTGCATACATGGTTTCCGCCGTGTTTGTTTGATATTCAATCATCACGACCAGCCCCTTTTGTCGGGGAGTGACATATTATATTCCTGTAAATCCTAAATAAACTGACGAAGATTCAAACAGATTCGACTAGTACAGCTTCATATATGAAATAATGACTAAAAGCGATACTATAGAAACAAAAGGATTTACAATTAGAATTAGAATATATTATACACGCATGAATTCATAAATCATGCATGATGAGTTACCATAAATAACTAGCTTCTTTTTACCCGGCGCGCGTTGTGGCGGCATAGGACGCGGCGTGATAAATTATAAATTACAATCGACTTAACTCTAAATTAAATTTACGTCAAAACGTAGAAAACTCGAATTTATATCGTTGAATGAACACGTTCTATATTAGACCCCACTCTTTTTCAAATAAAATTTATATCGAAACGTAGACAAATTCTAAACGTAAAAAAAAAAACACTCAGCAATACCGTATATGACATGATAAAGTATAGATTACAATCGTCCCGCTTGTATCCGAACTAAATTATCAACATCGAAACATACAGCAACTTTTAATTTTTAAATTAAGCTCGCGTGATGCGGCGCTTTTTCAAACCTTGTTATATTCATTATTACAATGACATTGACGTGGTTAAGTACGTAAAAAGAAACGTGTGAATTTGCGACGATTTGATATAGATAAAAGAGAGTACTATGTCGAGTACGTTACGACGTAAATAAAACGTAGCGTTGATGCGACAATCACTCAAGAGAAATTAAAAGTGATTGGAAAAAATGAAATATCAAAAGAGTAAAAAAAAAACAAAAAAACAAAATTGCTACTCGTAGATTTGAACCCGGAATAGTAGATTAAAATCTCAAGTTCTTAACCACTCCAACCAATACACAACATGTTTAATAACTTTGAAACATAAAATATAAAATGACTCTAGAAGAATAAAAAATTTAAAAAACCCACTGACCTTAACTTTTAAATATAAGTAAACGTTAAACACAAGCCCTAATTACATTAACACGTTTATGTGTATTCGTCCGAAAATTTTATACATATTTAGTCCGGCCTCCCCTGACATAGTTATAGAAAAAAAGTTTATGTGCCCCTTGACTTTCGGCCGCCTAAATATTTATTCAAGCTCTGTTACCGAATACATAAATGCATAATCGAAACCTACACTCTACTATGATCTCAGAAAATCCAACCAATAATTAAAAAAATTATATACGATCCCTACACAAATTTTCATCATTAAAATTAATCGACAATACTCCCTTATTCTTTTCTATTCTTGATGCCCGTGCCAAACAGTGTTGCCTTTTGATGTGGTCAACCGACCAACAAGAGGAGCAAAACGTTAGCCGCCGCCAAAGGCCAGCCTGCCTGATCTTCATGCGATCCTGAATCCTTCTTAATTCACTTTGTGGGCTTTTAACTTTTAATTATTTATTTGCTTTTTATGGTGGCGTACTAGGCTAGGTACTAAGTAAACAGAGCATACGTGGCTTAATATTTATTTACTTTTTATGGGGCCTGTTAAGCAAACGAAAGATACCCTTCTATTCTTCTTGTGGCTATGCCCACATCTTATCATGCTGTCATGCACTTTAATTAATATCTAACCACATCTTCTCATGCACTTTAATATTTTTCAAATTACAACAATCTTTGACGACCCATTCATAGATATTTCTCTTTAGTTCTTCATCATATCATCGTCTTTAACGACAAATTCACCATATTTCTCAAAATGAAGATCAAAATTTCATATATTCATAATTAAAGGTATAAATCTATCATTTGATGTGAAGATATTTGTCAATTGATTAAGCAATACTAGCTCAATTGTATTTGAAATCATGTTCAGCTCGTCCAAGTATAAATCATAGATATTTCTATTTAGTTCTACATCACGTTTTTTCATTAATATATTTCATTTTGTTGTGAAATGTCATCCCACGAATGTATTTATACAAACTTCAACCCGCTTGTTGATAATATCTGAAATCGAATTGAATAAATGGTTTAATTATTGGTGTCATGGCTATAATTGATACAAGTTTAGTATTTTAACTAGTGTTCTTGTTTTGAGTTTAAGCATTGTGAGTTTAACACAATTTTGTTTTTCTTAACATTTGTATGTTTTACATATATGTAACTACGTTTAAATATGCATCTGCCCATATACTTTCAAGATTATCATTAGTACTATGTGTTGATCAGGTTCATTTTTAAACATACGTAAATGAATATTGTTAATTACAATATGTCATGAGATAATACCCTAGTAGATATCTTTTATTACAAAGTTCTCCAAGATATACAATTAATATCTTTTTATGTGTTTTTATGTATTAAAGGTTCCTTTATGGTTTCTTTATTCTCACACAATAACATTACAAATGTATTTCATCAGTGTTACGTATATGGCCATTGAATGTTAAGTTATGTGAGAATATTTTTTTCTTAATTTTCCATATATGTAAACAAGCATAAAATTTTGCATCAAAATATTTACTTTAGTTTCAGCATAAACTTTCTTATCATTATGCTTACTTTTACTTGCATGTAAACCGGCATAAAGTTTACATAATAAAGTAAGAACTTTACATAACCATAACTAAATACTTTACATAACATATCTTACTGGTTATCAACAGGACATTTTCAATGTAAATCTTTATTGTATATTTACCATTACACCATCACCCATCTCAAGTAAAACTATTAGATTATCATGTTATACCTTCATAACCTTTTTTTACCTATGTGTAAACAAAATAAACTTATATTCAACAATGTTACGTATATGTTTACATTGAAAATTAGATTATAACCACTTCATTCTTACTCTTAGTCTTTAATTTACTCGTCTTTAACAAGATCAGACGTATAACATACAACATTGTTACACATATGATCATTAAAACTTTTAATTTTTATTTACTTTTAGTTGTTTATAAACCATCATAAACATTTTCATCCGGTTGTTTATTACTAACTTTTACATATATGTATAAAATACACACAACAATATTATGTGTTTAGTTTTACCTATATGTAATTAACATATAATAACAACTAACTTTTCAAATTTATTTATGCCCAACTCTTTCTAAATACTACAATATTAATGCTTCTACATGAAACAAAACCCTAAATTAGAAATTAGAATATAAGTTACACACATATTACAACATAACAGTATCAATACATGTATTTAAACATACGTAATTTTAGTTTCGCAAAACAAATACACTATAAATAAAATATATAAAATATATTAACTCAATTGAAGACGTTATTCTATTTCTTCTCATCTTTTGAGCACATATCAATGATAAATTAGTAAAATGTATGCACTAATTTATCAAATATACATATCTAAAAATAGTTTTGTAAATTGCACAAATTCATCATTCTTCAAAAAATAAGTTATTAGCATATATAAACCATATTTTGTTCCGTGAACTTTTATAGTTCCATATATATTACATTAATATATTTTAAAACTACAAATGAAATAACTTTTAGAATCTTCACATTACAATTTCAATGTTAAAATATATGTGAAAGTTTTCATATATACTCAAATAATAGAATTATTAACCAATCATGGAAAACCTTCGTACATCAAGAGTAATTAATTTTGTTTTATTGCAAGAGTGAATATTTTTCAAATTAATATACATGATTTGTCTTTTTTTTATTAACTAATATCGCTTTACTCACCAATCAACATCAAAAAAACAATTAATTTTAATAAAATTAGTGAACGTCTAGGCTAAAATAAAGTTTTTTTTTTTTTTTTTTTTTTTTTTTTTTTTGTTTTCTTCACTAAAAAGTAGCCACCCAACATTTTTACAAGTACTAAAACACATTTACGATCAACAATGATAAAAGCAAGTAATCAATAATTTGTGGATAATGTGCTTTAAAGAAGAAAACTAAGAAGGTATTACACATTGCGAAACAATTACAATATATAGAAACATTGAATTTACAAAACCACTTTTTATCTCGATAACTAAAAGAACCATTGATTCACATAAATGTAAATTAAGTCCGATGATGCTTGATATTCATCCTAACCATATATAGGGTGTGGAACAATGTTAACAATTCTTTATTGCTATAACTGTGTTAATTTTATCAAGATCAAGTAAAATATTATTTTTTTTGTTGAAATAATATCATTACACATATACAACGTTATGTTTTTTATATATATGCCCAAATTCACAAGCGTAAAAAGTTTATTACAGGTGTAAGTGACAAATATTTAGAGGTTTAACTGTAAGTTATATAAATGACATTATAGTGTGTTTTGATACTTGAGTGATATTCAATGAATATTTAGAATGTCTTTAATGTTTGGGTAATAGTTAATGAATGATTTGTTTAGGCTTTAATGTTTATAGGATAGAATTTTATAAAGTGGGATGCAAATAACAAAAAAACCCAAGCAATGATGTAATTTGATTTAGTGTAGGAGTAATGTAGATTTGTCATTAAAAAAAATAATAATTAAAAAAACAAAACCCATAAACTTAACATAACATAGTTGTCTTCCTAGTGTTTAAATGCAAATGCCACAACCATAAATTTCATAAAGCATTGAAGCTGTAAACAAGTAGATGATGGTGATTAATTTGGAATAATTAAATGTTTCGCCCTAACTCCATGTAGTGGAGGTGCAACTTTGTTGTCAAACTTGGACTTTGGCTAAAACCACTACAAAAGTTAAAACTGGATGTAAAAGTGGTAATCATCACGTATTAAAGGAGGTGACCGAAAACAATCTTAAGTTAGTCTACATCATGTTGAATTAGATTATATATTTTACCATTAAATACTAATATTTATTAAATTATATACTTACTTTAAATCTAACTCCACCTTGTGCGATAGAGCTGCAATTGCACTTTTTTTCTTTACATTTTGTTTTGTTGGGTCACTTTTCATGCACTACTCGAATTGATTTGTAAGCGCATAATAGTTCAAGGCTCTTTTATTTATACTCGATCACGTTTAGAAATTTCAATTCACATTCATGGTTGGAGTGTCTTGCTTTGTGATTATGCCCGTACCAAAAATAAATTAAGATACACTTAAGAACTGAAAAAACCAATCCTGGAAAAAAAAATTCATGGGTCGAACGTTGATTAATGCTACATTAAGTAGAGCAAAACAGTCAAAACAAAAATGTAGAAACAAAGTCTATATGTGTCATAAAAATCGAGAACGAAAGGGAAACTATTGTACAACGGTTTCTATTTGTAAAACATAATGATAAACAACATGTTACATGTTTATATAATCTACAGAAAAACAATGATAAAAATAACAATATTATTTTTAACACTAAACGTTTTAAAAAATACATTGGTGAAAATATATCATTGTTTATTTTGATACTATGTTGTTAACTAATAAAATTAGTCATAAATACAAAAATTATTAAATACCAAGAAAATAATATCCTTATATAGTAATAGTAATAGTAATAGTAATGAAAAAGAGCTCGCACAGAAAAACCAAGTTTGCACAAAAAAGAGCTCGCACAGACCTTTTTTTTAATAAAACGTTCTCGAAAAAACAAACAGTTTGTAGATAACAATGTCTGCGTGGCGCAGACAAAAAAAACTGCGTAGACAAATTCATAGATATTTCTCTTTAGTTCTTCATCATATCATCGTCTTTAACGACAAATTCACTATATTTCTCAAAATGAAGATCAAAATTTCATATATTCATAATTAAAGGCAAAATCGATCATTTGATGTGAAGATATTTGTCAATTGATTAAGCAATACTAGCTCAATTTTATTTGAAATCATGTTCAGCTCGTCCAAGTATAAATCATAGATATTTCTCTTTAGTTCTACATCACGTTTTTTCATTAATATATTTCATTTTGTTGTGAAATGTCGTCCCACGAATGTATTTATACAAACTTCAACCCGGTTGTTGATAATATCTAAAATCGAATTGAATAAATGGTTTATGAAGTTGATGTTGATGAAAAAGCTAATGCCGCATGTGTTGATGAGAAGAGGATGAAGTGTTTTTGTCATTACTATGGTGTTTTCGGTTATAAATTTTCCTTTAAAACAAGAGTAGTTTATTTATTTTTGCGATGATGTTGAATTATTAATTAATAAAAATGGGTTATATACTTTAATTATTGGTGTCATGGATATAATTGATACAAGTTTAGTATTTTTACTAGTGTTCTTGTTTTGAGTTTAAGCATTGTGAGTTTAACACAATTTTGTTTTTCTTAACATTTGTATGTTTTACATATATGTAACTACGTTTAAATATACATCTACCCATATACTTTCAAGATTATCATTAGCACTATGTGTTGATCAGGTTCATTTTTAAACATACGTAAATGAATATTGCTAATTACAATATGTCATGAGATTATACCCTAGTAGATATCTTTTATTACAAAGTTCTCCAAGATATACAATTAATATCTTTCTATGTGTTTTTATGTATTAAAGGTTCATTTATGGTTTGAAAAGGTTTCTTTTTGGACCTCAACCCCCCCCCCCCCCCCCCCCACCCCCCCAAGTAAGGCGGGCGTTATATTAGTTTAATGTTTTTGGGTGTTAAAGTGTTTCCAAATCTTTTTAAATACTGCCAGAATGCTCTTCAATCTTAACATCACCTACAATTGATCTTCTAAATCTTCCCATCTTTAGCCTACTACGAACTCGATATGACGATGCCTTCTCCGACCCATTTTCATAATGCAACCGATGAAGAAGTTGATGACGCACCGCCGGCACAAATCAACCCTAAGAATATCTTCAACGTAGCTGAGGGATTTGTCCTGCGAGAATGGAATAATTACTTCCAGGGAGATCAGATGCCGTCTTCATTTGCATTTGTTATCGAATCTTTGCTTGATTTTATTGCCATGAAATCTCAGGGAAACTCAAACTTTCCGTTTTATACACATCCTCATGTGACTGGGCTTTCCATCGCCTGCGTGTTCGTGTATGGATTCTTTACGGCAGTCCAACACTTCCTCACTACCGCAAATCTTCCTGCACATTCTGTTTACGCCATCATTGCGCGTGTGGGGAGAATGATTTCTTTGGCAGTTTTGGTGGTGTCTTTGCTATGTTTGTTGTACATTTGATGTCTCAATAATTAGGTTCTACGTACGTGTTAGTTTTATAATATGGTTGGGGGAGTTTGTAGTGTATTATGACTGAATAAGAGCCTAACGGCTAGTGTGAGTTCAATGGGTTGTTCGGATAGATTCTGTTCACTTTATTTATGTTAAGCACTTGATGTCACATCGTTTCTTTCGATCGATTGCGGGCCCCTAATTGTAATCGTTCACTTCATTATACTAATTGTTCACTTCATTTAAGACCCAAACAACCCAAAATTTACCCAGCTTATACATACAATTAATTAAAAAAAAAAATTTGTCTTTCAATTAATTAATTTTCTGTTGGAAAGGATTTATGATAATCAGATGATGGTCTAGTTATCAAATCAAGAGAAGGTAGTGACATAAGGATGGTCGCCCAGCGTTTCTCGTACTCTTTATACTTGTTATTTTGCAGCAAGGAGAATCACGAGTGGGTTTAGTAGGGGGTACCAATCTATATATATAATAAATGAAAATGGTTCAGCCATGTGTCATAATTTTAATCATTTTGTTACGCAAGTTAGATTTATAATTAGTAATCATCACGTATTAAAGGAGGTAACCAAAAGCAATCTTAAGTTAGTCTACATCATGTTGAATTAGATTATAAATTTTACCATTAAATACTAATACTTATTAAATTATATACTTACTTTAACTCTTAACTCCACCTTGTGTGATAGAGCTCCAATTGCACTTTTTTTCTTTACGTTTTGTTTTGTTGGGTCACTTTTCATGCAATACTAGAATTGATTTGTAAGCGCATAATGGTTCAAGGCTCTTTTATTTATACTTGATCACGTTTAGAAATTTTAATTCACATTCATGGTTGGAGTTTCCTGCTTTGTGATTGAATCCCGTACCAAAAATAAGTTAAGATACACTTAAAAACAGAAAAAACCAATCCTGAAAAAAAAATTCATGGGTCGACTGTTGATTAATGCTACATTAAGTAGAGCAAAACAGTCAAAACAAAAATGCAGAAACAAAGTCTATAGTGTCATAAAAATCATGAAAGAAAGGGAAACCATTGTACAACGGTTTCTTAGGTTTTTTCTGATGACTAACGATGCGTTATTTATCCTAATTGGCTAACTACATAGGTTAATTAGGTTTTTCTGATGACTAACAAGTTTCAATCTAACGTATGATTTTAAGACAATAATACCAAAGAAATAAGGCAACACGTTGGATATAAAAAGATTATAAATATAATATACACAACAAAGATACCGCTAAAGTACACATAGAAATTATTCACCCCAAAAGTACCATGATGACTTAAATGAAATCTAGACAAAGATATGTAACAATAACGAAATGTTCGGCTGCTCAAGAAAAACCATATATGAGGACACAAGTAACGGTCAACATGATGACCTTAGGGTGAGTTTGGGAAGAAAATTTAGGATCTCCCATAGACTTCATTGTTGCAACAACAAATAGAAAGGTGATGACAAATGTAAATAAAGAAGGAGACCAGTCCTCTCTAAATGCTTCTTACGGGTACTCGTTAATCTAGACTTAACGAAAAGAAAAAGAAAACACCTTTAAGGAAGAATTTAAGGTTGGTATGTTGTTTCTACCTGCACGATGATAGCTTCTATATTATTCGATTATTAACAATTGAAGAAGACATTATCAATCTTAATCTTATGGAACGCTAAAGAAAGATTCACTTGAGTAAACTGGTCAATTTAAAAATATCAAGCGAGAAATGACGTGACCTTTGTGAACCATAATTAAAACTTTTAACTATATGCAATCAATCTATATCAGTAACAAAAATATTATTGTTATGAATTCAGTTAAAGTATTGAGATTTTGACGGTATAAGTATTCTAAATATTGACAATTAACTTGTTTAATTTATTAAAAAAAAGTAAAATTCTATTAAATGAGTGTATATTATTAGAATTCTATTAATTTTACATATTTTTTATCTGAAAACTAGTTAGCTAATATAACAAGTTATCAAATAAGAAGCAAATAGGCTCAACTCTGCTATAAAAATACAATTTTTTTATTAGAACTATAGCTTATTAGGTTTTAGAAAATTAAACAGGTTTAACTAAATTAAAGTTTGAATAATTTAAATTTTATTCATTTAATTTATTTAAGCTCGCAGTTCATACATCTATACAAATAATTGTTTATATTTCTTGACACATGGCATTCCCACACAATCAATCTCTCATTTATTTTCCCGCATAAACTATGTATTTTATTTTTAAAAGTCAAATAACTAATTTCTAAATATTTCTCTTTCTCTCTCTCCATTATAAATTAAAGGTCCTTGAATTAATAATTTTTTAAATATTTTTTCATTAAATAAAAAATAAGTATTTTGATTAAAAATTATATTTTTTCAAAAATAAAATTTTCTAAAACAATGAAGATTTTTTAAATTTTGAAATATTTAAATTCAATTTTTTATAAAATAAAAGTTTTATAAAAGAACATTTATTTAAAACAAACCTGGAGTTTTTAAACAACAAAATACTAATAAAATAATAAAAAATTTTCAAAGCAATTTTTTAAAAAAAAGTTTTAAAAATAATAAAAAATCAAAATACTTAACCATACGTAAATTTAATCATATGTTATATTAAAATAACGTTTTACTACGCCTACTCATTATTAATAAATATTTAATATTTTTGTAATTCAATCTGTGTAATACACGAGGATATAACCTAGTATTAAATATAATAAAATTTTAATAGTTATAAAACGATATTCTAAGATAAATTATGATTAAAATTATTTTAAAGTAAGGACTATAACTAATGAAACAATGACATCAATCTTTTAATCTTCTATTTTTAAACTTTTTATTTTTTAATAAAAAAATACAATTTTTGTTTCAAAAAAAACATCTTAAAAAAGTAATTTTTTAAATATTTTTATTATAACTCCTAATTTTAATTAATTTTTGTTTATAAAATTTTACTTAAAAAAATCAAATTTAGAATATTTAATATTTTTAAAAAAGTTTGATGTTTTAGGAAAATTTCTTATTTATAAATATTTATTTATTTAAAAGCAATATTAATAAAAAGATATATTTTTTTAATTTTTTATTAGTAATTAATGTGATATTAATAGCAGAGAGAAGCAGAAAAATTTTGATGAGGTGAAATGTGATGATATTATGTGTCAACTATAGTTACTCTTTTATTAGAGTAGAAATATATAAATCTTAATCTTAATCTATATAATAATAAATAAAAATAAACCTAGACACTTGTCACCATTGTAGGTCATCTAATAATTGGTTTTCCCGCTTCTCTCTTCTCTTAATTATGAATGTTATAATAGCTATTAATTAATTAATAAATATCCATAATTAAAATTTCAAATATATTAACTTTAAATTTTCAAATGGTGTAATACATGAGTTTACTCAATCTGTATAATACACAATATTTAAAACATAACTTTTTATATTATTAATCATGTAACAGTAAATTTATTTAACATGTGTATTACACGGGATTGTAACCTAGTTATTATATAAAACTTTATATTTGTTCAATCAATTACATAAAAATCTCAATAATAATTGCTTACATGACTATAATATTTGCATAACTATTTATTTGTTACATTTAATATTTTCATTCTGGTTATTACATTATTAGCATATAAAGATCACTTCACATGCTATTTAATTTTTTAATCCAACCCCTCTACTCAAGTGAATTTTCAATTAGGGGCTGCCTGTTTGCCTCTTAACTAGGGGTGCAAACGAGCCGAGTCGACTCCGAGCTCGTATGGGCTCGAGCTCGGCTCGTGAAGACTTAGGAGAGCTCGAGCTCGAGCTTGGCTCGTTTCGAGCTTTATTTTTAAAGCTCGAGCTCGGCTCGACAAATACATTTTCAAGCTCGAGCTCGGCTCGGGCTCGGCTTGTTTATTTATTTAAATATTATTTTTAATATTTTTATATTTAATTTTGATATATTTATATTTATAATTATATAATTTATATAGAACATAATTCATATTATTTAATTGTTTTTTATCATAACTTTATATATAGTAGATATTATTTATATAATATATTTAATAAATTAAATAAAAATATATAAATAAAAAGCTCTTTTAGGCACGCGAGCCAGCTCGAGCTCGATACGTGAAGCTCGGGCTCAAGCTCGATAATTAAATGAGCTTTTTTTCAAGCTCGAGCTCGGCTCGAGCTCGATAAAGCTCGGCTCGTTTCGAGCTTTTTATCGATCCGATCTCGAGTAGCTCACGAGCGGCTCTACTCGTTTGCACCCCTACTCTTAACCATTCAGATGTCTGAATGATTCAGCACTTAATCGTTCAAAGTGTTTGTTTCGCGAGCAGATTTCTGAATGGTTAAGCAATTTTGCCTCTGAGTGGTTAAGCATTATACTGAGTCTGAATAGTTAAAAGCTTTTATCTGAATTAGTCAGACATTTGTCTCTAAATAGTTAAGCAATATACTAGTTCTTAATTATTCAGACATCTTATTGTTTCAACACTTAATAATTCAAAACTCTTAATGATTCAGAACTTAGACATTCAAAAGTTGCCAAACAGCCCCTTAGCCTAGTATATCTATAGATTATAATAAAACAAGCTTTATAAACCCACTTGTCCATCACTTAAGCCATATAAGTGACACATGGCAGCCTCTTATCACATATTTGTAGCTAAATCCCGCCTAAATAATACAAGAAAAAAAAATTCGTGGATCTAGGAACCCATGGACTAAACCTGGTTTCATCCAAGCGTGTACCATTTAATTTCTTCCTTTCACAGAAACCCAACAGCCACCATCCATTCCAATCCTAAGAATCACAATCGCTTCAATGTTGCGGAAGTTTTCGAAGGCTTAATCCACAATATTTGTTCAGAATTCGATATACCAAGGTTAGATTTTTCACTTAACATTTCAAAATCTTCTCTTCTTCCTACAACAGATACACTAGACCCACCATCAACAAAACTTATTTTCTCTTTAATCGTAATTTTTTGGGTGGTTTTTACTGATAATTGATAAAATAGTTCCAGATCTGAGTATTTCAATCCACAATTCACTTAACATTTCAATATATTCTCTTCTTCCTTTGACAGAAACCCTAGACCCAAACAAGTGTTGTTTTGTATATTTTGTTAATAATCGATTAAGTGTTGTTTTGACAGAAACCATAGACACAAACACGTGTTGTTCAGTATATTTTGTTGATAATCGATTAAGTGTTGTTTCGACAAAAACCCTAGACCCAAACGGGTTTTGGGATGGTTTTTTGTAGATAATCGATTAAGTGCAACAAATAAGTGTTGTTAATGTATATTATGTTACTATAGATAATCGACTAAGTCTTTTTTGATTTGAAATTGTTCCAGATCAAAGGATTTGTAGGTTTACTACAAAGGATTATAGGTTTATTTGATTTACTGATTTGTTACTTTGAATTGAAATAAATGTGTTCTTTCTGGTTAGAAGCCAACAAACAAGTGTTGTTAATGTATATTTTGTTACTTAATGTACCACAACTCCTATTTTGGTCCTTAGTCATATTTTCTTTATAGTTCTATTCAAGCAAGTGTTGTTAAACGTAATTTTTTGATTTGAAATTGTTCCAGATTAGAGGATTTGCAGGTTTACTACAAAGGATTATAGGTTTATTTGGTTTGTTGTATTGTTACTTTGAATTGAAATAAATATGTTGTTTCTGGTTAGAAGCTATTATATTCATATATGACGATGATGACCATGTGTAATATAACATATACCTTGAAATAGTAAATCACCAACAATCATCTTTCATTTCTGATTATATTGTTTTGTTATGCATACTCTTTCATCAAAGAATTGTGCTTTAAATTCAATATAATCAAATAATCGCTGTACACTATTTGTATGTGTTTGCATACTATTTTTCCGCTTCCAAGTGATCACTAGAATTCGTTTTGTTTAAAGTTACATTGATATAAATTTCTATGTTAGGTTTGATTTTGTTATTTCTTTCTTCATTAATAATCAATTGCCACAAACAAATGTTGTTAAGGTATATTTTGTTACTTAATGTTCCACCACTCCTAATTTGGTCCTTAGTCATATTTTCTTTACAATTTAATTCAAACAAAATCATTGTTTGACCCATCTTAAATGTTATTTATTTTTATTTTTTTTGTCATAAACAGGTCTTATTTTCATCTGAAATGGTTATTCCATAAAGTTTTATAAAGCTTATTAGTTATCATGTTGATGCTTATTTGGTAAGTTGTTAAGTTGCAATTATATAATTATGATTTCATAATTTACATGTATTGTGTTTATCTAACATAAACTTTTATCTTATGGTAGCTTCTTCCTAAGTCTTTTGCTCAACAGTACTACAAACACGAAGATCCTATTCCAATGATTCGTGTCAAACAACATGATTAAACTGTTTGGAACTTAATCACTGATGCCATTAATGGTCAGATTGCATTGATTAGTGGATGGGCATCCTTGTCACTGTACTTACGTTTAAAGAAGAACGATTATGTCGTTGTTTATCCCGTTCAACCGGACTATTGGTTGCTCATCCATGTCCACGGTGATTCTTTTTCACAACATCATCCTCTGTTCTATCATATCGTGACAAATCACTTTGATTCTTACATTGTAAGTAATAATTTTCTTAGTAAGATTTTCATGTCTAGAATATGAATCCCATAAAACAGTAAACATATTTATTTTATTAATTCCATTCTTTGTCAATTTAATTTTTGCTATATGTATGTCTCAGCCGATTGATAATACCTTTGTCCAAAACCATCTTGGTCATGACGTGCATAACAGTTACTTTACGGTTCAAGCAATCATGATTTTGAGGGTCGGTTGAATGTCCATGCACATCGTGGGAAATTTGCACTTATACTTTCCTAAAACTGATGGTTTGTTTCTGCTTTCTTTTTGGTTTCCGAATACCGACTCCATCGCCAAGCAGTGACAGTCACCACCGCAAAACCGAGAGGCGGTCGTCGGACTGCCATTGTTCTCAAGACAATGGTCTTGATGCTCCTCTACCCCCGTCGTCAAAGAGGAAATCTTCTAACGATCATTATGATTATGATGACTACGATGACTCACACCACCACTCACAGAAGCAGAAGAGTAACCGCCGGTCAGAACCATCATCCACCAGAAGACAACCCAAGCTCCACCAGATTTCAAACCAGTTGCAGCAGGAGAGGCAACTAAAACCAGTGCCGCCAGTGATCGGAAACATAAGGCAAATGTCTTCTCTCGCATCAGCTTCCCTGAGGAAGAAACGGCTGCAGCTTCTAAGAAACGCAAGCTCACATCAAGTTCCTCAGAAGCGGCATCTGGCGGTGGGCCTGCAGCAGCTGCCGCCAGCATAGATTATGAATCTAGTGATGATGACGGGCATTTTTTCCAATAATTGAATCAACCAAACCGTTTGTAACCAAAGCATGTTGGTTTGAAAATCTAAAAGCTAAATTTTAACTATAGGCTCGATTTTAATAACTTCAATTATAGGCTTAATTTTAACTCATACAATTGAATCAACCAAACCCTTTGTAACCAAAACAGGTTGGTTTAGAATACCTAAAAGCTAAAACTTCAATCATACACTCGATTTTAACTTCTTCAATTATATGTTTAATTTTAACTCATATCGTAATCAAAATGACCCCTAATCAGGGTAACTCTAAGCTTAAATATAATTAGCTATGCAATCAAAAGTCCAAACTTACCGAAAAGAAAATTGAAAACAAAAAATGAAAAGTAAAAACCCACACACCCCTAACTCCCTAAGCATGCTCTAAAACCACAACTTAAAAACAGCTTGATTACAAGTTACAACCATAGAGAATCACAGAGCAACACATGCACATTCTTATTTCTCTTGGAAAACTGAAAATTAAAACATTAATCAAATATGTAGGACTTAACCAGCCTTTAATCAAATTCAATATTTATAAAGATTACAAAGGCCATATTTTTACTGCAAGTTTGACATCAAGTCATCAAGATAAAGAAACATTATAGTACCGCGCACTCAGTTTCTCAATCTACACCCAGGACATGTATCTTTAAGGCGATTCTCGTCCACAGAGCCAAGCCTGCTAGAGATGAACAGAGTACAACAACCTGTGAAAAGCTGTTTGATGCGGTAAGATGTATGAAATGATGAAAATGCTGATAAAATACAGAAAACATGAACATAAAAGATAACGAAACACATTCCTGATTATTTGCAATTTTTCTTCATGATGCCTAATCTCAATTCTCAACTAAATATAGCTGATTTTATGAGCATTCTTCCCACCCTTTAACTTCTCTGACTCCGCCGGGGCAGCCTCATCCTCAAGCAGGGGCTCCGCCCACCCCCGAGCCAACACGTGTTATTTTGAAATAACTCATGACCATTTCATAAAGCACTCAACTCAAATGTAATCATCAAAAACTTAACTTGTTCAAAGTCAATTCATACTAAACACAGCAAAAAGATCACTAATCACACCTTGAACAATCACAAACAACATCAAAGATAATCACTTTCTAGATGAAGATAAACACCTCCTAATTCAAGCAAATTATAGTTCTCCTGGCTCAATATCATCAGTCAGCACACACACCATCAGCAACTTCATATACTCAAAACTAAATCTTTTACTAACAATAACAAATCTGATCATCGATCAATACCTGATGTTGTTAAGCAGGAATCATCCCCGTCTTTCGAGCATAAGCGAAAATCCCCCCAGCTTCAATCACAGGTCCCGCATCACCAATCGGCTTCAATCTATACTGTTTCCCCGTAGTATGATTGATTAACAAGCTTCCCTCAAGCTCAATCGTCACTAAATCTCCAGTATTACACTCATCACAAACCCTAACCTCCGATTCCAATGGATAAATCTCTCCGGTTGCAACTGAATTTCTGAAAAATATCCTCGCGTACGATTCCGCCACCACGGCGGCGACTCCGGCGGCCCCCAACGCCACCGGAGCGTGTTCACGCGACGAACCGCAGCCGAAGTTGTCTCCGGCGATGATTATCGAGTATTTTGACTGGTGTTCACCGGGATCGATGAATCGAGTGGTGTAGGATGCCGGGAGTCCGATTAGGGCGTAGGATCCGAGCTTTTTGTATTCGTCGGGTTTTGAGGGGACTAGTGTTAGGTATTCTGCGGGGATGATTTGGTCGGTGTCGATGTTGTCTCGTACGACGTAGCACATGCCGTGAAATGAGGCGGATGAGGGTGAATTGGTGGTGGCGGCGGAGACGGTGGGTGAGCGGCGGGGAACGGTGGTGGTGGGGGAAGGGGTGGAGTGGGAAATTAGGGGTTTGAATGAGGGTTGTTTTGGGGGGTTGAAGGGGGTGAAGGTGCTGGTGGAGGGAGGAGGTTGGTGGTGGTGGTGGCGACGGTGGGTTATGGTGGAGGAGAAGGCAGTGGGGGTTGTAAGAGAAGCGGCGGCGGCCATTGGTGGTTGTGATGGTGGTGGTGGTGGTGGTGGTGGTGGTGGTGGTTGGTGGAGGATGATGATGATGATGAAGAAGGGAGTATAAAGGTGTGTTGGTGGTGGTGATTGACTGAACTATCGTGGGCTGGGCTGAATATAGCCTACGTTGGCCCAATTTTATTTTATTTTTTTTATTATGACATGCTAGACTGCTAGAGCGTAGAGGAGTAGAGCTGTAGAGGTGCATATAGAACCTGGGTTCCTGACCTGTTGACCCGACCTAATGCGAACGAGTTTATGAAGACTGTTTGTATATAAGCAATTTGAGAGTTGTTAATCGATAATTAGTTTGTAATTTTATTTAAGTTTGAAATTGTTTAATCTTATGTTAATTTTAGTTTTAAGTTAGAATTTGTTTAGCTTTAACTTTTAAGTTAATTTTAATTTTAATGTAGTAATTGTTTAATTTTTAGTTAAAAATTATGTTATTTATATTTTTTTAATGTAAGGAGAATTTTTGTAATGGATTTATAAAAATAAAAAAAAAAGATATTTCTCAACCCAACCTAGTTTCAAGCCGGTTTTGAACTCAACCCGACCTTATCTGTTTCCAATCTGGTAGGGTTCTATCATGCATCACACTATTATCACATTTGGTCCGCGTCGCAACTACATAAAAGCTGGATGGGTTGGGTAACGTGAGAGAGAGAGAGCGCTTAGTACCAACGAGACTCGGCACAACAGATCCTCTCTGATTATTTTGTGTGCTTCAACATGATTAGGGATGATATCTTTGATTCCGAAATGCTTCCATCTATTAGGTACCGAGTTGTGCAAAATGGGCTTGTTTGACGGTTAATAATGTTTAGTAACTCAATTGGCATCCAACTTCTTTCGCCTTAATACTGTACATCTTTTGACTTTTAAGAGACTAATTAGACATTTAAACATCATTAAAACCGACATATAGATGCAAAAACGAGTTAAGTTAGTGCTGAATATGGTGGCTTTTGGTTTATAAATGCCAGCAGTTCTAGGTATGTATTTGGTGCAGATTAGGATGACAATAAGCAACAGTTTTGAAGCTTCAACGGTCAAACAAAGCATTTGACCTCTTACTTACACAGACTTTAGCATACACATGAGTAACAGTAAATAAGAATGAATCATTATGAAGTGACTTCCTTGATGCTAACAAATCTTTCCATTTCAATTGATGCTAACAAATCTTCCCATTTCAAGTGACTTCCTTTAGCATACACATGAGTAACAGTAAATGATGGTGGAGGAATGGTGGTGACAGGTGGTGGTGGTGGGCGATGATGACGGTGGCAAATGGTGGTGGTTGAAGGGGGTATTTCTGTTTTGAAAGAGAGTAGAGAGAGAGAGAGAGAGTGTGTGTGTGTGTGTGTGTGTGATTATGTGTTGAGGGTGGGAGGGATGGGTTGGGGTTTAATTATGCATCTGATATTTTACTTTTATTTAATTAAGGTATAAACACTAAAGTACCCTTCTGTGCAAAACACATGACCTGACTTAGGGGTTGTTTGTCAATTTCTGAATGATTAAGTGCTAAGCCAGTAAGAGGTCTGAATCATTAAGTGTTGAACCATTAATAGGTCTAAACCATTAAGAGCTAGTATATCGCTTAACTATTCAAATGCAAATATCTGACCAATTCAGATAAGAAGTCTTAACCATTCACCATTAGAACTCTTAACCATTCAGTATTAGTATAATGCTTAACCATTCAGAGGCAAATGTCTGAACCATTCAGACATTTGCTCGCGAAACAAACAGTCTGAACCATTAAGAGGCTGATTAAGAGGTTGTCAAACAGCCTCTTAATGGACAAAACTAACGTCCGTTAAAGTAAATGACGTAAACTGTTACAAAATTTAATTATAAATAACGTTTACTGTAATTTTCTTAATTTAAGAATGAAACCTGAAATTTACTATAATCTTAAAGGGCGAAAAGTATAATTTACTCTTAAAAGTATGATCCATGGTTTCCACTTTCTCCAACATCAAGGACATAACGAAGAAGGATTATCAATACCTTTGTCCACCACATTATAATTACTTTAGGGTAGTTTACCCTAAAACCACTCCAAATACGATATTATTGAGGTGGTCATGCATAACAACTCTAAATTCCTTATCTTTTGAGGCGATTCACTTAACCAGCTCTAAACACCACTCCGAATAATAATTTTTAAGGGATGTCTTCCCTAAAATTACTCTAGATATCATGTTTTTGCAGTAGTTGTGAAGAATCACTCTAAATTCCATATTTATTTAGGCGGTTCACTAAAACCGCTCTAAATGCCCCATTATTTTGGTCAGTTTCTTCTCTTTGAGACGGTGTGTTTTTACAAATTTTATGTTGATATTTGAGGTTGGTTACGTCTACAACCGCTCCAAATCAAAAAAGTCAACCTCATAAAAAAAACTCCAATTTTGTAGTACTAGTGTATTGATCATTCGCTCAAGTCAATTATTCTTTAGCTTACATAAGGATGATAACCCATCTTGTCACCGTTGATAATTCAATGGATGAAGAAGCCATAACATCTTCTACACAATTAGTTTTTCGTTCTACGGACTCTAGAATAATTATTACGCGTAATGAGCATTTAGAGTAATCATGCCCCCATCTTTATTTACATATTGATATACTTTCACTGATTTGTTTACTTTTGTAACAATAAAATCTAGATATCCTATATTTCTTTTCCTGACTCACCCTCTCGTCATTCTGCTTATTAGATAAAATAAAGAATTGATAATGATATTTAATGTAATTGATTTGTATTTGTCAACTTCTTAATTTATGGAGTGATTGTTGTAATTCTATTCTTTAAATAAGAGCACCAAATATTATTGAGGTTGATTTTTACCAAATTCACATGGTATCAGCCATTTTCTTTTCTTTTTTTTTGACTTCTTTCTTCTCTAACTCCAATAGAGTTTTTTTTTCTTGGTATTACATGATGGCCACAAATTCGTCATCCTTTCTTTATGGTTCTCTCTCTATGAACACTATTCTACATATGATAACTATTAAGTTATCATCGTCTAATTATTTTATTTGGAAAAACAATTACATAATTTCCCTTATTTGCATATCAAAAACTTTTTGGTCATCTTGATGGAACCGTGTCGAAGCCACCGTCCACCATCATTGTCGATGGTAAGGATGTTTCTAATCCTGTTTTCTCTTCTTGGCAAGAAAACAATCACCGTGCTAAACTTCTTTTAAATGCTTCTCTCACTGAAGAATCATTCGCAGAAGTTCTTGGGCTTACAAGTGCTCGAGAAATTAGGCTTGCACTTGAAAAAGCTTATAGTAATTCATCTATCGAACGCATTCATTCCTTGTGAGACTCACTTCGACAGCTCACCAAAGGTACATCCTCGGTCACTGATCGATTTTGGCCGTCGTTTCAAAGCCATCTGTGATCAGTTGGCAGCTATCGGGAATCCGGTGGACGACATTGACAAGGTACACTGGTTTTTATGTGGGTTAGGTGCCTCATTCGAAACTTTCTCCACTACTATAAGGGCCACTAAACCAACACCAATTTTTTGAGATCTATCATCTCAACCTAAAAGCCATGAATGTTTTATCCAATCAATTCATGGTAATCTTACCCCTCTGACATCGTTTCATGCTCAACAGGCCCGCAACTCTTCCTCGAACAGAGGTCGATCACTTGCTTCAGAATATCGTGGTGGTAATGCTCGTGGTTCTCAACGGGGTCGCTACGAAGGACGACGCCCTCCTCATTGCTAACTCTATAGAAATAATGACCATTATGCTTCATCTTGTCCACGTTTGTCTAGCTTTGCAACTCAAGCAGCCTCCTACTCCACTGAAACTTTGGCACAAGCTTTTCATGCCAAATGTCATGTCACCGAGGATTGTCCAGATTGGCATGTCGACTCTAGTGCGACAACTCACATGAGTTCGGATGCTAAATCTCTTCACCATTCAACTCCATACACAGCTACTACACGGGTTGTCTTTAGAAATGGTAAGAAATTACCAATCTCTCATACGGGTTTATCTCATATTGCGAATGACATTTCCTTACATGATGTGCTTGTGATTCCTAATCTTACCAAGAAATTGTTATTTTTTAGCAAGCTAACCATGGATTTTTCTATTCTTTACTATCTAGGATCGCAAAACCAAAAAGGTGCTTGCTAAAGGACGTTGTGAACAGGGGCTTTATATGCTGAAAAATGAACCTCAAGCTATGGTGGCTATGCATGGTGTCTTAAATCGAGCTTCATACGAGTTGTGGCACACTCGTTTAGGCCACGTTTCTTTTGATGTTATTTCAACTTTAAATAAACTTGGTGCTTTATCTGTTACTTCGGTTTACCAAAACCCTAAACCCTAATGTTTGCACACCTTGTCAACTTTCCAAACGACAACGTTTATCTTTTGAACTTAATTATAAATGTGCTCAACATCCTTTAGATTTAATACGTTGTGATTTATGGGGTCCCTCACCGGTGTATTCAAAAGACGGTTATTCATATTACGTAATCTTTATTGACGATTATTCAAGGTTCATGTGGTTTTATCCACTCAAAACTAAGATGGATTTTTACTTGGTTCTTCTGATCTTTATTAATCTTGTTCAGACTCAACGTTCAAGGAAAATAAAGGTTTGTGAATCAAAAGGTTCGCAAAATTTTTGAAGACAACAACACGTTTCATAGGCTTTCATGTCCGTATAAGCCTCAACAAAATGGTCGTGCCGAGCGTAAACACAAGCATATTGTGGATACGGGATTAGCCATGATGTTTAATGCCAATGTTCCAGCATGTTATTGGCCCGATGCTTTTTAGTTCTGCCACATTTATAATTAATCGGTTGCCAACTAAAATATTAAACAATATTTCTCCCTTCAGTTGATTTACTCTCAGGAAGCAAGCTATGCATATTTGCACACCTATGGATGTCAAGTCTTCCCATACTTACGAGACTATTCCCGACATAAACTTGAACTACGAAGCATTCCATGCGTTTTCATCGGGTATAGCTTGCAATATAAAGGCTTTAGGTGTCTTGATCCGACCACTACGTCGCGCATTTACATCACTAGACATGCCCGGTTTAATGAGACGGTTTTTTCTTTTGGTGGTTCCTCAAAACCCACTGACTTATCCACCTTAAATCTCATTTCATTTCATGAAGACATTAAAAGACCCATCTATGTCTTCATACTCAGTTGCATCAAAGTCTACTGCCAATTACCACAACCTCCTTGTTCCTTATGTAAACCCACTACTAAAGGCCTAGATCCAACCCCTACTCACTCTTCTCAGGTCCATATTGAACCTAGTAATGACTTGCCATCCACCATTTTAACCAACCCATCTTCTCAAACAGGCCCACCAGATGCACCAACCCAAAGTTCTCAAATTGAACCACCACTCGAGCAAAATCAAGCCCCCACTTCATCTACTGCTACGTCCACTAATCCAGCTCCATCACAGTCAACTACAAACAATTTTCATCCCATGCAAACACGAACAAAAGTCAAAATTTCAAAGCCTAAATACCGAGTGGACTTAACTACACTCACTACTCACTGACTTCAAGTACCTTTATCAACTATGACTGAACTAAAAAGGGTTCAACACTGCAGCCAAAGATCCAAGGTGGATATTTGCAATGCATGAAGAAATGGAGGCCTTGCGACAAAATAATACGTGGACCTTGGTACCACGTCCATCTTCAGCTAATGTTGTCGGATCTAAGTGGGTTTATCAGATTAAATATCACTCAGATGGCTCATGGTACAAGGCTCGCTTAGTAGCCCAAGGGTACACTCAAATTCTAGGACTTGATTATTCTCACACGTTTAGCCCCGTTGTCAAAGCTTCAAAGGTTAGAATTGTTCTTTCTCTTGCCATCGTAAACAACCGGAAGCAACATCAACTTGATATAAAAAATGCATTCCTAAATGGAAACTTGATTGAGACTGTTTTCATGGAACACCCTGCTGGGTTCATTAATTCCAAATTTCCGGATCGTGTTTGCAAGTTATCAAAAGCTCTCTATGGCTTGAAACAAGCTTCACGGGGCGTTGTTTCAACGTTTAAGCATGTTTCTTCTTTCATACGGATTCACATGCAGTCGCCCTGATACATCACTTTTTGTGTTTATTCATGAATCTTGCATAATGTACTTACTTGTTCATGTAGACGATCTTATTCTCACAGGCAATAATGAAGTCACCATTTCTTCATTTCTCGACTAAATCGTGAGTTTGCCATAAAAGATTTGAGGGATCTCAACTTCTTTTTGGGACTTCAGGTAGCTTATACTGATAATGGTTTGTTTCTTACTCAATCTAAATATGCTACAGATATCTTAACAAAAGCAGGCTTACATGAATCAAAACCAGTTAGTACTCCTCTTGATTCTCATGAGTTGTTTACTTCAAATGGATTGCCTTTTTCTGATTCAAAGCTTTACAGGTCAATAGCGGGGGCTCTACAATACCTAACTATTACTAGACCTAACTTGTCTTATGCAGATGATCAAGTCAGCCAATTTCTTCAATCCCCGACTATCTCTCACTTTAAGTCTATCAAACGCATTCTTCGTTACGTCAAAGGCACCATCTTCGTTGGTCTTACCTTTAGTCGGCCCCACATGTCTTCCTTAGTTGGTTATTCAGATGCAGATTGGGCTCGTTGTCTTGAAACGCGTCGTTCCACGTATGGTTACTCTATCTTCTTAGGAGGAAACCTTGTTTTAGCACCAAGAAACAACCGACAGTCTCAAGATCAAGCTGTGAATCAGAATACAGGCAATGGCAAATACGACTGCTGGAATCGTTTGGATCACCCATTTACTGCGAGAACTACATGCTCTTCCCCCGCATCGTCCAACTTTACTTTGTGACAAAGAAAGTGCCTTATTTATGACTCAAAATCCAATATCACACAAACGTGCTAAACATATTGATCTGGATTATCACTTTATTAGAGAGCTTGTTGCCTCTGGGAAGCTTTATACCAAGTTTGTTCCAACCAATCTCCAGTGGCTGATATTTTCATTAAAAGTCTTTCGCGAGCACAGTTCGAAATACTTCGAGCCAAACTGCGTATTGGTCCACCACCTTTCCGTTACTTGTACCTTTATGTATAACTTCTCTACCCAACTTTTGATATAGAGTCTGGATTTCTTTTATGTCAGGGTTCTATATTACATATACCATCCTTTTATAAACTACATTTACATAATTGTAAAGTGTTATTTACATGATTATAAACTATAGTTTACTTTCACTTTACATTTTTCTAAATTGCAACATACCTTTTCCTAGTGCCATATATGGTGTTTGAATCTTGAAAACCCTTGTGCCATCATTACATGTTTGGAGCGGATGACTTCTTTGTGTATTATAGTGGCACTTTTGGTATATTTGCTATATTTTTAACTTCTTTTCGTATCCATTACTTGATGTTACGAGTATTTGTATATGTAGCCTATTCATTTGATATTAATGTTATAAATCACCTTGAAATATTTAACCCCTGTATTTTAAGCTCAAATGGAATATTCCTACAACGTTAACTAGTCATTCAAAACCCTAGGAATCATAAACTTTAAGTTAAATCCAAATCAACCTATTGAAATGGTTTCACTTCACCAACCCAATATGTCTTTTCAATTTACATATCATAAAGGGATTCTAACCATCATATTTGTGAAGTTATTGTCGAATTATGAGAGGTAATTCATGATGATGTACCCACGTATTTTTAAATTAATGATATAATGACTAATTTACAATGAAACTCTAAATACAGTAATTAGCTAGAAACTTATTTAACCCATCAAATGGCATGGTCCAACAGTTTCAATATGGTATGAAACTGTCGGCCCACTTATTTCGGTTGTCTTTACGACAAGTAAAAATAATCCTTCTAAAATAAAAGCTTATATGTAAACAAATTTCATTAGTACTAGTATAATTATTATAACAATAAATAAAACAAAATTGTTAAAGTAAATTGACTTATCTTATAGTTAAACTATAAATCATAAGGCTCTTTTGATATTCTTTGAAGAAAAGTGTTGATCAAGTTTTCAAAATTCAATATTCTTTAGTATATTGTTCTCTAAAATTCATCAATCGCCTTAGATTTATAACCCGTAGGGCACTGAAAAACAATAGAACTGAAATAATTAAATAAAAAGGAAAAAAGAAAACCAAAAAAGCTAGACGATCGCAGGACATGAACGAAAGTCAGTGTGCTGAATCGTTAGTTACATATCGAGGGGTGGAGGTAATCAAGATCTCACTACGCTAAATTCGTTGGGTGCAAACCTAAATAAAATAGAACAATTTTTAACTTAGGTGGATTAGTTCCCCTAGAATATATTATTGGGTGTTTTAAAACGTTTATTAGTTTATTGGACCATTTGAAAAATATAATTATTATTAATAAGTTTATAATTGATTTATATATTACATCTATACTCAAAACCTTAATGACAGTAAAAAATTTGGCCCCTTTGGCCCAAAGCGGTCACCCACCCGACACACCCTAAGGGCATGACTATTTATGAGTTTTAATTTCTCTTTTAAGCATGCTAACTCATGACACACTTTCTAATTCTTTTATAAATCCACACATTTTAATATTTTTTTCCACACAAACTTTAACATTTCAAATGAATTTACACGTTTTGCTTAGTCTATTCTAGCTAACTTTAATCTTACAACGACAAATATTTCACTCTCACTTGTAACTATATAACGTTAAGATCGATCATAGTGATCACCACCCATGATGTTAACATTCTGTTCTAAAAAGATCAAGCATCAGAAGTTTATCAAAACTCTTCTTCCTTATTCGCTACAATTCCATAATGGACCCCACCCATGATGTTAACATTCCACCTTTCTTTGACTTACCTCTTGATCTCATTATGTTTTTGTCACACTTGTTAACATAAGCTGCATACCAAACTATAAAATCCCCCAATCTTTTGGGTTTGAATCATAAACCCATCTCCGAAAAGAAAAAAAAGATGATCCCGTCGACCACATATATTGATAGTCGAGTGACCGACCCACGCCCCGTGGAAACCAAACTTCTCGCGTTCTTCACCGCTGTTTATTTGGTTTTGTTCCAACGCATAAGTGATTCCTTTAATGTAGTGGAAAAAGCAATACATGGTGTCTTAGTGGCGCCTCCGCGCCACCTCTGGGCTCGCTATTACCCGCAAGTAGCACTTGGGGAAGCGGGTGTCGTCATGCCTCATTCTACTTTAAACTTTATTATCAATGCTCTCCTTGCTTTTGTAGAAATTAAGGCGCAAGGTGTATCTGGATTCCCTTTCCAAACTCACCCCCGGGTCATCATGTTCTCCGTTACCAGTCTCCTTATGTACGGCTTGGCTTCTGCAATCGAGCTTGTTGTTTATGTTTTAGGCCTTGATCCCGCTTCTGTTTACGCCATTATCGCTCACTTGGGAAAGATCGGATTTTTATGCATCTTGGTGGGATCTTTGGCATGTTTGTTCTATATATGATATTTTTCATCTCTTATCAGTTGATGTATGTAACATCATACCTAGCATATGCATGTTCTTTCTAAAACAATACGTACAAACCATATAAAGTGTTTTGAAATAAGCTTTAAATATATGCTTCCGATTTAATAAGTGAATAAAAGAAAGGAAAAGGAGTTAAGTGTTGGTAATTTTAGTGTTATCAACGCATATTTTAGTGTATTGGATTAACTTGTTGATCGAGAAAATAATATTAGAAATTAAACGAGTTATGTGTCGCGGGAGTGTGAGCTTGATTTAATTCTAAATGTTATTTGAGTTTTAATAAAATTATTAATTTAAATTATATAATTTATATTAAATGGACTATTATGTTTGGGCTTTATACATATTATTATGTAGAAATGGACTTACAAAATGGACATTGGGCTAATGTATAATTACTGGGTCATGTGTTGACCAACAACTTAAGTTTGACCAAATGTCCCTTGAATCCTCTCTGTCAAAAAGAAAAAAAAAACTGATGTATGCAGTTTTTCATGCTCTCTTCTTTTTCGAAAACCAGAGAAGGAAAAGCAAGAGATGTGGTTACAATAATATACCCTCAAGAAAAAGTTGAAAATATTTATACTCCATCAAAGCCATCTCTGTCTAATCTGATAAATCATTGTGAGTAACGCACAAATAGATTTATCTGATAGTGGTTCACGATTCAAAGATGAATCCAAGTGATTTGATGGTTTGATGATCGAAGTTCGTATTCAAGATTGACAACAAGTTTAAGGTTTGTTTGGTGTTTATTTTCTTGTTCTATATTTGCAATATACAACATTAAGGAGAGAAAAGAAAGGGAGATTCAATGGAATAATATAATGTAAACTAAAAAGTCGTCTCGCGCATTGTGGCGGGAGACCTATATACGTGTATAAGTAAAATTTATGTACACTAATATCAGATATATCTTCTCTAGCATTAAAAATCTATTTTACATCCTTGTAAAGAACTTTTGACCATAAAAAATGATATGCCTTTACCTTTTGGATCGTTCTAGAAATCATCAACAAATACGGAATCGCGTGAGAGTTATTATTTAACATTTATAATACAATTATATGATAATGGTTGCTCAACTTAGTATAATCTTGAGGAATTATGCAGATAGCATTTTTTTAATCCGAATTAAAGACCTCCAAGCAAAAGCAATTTTTACCTAGAGCATAATCTTTTTGATTTGTAATGTAGTTGATTATATAGCTCTTAGAAGCCTAACAGAGAACCTAAAAATGTGTTAAATTTGATGCAATTATGCAAACGCTCTTGTTAATTCAGTTTGATGCAACCCATGAGCTAAATTGTATCAAATGCATGTACGGACCAAAATATTTTAATAAGAGAGTAAGAAACTAAGAGCAAACCTCACTGATATTAAGAAGACTTGTAAACTGATTTCGGTAATCTTATGCGTTATTAGACTCATTCTCCTTGTAACAATACACATTAGAGCAGAAGACATCACAGAAGGATTAAACTTGGTTTTCAAATCAGTGACTTTGATGGATTGCATAAAAAATCTAGAAATTTACAATATTGAAATAGTAAACAACTTTTTTTATAGTGTGGTTGCAACCCGGTTACAAATCAATAGTGACACAACCCGGATTGTGCTGGGCACACTACAGGGATCCATCAAAGTCATTGATCTTTAGGTCTTATATACACTACAAGGATTAAACCTGAAGTTTTAAAGTATAATCTAAAACTTCAAGAATGTATATCATGTTGAGGCCCTGTATCGATGATCAAATTGGATGAACAATCGATGGGTATTGCACAGATTTGTGCAGGGAGCCCAATGGAAGAACAGGGTCAAACAAGAACAAACACACAATACTTCACACAAATGTCGACATACAAATAGGTTATTTATACCCATACAATTGCGGTTACAAAATACTAAAACTAACACATCTAACCCTTTAATTCCTGCCTAAATTACAGGTTTGACTTTTTATTTTTTGACTTTGTTAATCTGACTTTTAATTGACTACTTTCTTGATTACAAATATCCAACATATTACCGATCTTACAAATTGATACATAGTATATTACCATTTGAACATTGAATAACCAATGTGTTCTTGAATCACGACCGAACCGGGCTGGGAATCAAGTGCCTAACTGGTCTAGTTAGCATTTTCAATCGAACTAGTGAATAATCCGGTCCATATAGTTTGACCAATAGACGGATAAGGTGACTGATTTAAATATCCGATTCGAATATAAAATTCGAGTACCACGATTGGGATATAGGTCGCTAAACAGTAGCAAATGGCCATTTAACAATGCTTTAATGCTCATTGATCTTTCATGCATCCATTCAACCATAAAAGAGCATCCTTAAGCCACATTTTTTGTGTTTTTACACTAATTTTTAAGACGACGTAGCTTTTGTGTGATTCTTAAATGTATCTTAACAAAGTAATTTTTTTCATATGCATTTCGATATTTAAAACCAGGACACAGTAACATCAAATGCTTATGTTAACCATGTCAATGTCATCACCACAACGTGCAACCGCGACCACCTCGTTACAACTAAAAATAACATGATACATGCTGGACACTAACTCGGGTATCACCTATAAGACCATTGACCCGTTATCATTATCTCTAACTAAACATCATTGACCCTAGTTAACCATTAGTCGCCCGATTGACCTTTAACAACCTTAATTAAGCATAAACAACCATAATTCACCATGAGAAACCCTAATTGATAATAAGTTATCATCATTGGTCTAGAACACATTTTTTATTTTGATTTCCAACTAACACTTTTAGGGTGTGTTTGGTTCGTGGAATTTGTTGGAATTGTAATTAAAATTGGAATTTGAATTGGAATTAGAAGAAATTGCAATTGGAATTCAATATTTTCCAAAGAAATTGGAATTCAAAGGAATTAGAATTTATAAATGGAATTTAAATTCCAAATGCATTATTAATGACAAAACACTTATAAAGGAATTGGAATTTATCACTCATTGTAAACTACCAACGCCTCCATGATTACTGATCTCCGCCACTATATACCATCGGCCGCCACCGCCATCACCACCAACAATTGACCGCGACCACCAACCGTGCCCAACGACCAGGCCCGTTGCTAAAAATCGATCGTACCCAACCGTTGCCACCAACCGGTCAAGCACGCTGTCGATAACCGATGGTCGCTATCGAGCACGTCTAAAACTGACGCGATTCGGCGATGATAGTCGGGGGTCAACTGCGGGCGCGGTCGGTGGAGACGACCGTTTATAGGCTCAGATGCGGTTAACAATGACCGTCGATTGTCGACAACGATGACAGCACGATCGGCTATTGGCGGGTTTGGGTTATCGACGACTATTGGTGGTCAGATAGTGGCAATCAGGTGGCGGTAGCAAGGGCGACAGCGGTCGGGGGAGGTGGCGGTCAGCGACGGGGGCGGGGAGAGGGCGGTCGGGGGCGGGGGCGGTAGCGGTCGGGGGGGGGGGGGGGGGCGGTCTGGGGCGGGCGGCGACGACGGTCATTGGTAGCATTGGTTGGTGGTGGGTGGGGATGGTAGATGGCGGGTCGGTGGTGGAGGCAAGGGTCGGTGGAATTTGAAATCCTTCAACATTTGGAAGGATTTTGAAATCCTTCATTTGAAGGAATTTAAGGGAATCAATTCCAATTCTAATTCCAAATCCTTTCGTAACCAAACACGTTAAGAATGGAATTCGAATTCCAATTCCTACCAATCAAACACAATGAACAATGTAATTCAGATTCCAATTCCATTGAATTCCATCGAATTCCTGCATACCAAACGTCTCCTTAGTTTTATCTAGCAAACTCAATTCGTGCTTTGCCGCATGAGAACATATGCTGAATTTCAATATGCTCATCATCATAAATTAAAAAAATCACGCCACAAGAGTATGCTCGAGAATTTTAAAAGCATTATGAAGACAAATTGAATACATATTATTTATAACACATGTCAGTCTAGAATAAAACTTAAATCGAAACGAAGATAAAAATAAATAACTACGCCATAAGAGTATGCTCAATAATTTTAAAAGCCACGTCTGTAAAAAGTAATAACGATATTATATTTGACACGGGTTAATGACAAATGAAATTTAGAATGTAAGCAAGATAAAAATAAATATACAACGGTGTATTCAAATATCTTTGAGATCACTCTGCAACCAGATCTAGTTCAGTTGCTAATTTTACAATGGTTTTGTAATGTGTCGCAAATCAGTCCGCTAATTTTACGACTGGTTCTTGCAGTCGTAATTCTCGGTCGCAATTGTCAAGTTTTCTAGTAGTGGGTAGATTCTGTGGAAATTCGAGTGGACGAGTCCGATGCTTATTTTAAGGAATTTGATTTTTCATATGTTAGTTTTAGGAATCTTCCCTCATATTCGTCCTATAATTAACTCTAAAGTTCTTTAAACTTTTATATACTATAATAATATTATTATGCCTAGGATGCACAGAACTGATATAGTCTCGGTTAATCAAATTAAAAGTACCTCATATCCTCATTCGATTCTTAAACTAGAATATATCATTCATTCTTCCAGGAGTTAAAGATTGTGTTGATCATGAGGCGGAGGATCCAATATTTATACATTCAAACCCTTTGGAAACCTCAACTTGAAGTTAAACTCAAGAGTTGCCGGCTTTAGCCGGCCTTTCTTTGGCAACCTAGTTAACATTTCACTTCTGCTACACGTCTTGATCCTATGTCGTTGTTGCTCGTTTGGGGAAGATGGTTTCTATGTGCATTTGGTGGGATCTTTGACATCTTCGTCAACACAAGTTACACGCAATCATGACTCAGATTTTATTTGTTTTTTTACTGGCAAACACACACTCTCTACTGAGCTATCTTGAAATCAGGTACACACATTCACTTTACAGGATTTGAACCGGTACACCACTTTATCACCAGGTTGTCCTGTGGGACTTAGCGTTTGTTTAATTTGTTTTTTCCGTATTACAGGATCAAGACATTATGCCCGAGTCATGTTTGAGTTTATGGACTGTGCCTTATTACTTAACTTGTGGGTTACGCGGATGAGTTTTGGGCTTGTTGTCATTGGTTTTGTAAAATCATTCGTGTTAATCTAGCTTGGTTGTGACAGTGAACCATGAACTTCCTTCGATATTCTCCCTACGCACTGCGACAAATGTAGTAGGATAATCGCGAATGCCATCATAAACTGTTACTAAAAATGTGTGGATTTTAAAGATGCAGAGCTAAGCTTGAAACATGTCAAAAGTACAATCATGATTTCTATTTTTAATTTTATTTGGATCTTTTGCATTGTCTGATATGTCTTGAATACACACATATATGCATATGATGATATTTTACTTTTATCAATATTGGTCCAGTGGTGTTTTTCTTAGTCCTTATTGATTAACTTGATTTTCCGTCAAGACAACCATCATTTGTTTTGGTACATGTATGACATAAGCTATGCACATGTGTAATCAAGGTGGGCTATTTTCTAGCTCAATTGCTTTTATCCGATTGTTATAAGTATGAATCTGTCAACTCTTGTATCAGCTCGGTATATGCAATTTATGGTATGTCATGCTTGAATTTTGTAACACTAATTTACATTTCATTGAGATGACGAGTGTACGTGGAGGATATAGTGTACGCCTCAACTAAAACATGGTCTTATGTGGCTTGTCCACCGACAATATAATATAAGAGCATCTCCAATTGTGTCTGTTAGTGTGACACAAGAGTAAAAAGAACCAAAAATAAAAATAAAATGTATCTTCACAAATATGTCTGTCAATGTCAATAGTCGTAGATGTATGGTTTAAATTCGCAGGTAGGTGTTCGAAAGCATTATGGGGCCTAAACTCCAGTTTCACAAAAACATTCTAACGAAATGAGAAAATAAACCATTTTTTATTGGGATACATAGTTACATAAGAACTTAACATCTTGCAACAATTACTAATATACTAGATATTACATACATGTAGAACGAACTTTTAGTTATTAGCACTTTACATAAATTATATATTATTTCATAAGTAACAGACTTAGGTATGCTGCAACATATATATATCAACACGTAAGATACGCGAAAGGTATCATATATAGAACAAAGATGCCAAAGCTGCCACCAAAATACACAACGAACCAATTTTTCCCAAGTGAACAATAATGGCATAAACAGAAGCGCGATCAAGACCTACAATAGAAACGACAATTTCAGCTGCGGAAGACAATGCGTACATGAGGAGACAAGTAACCGCAAGCATGATGAGCACAGGGTGAGTTTGGAAAGGGAATCCTGGTAGATTCTGTGTTTTGATTTCTGTAAAAGTGAGGAGAGTGTTGATAGTGAAACTTAGAGAAGAATGGGGCATGACGACCCCACCTTCCCCAAATGCTACTCGCGGGTAATAGTTAGTCCATAGTTGGCGGAAACGTGCCACTAGACCACTGCTTATTGACATTGGTGCTAGAGCAAGGATGCGTCTGACAAATTGAAAAGACATGGTTTCTGTGGTCGTTTGACTCGTGATTTTTGGTTTTTGGACTCGAACCACAATATTTAGCTTTTATAGACATTACGTCATAACCTAAACGGAAGAGACGACATGTGATGACAACATATGTGCACGGAGGCGACAAACGGGTGGGGAGTGCATACAAAATGCATTTTGTTTGGAATAGCAGCATAGTATTCATCGAAGATAACATCGAATGAGGACCCTTTTCTGACTTTTTAAACTCCTTTTCAAAATTTATAGGAAGTTATTAATTTAATAGCTTTTGATCATGTAAATTATTTTATTAGAAATACAAGAGAATAATTGAATATATTATTTAGTTTTGTAATCATATGATTGCATTATTCAGATCTTGTAAATGGACTGGGTTTAGAACAATATACCAGCCACATATTAGCATCGATTACATGCAGAACGTATAATACAAGAATTACAAAAGAACGTTGTCTTTTTTCCTTTTACGATTGACACCACTATTTTGTGAAAAAGATTATGACATCATTGTCCATTTTATGAAGAAGATGAAATAAATAAATAAAAAACATATTTAAGTAGAGGTCCATGTTAATCAAAAAGTCATAAATTTCCACAATGATCGATTAGTGGAAGTGCAAGACATTTTCATCTGGAATTTGTTAGAGTATAGTGAAAAACCGGATAACACTTATTGCTTGGCTTGTTACTTATTAAAGAAAATTAGTAAAAATTATGCATTTTTGACCGAGTGCCTTAATAGTTATAACAAATCATATAATATAATTTCAATAGTCTTGTTGGTGATAAATTTAATTTTCATAAGACACTTAAAGCGAACTATAGTTTTAAGATCAATATAGGAATTTTTTAAAAAAAATAGGAGTTTTAGAGAGAGGTGTTTGATAAGAGGGGTTTTTCTTTTTGGGGTTTGACATTAGGGGTACCCTCCCCTGTCATGGGCGGGTTCTCTATCTCGGTCAACGTGTCACATGGGAATCCATGTGAATGCAGGAGTTATCAAATCAAATTCAGAACTCGCCGCTGCCATGGGCGAGTTCTCAAAAAGCAAAAATTATTTTACGGTTCTCAGTTTTTTAAACACCATCAAAAAGAGAAAACCATTTTTTTATTTAGTTTTTAAAGTACCATATTTTCCCTCATTAAACACCACATTTCTTTCTACGCATGCATTTAAATATTGGAAGTATGTGATATTTAACCTTTTAAGAAAATTAATGAAAAATTGGATTGCCCCATATATAATTTTATTATTTAAAGAAAATTAACGGTAGATTAGACCTTTTTTTTTAATGTTGTTATATATAATATAGTAATCCAAGCTCTACGACAAATTGAATTTTAGGATGATGATTTTATTTGTAATTAAGGTAAAAAGGTATCTTTGTTTACACGTTATACTTCAAGCTTATATATATGCCAATATTTTTCGTTAGCATATACAATATACTAATCATGATTTAATTTTTGATCACCACCGAAAAATAATTTTTGCTTTTTGAGAACTCGCCCATGGCAGGGGCGAGTTCTGAGTTTGATTTGACAGCTCCTGCATTCACATGAATTTCCATGTGACATGTTGACCGAGATAGAGAACCCGCCCATGACAGGGGCGGGTACCCCTAATGTCAAACCCCAAAAAAAAAAACCCCTCTTGTCAAACATCTCCCTTTAAAGCTCCTATTTTTTTTAAAAAAAATTAATCAATATATACATGTGACGTTTGCAAAGAGAACTATTCTTATATTTTAATAACATTATATATTTATTTATTTATGATGACAACTTTTTTTTGTGACCCAACCTGACATTTTACCGACAAAAAATAATGATGTTTGTGTTAGAATCCAAAAACCAAAAAAAAAAATTTGACACCATAAGAGAAAATTCCTAGCTTCACCGCTGCATTCATCATTTTGCATTAAACTTATCATCAACGGTTCTCCTTGCTCTAGCAAATTCAAGTCGCAAGCCATGGATCCCATTTCAAAACTCGCCCTCGGTTCACCATGTTCTTGGTTATTAGTATCATGATGTACCGCCCGGCTTCTATAGCCTAACCTATCATTCATGCTTATTAACTTTTTTATTGCTTGATTATGAAGAATAGAATAGGATCCTTTTGCATAACAGTAGGTCTGGTAAAAAAAAATTTCACAAGGGTTAGAATTTTAGGTCTGTTGCCCATCACTATAAAAATTATTTTTGCTTGGTTCGATCCAGGTCGGGTCTGTCAGGTCACTTAAAAGAGAAAACCAAACTATATCTCAAACACATAATAAGATATGTCAATGTCATACAACCACTCGACACATTAAATCAAACGAACATATTTGGAGGGTAATAAACACTGGCAAGAGGACAATAAAACTTTGTTGCATCCACCATTAAAACAAGTCTTCTTGTACTTCATCGTAACACGCCAACACAAAATAACACAAAACTAAAGGATCAATTTGACGGCCGATTGTCTTTCCATTAGAGGACAGGAAAAGAGCAGGGCTGGTCTTAAAGATTTTAGTACCTTAGATGAAACGGAAAAAACTAAAGAGCATAGAGAGTTACATTTAAATAATTTTAAAAATTATTATAATATTTACTGCAACTGTGTTTATATATTCAAAAGAATCATATATATTCAACCGAGATTAGTTTTTTGTGATTTTTAGAATCAAATGGCCGTCTGGTTAAACTACTTTATCAGACCTGGTCCAAGTATTATTATTTATTTTATTTTCGTATTTTAAAATAGCGACCCATGCAACATTATATATTTACACCAATATCCATCGCAACACTATATACACCACTAAGGTAGTGAAAATTATCAAACTAAACATTTGACCCATTATTATTACCAAAGTAGTCATTGAAAAAACTATTATCAAATATATAACAATATCATGTGTCCAATCCTCGTCATGTCAGCGAGATTTTATGAGCATTCTTCGCCACCCTTTAACTTCTCTGACTCCGCCGGGCAGCCTCATCCTCAAGCAGGGGCTCCGCCCACCCCCGAGCCAACACGTGTTATTTTGTATGCATCCTTCGCCCCTTTTAAAATATCAAAACTTCAGCGAGATTTAAAAGGAAAAACTCGTCCTAGAAACTATTGATGCTCGCCTCTCTCGCCATTTTGCACGTGTATTGTATCAAAGTTACAGTATGTACATTTCACATCCACCATCAACTTTTGGCTTTTAACACTTGATTATGAAAATAAATAAATAACCATCTTAAAAACAACAATAAAAAATTACAGACTATTTAAAATTTCCAAAATAATTTATAAAACATTCTGAGAATGTCACGCTTAATAAAAACATATAAATTTGTATTAATAATAAAGAAGTTAAAATTAAAGATATCGTGTATAAATATCAAAGATAAATTATTTTATCACTAATTTTTACAGTTTTAAAAGAAAATGTTAGTTATTTTTCGTTTATCTTTTTTATATGCTAACTATGAAATATGACATATATAACAACAGAAAAAAAATTTAAAACAAAATTTTAGAAAGTAAAAAATATTAAATAATAAATAGTATATTACTTATAGTTTCATATAAAACAAGAAAATTATAACATTCGTTGTTACTTGGTCAGACATATTTTAATATATAAAAAAAATTTCTTAAAAGTTTACTTTCAGATTTATTTAGAATTTAAGCTCCATATTTATATTAATTTATTTTTAAATAATAAATCTACATCAAAACAAATAATATTTTCTTATTTTTACCAAATTAGATATACAAATATATTTTAAATTTATACTATATATGATGTTATTAGGTTCGACTGATTTGACTAGTAATGTTGTTTGACTCGGATCGGACCAGTCGGTCCGGGATTCGGTTGATCCACCGGTTCGATCCACTCCAACTCGTTTTGTTAACAAAGAATCGTCTTCAACTGTCTGATCGGGAACTGGATCGGACTAGATTTTTAATATTTTTTAATCTACAACGTAATGTTTTAAAATGTTTGAAAAATTTAAAACTATTAACCCTTAGTTTTTTAAACTTATTATTTTAAAGGGCAAAAAGATAAAAAAAATTTTAGTAAAAGAAGTGTTTATGTAACCAATGTTTTCAGAACCGGATCGGACGTCGAACCGGACGCCTTACTGGTTTGGTGGTCGGACCGGATTTAAGAACCGGATGACGTCATAATTATATATATAGTATATTATATATATAGTTATATATATAATTAAATATAAGTAATTTATATATGTATTTTATAGTTATATATAAAACTTAACTATATTTTTATATCCAACATACTAATTTATGGTTCAACACCCCGTTTTTACCCATTAAAATCAAAAAAATAAAATAAAATAAAATAAAAAATGCAAAATCCGGTCCGAACCGGTCCGGTTTCCCGGTCCGACCAGCGGTTCGGGATGAACCGGCCGGTTCGACCGCCCAAAAACGATTCGATGAGAACCAGACCGGCCACCCAGCCGATCCCCGGTCGAACCGGTCGGACCAGCCGGTCCGATCCGGTCTCAAAAACATTGTATGTAACAAAAAAGGTTTCAACCAAATTGGTGTGGTCAATTGTCATTTTTGTGAAGAGATTAGTCAAAGGTCTTGTATAAAGTTTAATTAGTCAATTGTTTATTTTGGTAATCATCTCACAAAGTGAAGGCGCCTTGATGCCCAAGTGTTATTTGAACAGTTTATTACATCCTGCTATTATGAAAGACTACAGGGGCTAAAAGTGTAAATAATATCACTATAAATAACCAGAAGTATCTCCCGCTTTTTCCCCAATTGGGGCGAATCTCTCACGTATCGTGATTGCATCATTCTGTCGATTTTGCCCTAATTTTCCGTCAAACTCTCGATTCTTTTGATTATTGAATCAATTTTATCGAAATCTTCAATCGATGATCTCCACAAAGGCGATTCAGAAGATCAACTGCTGAAAATCGATATTCGTTTTTCGTGTTTGGAGGATTTCTGTGCTACATATCCACGATTCGAGACGATCGGAAGAAACCCGGATGATCTGAAAGTTGATCTGAGAAATTGGAAGCGAATTCATCTCTGTTTCGGAAGAATCAAGCTCGTGAAGAGATCGGCTGCAAGTAGAAGGATCACGGTACCTCGTTATCATCGGAGAAAGTTGCTGCTTTTGGAGGCTATTGAAATTGAAGATTTCCTGTGGAGTTGGATCCATATCGTTCGAGATTTCGAAGGATTGTGGACGTGAAGATGTTTCAAGGATTCAATTGAAGCCCTTTGCAGATTTGCAGTTTGAAGCGTGTGATTAGTCGGTTTGATATTTTTCAGAAGATTGGAAAAGCGAAAAAAGATAGAGATTCTTGATCGTTAATCTTTGTACTGTTGTTATATCTTTTCGTTTTGGTGTTCAATTCAGGCGTTTGATATATTGTTCTTGTTCTTCGTATCTTTTTTTAAGGGAAAAGGAAAAAGAATTTATATTAAGTTATGGCAGTATATTACAAGTTTAAAAGTGCTAAAGATTATGATTCGATATCGATCGATGGCCATTTTATAACAGTTGTTTCTTTGAAAGAAAAAATATATGAATCGAAGCATTTAGGCAGGGGCACTGATTATGATCTTGTAGTCACCAACGCCCAGACTAATGAAGGTGGGTGTTAACTTCTGGGATCACTCTATATATATGTTCTTGAATCGCATTTTCTCTCTGTATTTACTTGGGTAATTTACGCTGAAACTTAAGTGGCATCTAAATGATTTCATGATGAATAATATTATTAGGATGATCAGATTTTTTAATAAAGGGATACGCCGAGTATGCTATACGAACCTTCTATTGAGTAAAAATAGAGAGATGAAAGGACTGATGTAGCAGGGGAGGGGTACTTCTAGTAAAACTAATGGGGTGGGGTATGTTTAGCATAACCATTTAAGAAAACTTGTTTATTGAGTACATATTATAAAGCAGCCAACTGACGGTTCAGTAGTTTGGTCTCGTTTGGGGAAGAAAACCAGCGATTTAAGATTATGTGTTGGGGTTAAGGAGTGGTCAAGTTTTGTTAATATGTATTTTGTTGGATTGGATGGTAATAATTCACACGAACTGATGTGAAGGGTTTGTTAAACTAGCTAGTAATTATGTCACGAAGAGTGCAGAAATGGGTTGTTCTTCTGGGTGGTACAATAGATCATATTGTAGTATGTTGAAATGGATTAATCTATTAATGGTGTTTTACAGAAGTGTTCTATTTGCAATTTCAGAATACCTTCATGAAGACATGTTGATTCCAAAAAACACTTCTGTTTTAATTCGTCGAATTCCTGGACAGCCTCACAAGCCTTTAGTTGCAGCACCAGTTACTAAACAAGCCGAGTACAGTTTCAAAACCTTTAAATTTAATATAGTTAATACTTTGGTTATTTGGATATATTGTATTTGCTGGTGGCTTAGTCTTGACTGCTTAGCTTCAACCACTTGTTTTGGGTGACGTAAGCCAAACCATGGTTATCAACTCTACAAAAGCTTTGTGCATGTCGGAATGATGGTCAGTTCACGTGACTACGTGAGTCAAGTTTAGAACATCAGTTGACTTATTGTTTGTGATTCGCATGCAGGCCAGATGGGGTTAATGAGTTGACCAATGCCCAACAGGCAAAGAGTAACTTTTCAGGAGCCGGTCTCTCTGTCACTAACTATGTAAGCTTTGTCTAACAATAACATTTTCGGAAAACTTAGCAATGGTTCAGTATTATAACAACTCTTTGGTGGTTTTGTAGCTTGATGGTTCAGAGTATGATGAATTCGGAAATGATTTGTATGAAATTCCAGAAGTTGTTTCGGGCATGTCTAACAATCAACTTAACAACGCTCCTGCTCCTAGTAAAGATGATGAGGACAGCAAAATTCAGGCGTTAATTGATACACCAGCCTTGGATTGGCAACAGTGAGATTTCTTTTGAATTCTAGCTTCCCTTTCTGTGATAATTCAATTTCATGGTAGGGTCTGACGTTGACTTGTTGACTCGCAGGCAAAATTTTGATGGTTTTGGTGCTGGTAGAGGCTTCGTGCGTGGAATGGGTGCACGTGGTTTTGGTAATCATCTTTTAGCTTTCTTCTTTTTATTGTATATAGCCGGTTTTAATCATATAATAAAACTAGTCGCTATGCATTTCTTCATTATGAGAGTCAGTTGTATCATTGTAACAAGATAACTATATGAAAGAATGTAGAAAATAGGATTATATTGTTATATCTAAAAGCAAATCAACATTCTTCTTATCATGTTCATTAGCAATTATGGTGTTGAAAACTGAATTATACTTTTTAATCTGCTAGGTCGGGGAGGTGGCTTTGAAAGAAAAACACCACCTCCAGGTTATGTATGCCACAGATGCAAAACACCAGGTAGATTCATCAATCTTGATGATTGTTACTCAATTAGATAGATTCTTTTTCAATTTCAAAGTTAGAAGCTTATAAGTACCCTTTTTCCAGGTCATTTTATTCAGCAAATGTGGTTTCAAGAGTTTCTGTGATAAATGCAAGTTTTTCGGCCCTTGAAATTCGTCTGTTTCTAAACTTCATTCTTTTCTTTTCTCATGATGCAACTTTCTTTTTTCTTTTTTTTTTTTTTTAATACTAACAGGTATACGAGATCACATTATCGACAAATCAGCTTGTGTCTGTGGTGCAACAAATGTGCTAGCAGATGATCTTTTGCCCAATAAGACACTACGGGATACGATAAACCGAATCTTGGAGTCGAATAACAGCAGTGCTGAAAATGGTGGCAGTGCTTATCATGTTCAAGGTGTGTACAACTATTAACCAAATAATTTCTATCAATTTCAGTAAACCATATTTCTTAATCTTTATGTACTCTTTTAATTTTCATGTTTCAGATATAAAGTCTGCTAAATGTGCACCGCCACCACCACAGCCTAATATTCCTTCCCTACACCATCTGCAACCTCTAAGGGGGAGCAACCGCCACCACAGGATGGGGATAATACAAAGATGCAACTGGTCCCTACAGAAATGCAATGGAAGGCCTCACAGGAGTATGCCCCTGAGAACTATATGATGCCTCCAGGTCCCAGTCCTTACAATCCTTATTGGAACGGGATGCAGCAGGGAATGGATGCGTTTATGGGCCCGTATGGTGGTGGTGTGCCGTATATGGGTAGTTACGTTCTTGCGCCCATGGAGATCCCTTTTGGAGGAACGTGTCCTCAAAATCCATTTGGTGTATCAGGAGGGCTCATGATGCCTCCTTTTATCCCACCTCAAAGGTATTCTTTTTGTTTTCATCCTGCCTTAGAAATTATCCAATGCTAATTCTGGTTATCAAGCATTTCTTTCGTTTATTCTTTTTTCGTAACTGGAGCAATTAATTTTTATAAAGTATGTTATCTCGCGGAGTTGGGAATGGGCATGAGTTGTGGTGGGCCCCTGTTATGAGTCGAGATGAATTTGAAGCACGAAGATCCGAGTTAAAGAGGAAGTGTGATTTTGTCAAACGAAGAACCGAGAGGCAGTCACCGGACCGCCATTGTTCTCAAGACAACGGTCTTGATTCTCCTCTACACCCGTCGTCAAAGAGGAAATCTTCTAAAGATCGTCATGATTATGATGACTACGATGACTCACACAACCACTCACAGCAACACAAGAGTCACTGCCGGTCAGAACCATCTTCCACCAGAAGACAACCCCAAGCTCCACCAGATTCCAAACCAGTTGCAGCCGCAGAGGCAACTGAAACCAGTGCCGCCAGTGATCGGAAACATAAGGCTAATGTCTTCTCTCGCATCAGCTTCCCTGTGGAAGAAGCGGCTGAAGTTTCTAAGAAACGCAAGCTCACATCAAGTTCCTCAGAAGCGGCATCTGGCGGTGGACCTGCAGCAGCTGCCACCAGCATAGATTATGAATCTAGTGATGGTGATACGCATTTCAAGAGGAGACCTTTGAGACAGGAGTCCTCTCCGGCAACGTGAACGTGATCGGGATCGTGAACGTGATCGAGAGCACTACAGCAAGTACAGATAGCTGAAATGAAGCAATCGTGCTATATGACCTCCCTTTTTGTGTATCACCTTGAATTTAACCTTTCATTTAATGGAAATAAGTAAAATATTTTCTAAGATTGCAATGTATCACTATCTGCATGATGCCACCGGTAAAAGTTCAGGTAATATTTATACGGCATTGGCTAAATCTAACGTCTATCTTGTTATACCTTCTATTGATTTGATCCATCTTTAGTCGGCATTTGATTTGTTTACACTTGTATCAACTGTAACCATGAAACTTGTCATGGTTCTATTAGTTTTTAAAACAATTTTATAAAAAATTCGATTCCAATTAATCGAGTCATCTTTTCCAATAATTGAATCAACCAAGATGTTTTAACCAAAGCATGTTGGTTTTGAAAATCTAAAAGCTAAAATTTTAACTATAGGCTCGATTTAACAACTTCAAGTATAGGCTTAATTATAACTCATATAATTGAATTGACCAAACCGTTTGTAACCAAAACAGGTCGGTTTTGAAAATCCAAAAGATAAAATTTAATTTATAAGCTCGTTTTTAACAACTTCAATTAAATGTTTAAATTCAACTCTTTTTTTTAACGGCCAACAAAGATATTATTATTAAAAAGGTACCAGCCAAGAGCTACACCAATTTACAATCGCCAATACATTACTATTACAATAAATTACTCAAACATATTAAATATTACATATATATATATATATATATATATATATATATATATATAGAAAACACACCATTGTAACCATGTCTTTTTGTGCTTCGTTAATCCCTAATCAGCAGTAGCTCTAAGCTTAAAAATTAATTAGCTATGCAATCAAAAGTCCAAACGCACCAAGAAGAAGAAGGGAATAAAAACAATAATCCCACACACCCCTAAACATGCTCTAAAACCACAACTTAAAAACAGCTTAATTACAAGTTACAACCATAGAGAATCACAGAACAACACATGCACAAATGTTAATGAAGCATTATTATTTCTCTTGGAAAACTGAAAATTAAAACATTAATAAAATATTTAGGACATAGCCAGTCTTTAATCAGTCAGTATTTATAAAGATTACAAAAGCCACATTTTTGCTGCAAGTTTGACATCATCACAAAGAAACACTATAGTACCGTGTACTCAGTTTCTCAATGTACACCCAGGATATGTAGCTTTAAGGCGATTCTCATCCACAAAGCCAAGCCTGCTAGAGATGAACAGAGTACAACACTACAACAACCTGTGAAAAGCTGTTTGGTGCGGTAATATGTATGAAATGATGAAAATGCCAGTACAACACAGAAAACATGAAGATAAAAGATAACAAAACACATTCCTGATTATTTGCAATTTTTCTTCATGACGCCTAATCTCAACTAAATATTGATCATGTATAAACTCTTTATCCTTGTTGATTCAAGAGGTCAGGATCTTCACAAAATTGTTCTTTTTTGGGTAGTAATGAGAATCCATTACCAAAAAACTCACGGCATAAGGTAAAACATAGCTTGCGCTAACAAGTGACCTTCAAGGGAGTCAAAGGCAAAAAACCAGTGAAAACAAGATTTAAACTTGAGACCTTTGGTAGAGGGACTAAAGCACTTACCCCTGCGCTTACCCCATAAAGGTTTTGATAAAACAGTGTTGTAGACCATGAACTTTTCTTGTAAGTTTTCAAGAACGCATATCAGCGCTGAACACAACATTGGCCTTAAGTTGACAGCCAGACTTAAACTTAAGACTAGTTGAAACAAGATGCCATTTTTAATAATCGAATGAACAGATATGATCAAACAGATAACGATAGAGCGGATGGCGGTTACAAGGCATGTTCAAATAGGAACAGCATCATCAAACTTACCCTATAGACTCACGTCAATTCAAAACAACGAAATAACTCATGACCATTTCATAAAGCACTCAACTCAAATGTAATCAACAAAAACTTAACTTGTTCAAAGTCAGTTCATACTAAACACAGCAAAAAGATCACTAATCACATCTTGAACAATCACAAACAACATTAAAGATAATCACTTTCTAGATGAAGATAAACACCTCCTAATTCAAGCAAATTATAGTTCTCCTGGCTCAATATCATCAGTCAGCAGACACCATCAGCAACTTCATATACTCAAAACTAAATCTCTTTCTAACAATAACAAATCTGATCATCGATCAATACCTGATGTTGTTAAGCAGGAATCATCCCCGTTTTTCGCGCATAAGCGAAAATCCCACCAGCTTCAATCACAGGCCCTGCATCACCAATCGGCTTCAATCTATACTGTTTCCCCGTAGTATGATTGATCAACAAGCTTCCCTCAAGCTCAATCGTCACTAAATCTCCAGTATTACACTCATCACAAACCCTAACCTCCGATTCCAATGGATAAATCTCTCCGGTTGCAACCGAATTCCTGAAAAATATCCTCGCGTACGATTCCGCCACAACGGCGGCGACTCCGGCGGCCCCCAACGCCACCGGAGCGTGTTCACGCGACGAACCGCAGCCGAAGTTGTCTCCGGCGATGATTATCGAGTATTTTGACTGGTGTTCACCGGGATCGATGAATCGAGTGGTGTAGGATGCCGGGAGTCCGATTAGGGCGTAGGATCCGAGCTTTTTGTATTCGTCGGGTTTTGAGGGGACTAGTGTTAGGTATTCTGCGGGGATGATTTGGTCGGTGTCGATGTTGTCTCGTACGACGTAGCACATGCCGTGAAATGAGGCGGATGAGGGTGAATTGGTGGTGGCGGCGGAGACGGTGGGTGAGCGGCGGGGAACGGTGGTGGTGGGGGAAGGGGTGGAGTGGGAAATTAGGGGTTTGAATGAGGGTTGTTTTGGGGGGTTGAAGGGGGTGAAGGTGGTGGTGGAGGGAGGAGGTTGGTTGTGGTGGTGGCGACGGTGGGTTATGGTGGAGGAGAAGGCAGTGGGGGTTGTAAGAGAAGCGGCGGCGGCCATTGGTGGTTGTGATGGTGGTGGTGGTGGTGGTGGAGGAAGATGATGATGATGAAGAAGGGAGTATAAAGGTGTGTTGGTGGTGGTGATTGACTGAACTATCGTGGGCTGGGCTGAATATAGCCTACGTTGGCCCAATTTTATTTTATTTTATTTTTTTTATTATGACATGCTGGAGCGTAGAGGAGTAGAGCTGTAGAGGTGCATATAAAACCTGGGTTCCTGACCTGTTGACCCGACCTAATACGAACGAGTTTATGAAGACTGTTTGTATATAAGCAATTTGAGAGTTGTTAATCGATAATTAGTTTGTAATTTTATTTAAGTTTGAAATTGTTTAATCTTATGTTAATTTTAGTTTTAAGTTAGAATTTGTTTAGCTTTAACTTTTAAGTTAATTTTAATTTTAATGTAGTAATTGTTTAATTTTTAGTTAAAAATTATGTTATTTATATTTTTTTGTAAGGAGAATTTTTGTAATGGATTTATAAAAATAAAAAAAATTTATATTCTCAACCCAACCTAGTTTCAAGCCGGTTTTGAACCCAACCCGACCTTATCTGTTTCCAATCTGGTAGGGTTCTATTATGCATCACACTATTATCACATTGGGTCCGCGTCGCAACTACATAAAAGCTGGATGGGTTGGGTAACGTGAGAGAGAGAGAGCGCTTAGTACCAACGAGACTCGGCACAACAGATCCTCTCTGATTATTTTGTGTGCTTCAACATGATTAGGGATGATATCTTTGATTCCGCAATGCTTCCATCTATTAGGTACCGAGTTGTGCAAAATGGGCTTGTTTGACGGTTAATAATGTTTAGTAACTCAATTGGCATCCAACTTCTTTCGCCTTAATACTGTACATCTTTTGACTTTTAAGAGACTAATTAGACATTTAAACATCATTAAAACCGACATATAGATGCAAAAACGAGTTAAGTTAGTGTTGAATATGGTGGCTTTTGGTTTATAAATGCCATCAGTTCTAGGTATGTATTTGGTGCAGATTAGGATGACAATAAGCAACAGTTTTGAAGCTTCAACGGTCAAACAAAGCATTTGACCTCTTACTTACACAGACTTTAGCATACACATGAGTAACAGTAAATAAGAATGAATCATTATGAAGTGACTTCCTTGATGCTAACAAATCTTCCCATTTCAATTGATGCTAACAAATCTTCCCATTTCAAGTGACTTCCTTTAGCATACACATGAGTAACAGTAAATGATGGTGGAGGAATGGTGGTGACAGGTGGTGGTGGTGGGCGATGATGACGGTGGCAAATGGTGGTGGTTGAAGGGGGTATTTCTGTTTTGAAAGAGAGTAGAGAGAGAGAGAGAGAGTGTGTGTGTGTGTGTGTGTGTGTGTGTGTGTGATTATGTGTTGAGGGTGGGAGGGATGGGTTGGGGTTTAATTATGCATCTGATATTTTACTTTTATTTAATTAAGGTATAAACACTAAAGTACCCTTCTGTGCAAAACACATGACCTGACTTAGGGGTTGTTTGTCAATTTCTGAATGATTAAGTGCTAAGCCAGTAAGAGGTCTGAATCATTAAGTGTTGAACCATTAATAGGTCTAAACCATTAAGAGCTAGTATATCGCTTAACTATTCAAATGCAAATATCTGACCAATTCAGATAAGAAGTCTTAACCATTCACCATTAGAACTCTTAACCATTCAGTATTAGTATAATGCTTAACCATTCAGAGGCAAATGTCTGAACCATTCAGACATTTGCTCGCGAAACAAACAGTCTGAACCATTAAGAGGCTGATTAAGAGGTTGTCAAACAGCCTCTTAATGGACAAAACTAACGTCCGTTAAAGTAAATGACGTAAACTGTTACAAAATTTAATTATAAATAACGTTTACTGTAATTTTCTTAATTTAAGAATGAAACCTGAAATTTACTATAATCTTAAAGGGCGAAAAGTATAATTTACTCTTAAAAGTATGATCCATGGTTTCCACTTTCTCCAACATCAAGGACATAACGAAGAAGGATTATCAATACCTTTGTCCACCACATTATAATTACTTTAGGGTAGTTTACCCTAAAACCACTCCAAATACGATATTATTGAGGTGGTCATGCATAACAACTCTAAATTCCTTATCTTTTGAGGCGATTCACTTAATCAGCTCTAAACACCACTCCGAATAATAATTTTTAAGGGATGTCTTCCCTAAAATTACTCTAGATATCATGTTTTTGCAGTAGTTGTGAAGAATCACTCTAAATTCCATATTTATTTAGGCGGTTCACTAAAACCGCTCTAAATGCCCCATTATTTTGGTCAGTTTCTTCTCTTTGAGACGGTGTGTTTTTACAAATTTTATGTTGATATTTGAGGTTGGTTACGTCTACAACCGCTCCAAATCAAAAAAGTCAACCTCATAAAAAAAACTCCAATTTTGTAGTACTAGTGTATTGATCATTCGCTCAAGTCAATTATTCTTTAGCTTACATAAGGATGATAACCCATCTTGTCACCGTTGATAATTCAATGGATGAAGAAGCCATAACATCTTCTACACAATTAGTTTTTCGTTCTACGGACTCTAGAATAATTATTACGCGTAATGAGCATTTAGAGTAATCATGCCCCCATCTTTATTTACATATTGATATACTTTCACTGATTTGTTTACTTTTGTAACAATAAAATCTAGATATCCTATATTTCTTTTCCTGACTCACCCTCTCGTCATTCTGCTTATTAGATAAAATAAAGAATTGATAATGATATTTAATGTAATTGATTTGTATTTGTCAACTTCTTAATTTATGGAGTGATTGTTGTAATTCTATTCTTTAAATAAGAGCACCAAATATTATTGAGGTTGATTTTTACCAAATTCACATGGTATCAGCCATTTTCTTTTCTTTTTTTTTGACTTCTTTCTTCTCTAACTCCAATAGAGTTTTTTTTTCTTGGTATTACATGATGGCCACAAATTCGTCATCCTTTCTTTATGGTTCTCTCTCTATGAACACTATTCTACATATGATAACTATTAAGTTATCATCGTCTAATTATTTTATTTGGAAAAACAATTACATAATTTCCCTTATTTGCATATCAAAAACTTTTTGGTCATCTTGATGGAACCGTGTCGAAGCCACCGTCCACCATCATTGTCGATGGTAAGGATGTTTCTAATCCTGTTTTCTCTTCTTGGCAAGAAAACAATCACCGTGCTAAACTTCTTTTAAATGCTTCTCTCACTGAAGAATCATTCGCAGAAGTTCTTGGGCTTACAAGTGCTCGAGAAATTAGGCTTGCACTTGAAAAAGCTTATAGTAATTCATCTATCGAACGCATTCATTCCTTGTGAGACTCACTTCGACAGCTCACCAAAGGTACATCCTCGGTCACTGATCGATTTTGGCCGTCGTTTCAAAGCCATCTGTGATCAGTTGGCAGCTATCGGGAATCCGGTGGACGACATTGACAAGGTACACTGGTTTTTATGTGGGTTAGGTGCCTCATTCGAAACTTTCTCCACTACTATAAGGGCCACTAAACCAACACCAATTTTTTGAGATCTATCATCTCAACCTAAAAGCCATGAATGTTTTATCCAATCAATTCATGGTAATCTTACCCCTCTGACATCGTTTCATGCTCAACAGGCCCGCAACTCTTCCTCGAACAGAGGTCGATCACTTGCTTCAGAATATCGTGGTGGTAATGCTCGTGGTTCTCAACGGGGTCGCTACGAAGGACGACGCCCTCCTCATTGCTAACTCTATAGAAATAATGACCATTATGCTTCATCTTGTCCACGTTTGTCTAGCTTTGCAACTCAAGCAGCCTCCTACTCCACTGAAACTTTGGCACAAGCTTTTCATGCCAAATGTCATGTCACCGAGGATTGTCCAGATTGGCATGTCGACTCTAGTGCGACAACTCACATGAGTTCGGATGCTAAATCTCTTCACCATTCAACTCCATACACAGCTACTACACGGGTTGTCTTTAGAAATGGTAAGAAATTACCAATCTCTCATACGGGTTTATCTCATATTGCGAATGACATTTCCTTACATGATGTGCTTGTGATTCCTAATCTTACCAAGAAATTGTTATTTTTTAGCAAGCTAACCATGGATTTTTCTATTCTTTACTATCTAGGATCGCAAAACCAAAAAGGTGCTTGCTAAAGGACGTTGTGAACAGGGGCTTTATATGCTGAAAAATGAACCTCAAGCTATGGTGGCTATGCATGGTGTCTTAAATCGAGCTTCATACGAGTTGTGGCACACTCGTTTAGGCCACGTTTCTTTTGATGTTATTTCAACTTTAAATAAACTTGGTGCTTTATCTGTTACTTCGGTTTACCAAAACCCTAAACCCTAATGTTTGCACACCTTGTCAACTTTCCAAACGACAACGTTTATCTTTTGAACTTAATTATAAATGTGCTCAACATCCTTTAGATTTAATACGTTGTGATTTATGGGGTCCCTCACCGGTGTATTCAAAAGACGGTTATTCATATTACGTAATCTTTATTGACGATTATTCAAGGTTCATGTGGTTTTATCCACTCAAAACTAAGATGGATTTTTACTTGGTTCTTCTGATCTTTATTAATCTTGTTCAGACTCAACGTTCAAGGAAAATAAAGGTTTGTGAATCAAAAGGTTCGCAAAATTTTTGAAGACAACAACACGTTTCATAGGCTTTCATGTCCGTATAAGCCTCAACAAAATGGTCGTGCCGAGCGTAAACACAAGCATATTGTGGATACGGGATTAGCCATGATGTTTAATGCCAATGTTCCAGCATGTTATTGGCCCGATGCTTTTTAGTTCTGCCACATTTATAATTAATCGGTTGCCAACTAAAATATTAAACAATATTTCTCCCTTCAGTTGATTTACTCTCAGGAAGCAAGCTATGCATATTTGCACACCTATGGATGTCAAGTCTTCCCATACTTACGAGACTATTCCCGACATAAACTTGAACTACGAAGCATTCCATGCGTTTTCATCGGGTATAGCTTGCAATATAAAGGCTTTAGGTGTCTTGATCCGACCACTACGTCGCGCATTTACATCACTAGACATGCCCGGTTTAATGAGACGGTTTTTTCTTTTGGTGGTTCCTCAAAACCCACTGACTTATCCACCTTAAATCTCATTTCATTTCATGAAGACATTAAAAGACCCATCTATGTCTTCATACTCAGTTGCATCAAAGTCTACTGCCAATTACCACAACCTCCTTGTTCCTTATGTAAACCCACTACTAAAGGCCTAGATCCAACCCCTACTCACTCTTCTCAGGTCCATATTGAACCTAGTAATGACTTGCCATCCACCATTTTAACCAACCCATCTTCTCAAACAGGCCCACCAGATGCACCAACCCAAAGTTCTCAAATTGAACCACCACTCGAGCAAAATCAAGCCCCCACTTCATCTACTGCTACGTCCACTAATCCAGCTCCATCACAGTCAACTACAAACAATTTTCATCCCATGCAAACACGAACAAAAGTCAAAATTTCAAAGCCTAAATACCGAGTGGACTTAACTACACTCACTACTCACTGACTTCAAGTACCTTTATCAACTATGACTGAACTAAAAAGGGTTCAACACTGCAGCCAAAGATCCAAGGTGGATATTTGCAATGCATGAAGAAATGGAGGCCTTGCGACAAAATAATACGTGGACCTTGGTACCACGTCCATCTTCAGCTAATGTTGTCGGATCTAAGTGGGTTTATCAGATTAAATATCACTCAGATGGCTCATGGTACAAGGCTCGCTTAGTAGCCCAAGGGTACACTCAAATTCTAGGACTTGATTATTCTCACACGTTTAGCCCCGTTGTCAAAGCTTCAAAGGTTAGAATTGTTCTTTCTCTTGCCATCGTAAACAACCGGAAGCAACATCAACTTGATATAAAAAATGCATTCCTAAATGGAAACTTGATTGAGACTGTTTTCATGGAACACCCTGCTGGGTTCATTAATTCCAAATTTCCGGATCGTGTTTGCAAGTTATCAAAAGCTCTCTATGGCTTGAAACAAGCTTCACGGGGCGTTGTTTCAACGTTTAAGCATGTTTCTTCTTTCATACGGATTCACATGCAGTCGCCCTGATACATCACTTTTTGTGTTTATTCATGAATCTTGCATAATGTACTTACTTGTTCATGTAGACGATCTTATTCTCACAGGCAATAATGAAGTCACCATTTCTTCATTTCTCGACTAAATCGTGAGTTTGCCATAAAAGATTTGAGGGATCTCAACTTCTTTTTGGGACTTCAGGTAGCTTATACTGATAATGGTTTGTTTCTTACTCAATCTAAATATGCTACAGATATCTTAACAAAAGCAGGCTTACATGAATCAAAACCAGTTAGTACTCCTCTTGATTCTCATGAGTTGTTTACTTCAAATGGATTGCCTTTTTCTGATTCAAAGCTTTACAGGTCAATAGCGGGGGCTCTACAATACCTAACTATTACTAGACCTAACTTGTCTTATGCAGATGATCAAGTCAGCCAATTTCTTCAATCCCCGACTATCTCTCACTTTAAGTCTATCAAACGCATTCTTCGTTACGTCAAAGGCACCATCTTCGTTGGTCTTACCTTTAGTCGGCCCCACATGTCTTCCTTAGTTGGTTATTCAGATGCAGATTGGGCTCGTTGTCTTGAAACGCGTCGTTCCACGTATGGTTACTCTATCTTCTTAGGAGGAAACCTTGTTTTAGCACCAAGAAACAACCGACAGTCTCAAGATCAAGCTGTGAATCAGAATACAGGCAATGGCAAATACGACTGCTGGAATCGTTTGGATCACCCATTTACTGCGAGAACTACATGCTCTTCCCCCGCATCGTCCAACTTTACTTTGTGACAAAGAAAGTGCCTTATTTATGACTCAAAATCCAATATCACACAAACGTGCTAAACATATTGATCTGGATTATCACTTTATTAGAGAGCTTGTTGCCTCTGGGAAGCTTTATACCAAGTTTGTTCCAACCAATCTCCAGTGGCTGATATTTTCATTAAAAGTCTTTCGCGAGCACAGTTCGAAATACTTCGAGCCAAACTGCGTATTGGTCCACCACCTTTCCGTTACTTGTACCTTTATGTATAACTTCTCTACCCAACTTTTGATATAGAGTCTGGATTTCTTTTATGTCAGGGTTCTATATTACATATACCATCCTTTTATAAACTACATTTACAAATTGTAAAGTGTTATTTACATGATTATAAACTATAGTTTACTTTCACTTTACATTTTTCTAAATTGCAACATACCTTTTCCTAGTGCCATATATGGTGTTTGAATCTTGAAAACCCTTGTGCCATCATTACATGTTTGGAGCGGATGACTTCTTTGTGTATTATAGTGGCACTTTTGGTATATTTGCTATATTTTTAACTTCTTTTTGTATCCATTACTTGATGTTACGAGTATTTGTATATGTAGCCTATTCATTTGATATTAATGTTATAAATCACCTTGAAATATTTAACCTCTGTATTTTAAGCTCAAATGGAATATTCCTACAACGTTAACTAGTCATTCAAAACCCTAGGAATCATAAACTTTAAGTTAAATCCAAATCAACCTATTGAAATGGTTTCACTTCACCAACCCAATATGTCTTTTCAATTTACATATCATAAAGGGATTCTAACCATCATATTTGTGAAGTTATTGTCGAATTATGAGAGGTAATTCATGATGATGTACCCACGTATTTTTAAATTAATGATATAATGACTAATTTACAATGAAACTCTAAATACAGTAATTAGCTAGAAACTTATTTAACCCATCAAATGGCATGGTCCAACAGTTTCAATATGGTATGAAACTGTCGGCCCACTTATTTCGGTTGTCTTTACGACAAGTAAAAATAATCCTTCTAAAATAAAAGCTTATATGTAAACAAATTTCATTAGTACTAGTATAATTATTATAACAATAAATAAAACAAAATTGTTAAAGTAAATTGACTTATCTTATAGTTAAACTATAAATCATAAGGCTCTTTTGATATTCTTTGAAGAAAAGTGTTGATCAAGTTTTCAAAATTCAATATTCTTTAGTATATTGTTCTCTAAAATTCATCAATCGCCTTAGATTTATAACCCGTAGGGCACTGAAAAACAATAGAACTGAAATAATTAAATAAAAAGGAAAAAAGAAAACCAAAAAAGCTAGACGATCGCAGGACATGAACGAAAGTCAGTGTGCTGAATCGTTAGTTACATATCGAGGGGTGGAGGTAATCAAGATCTCACTACGCTAAATTCGTTGGGTGCAAACCTAAATAAAATAGAACAATTTTTAACTTAGGTGGATTAGTTCCCCTAGAATATATTATTGGGTGTTTTAAAACGTTTATTAGTTTATTGGACCATTTGAAAAATATAATTATTATTAATAAGTTTATAATTGATTTATATATTACATCTATACTCAAAACCTTAATGACAGTAAAAAATTTGGCCCCTTTGGCCCAAAGCGGTCACCCACCCGACACACCCTAAGGGCATGACTATTTATGAGTTTTAATTTCTCTTTTAAGCATGCTAACTCATGACACACTTTCTAATTCTTTTATAAATCCACACATTTTAATATTTTTTTCCACACAAACTTTAACATTTCAAATGAATTTACACGTTTTGCTTAGTCTATTCTAGCTAACTTTAATCTTACAACGACAAATATTTCACTCTCACTTGTAACTATATAACGTTAAGATCGATCATAGTGATCACCACCCATGATGTTAACATTCTGTTCTAAAAAGATCAAGCATCAGAAGTTTATCAAAACTCTTCTTCCTTATTCGCTACAATTCCATAATGGACCCCACCCATGATGTTAACATTCCACCTTTCTTTGACTTACCTCTTGATCTCATTATGTTTTTGTCACACTTGTTAACATAAGCTGCATACCAAACTATAAAATCCCCCAATCTTTTGGGTTTGAATCATAAACCCATCTCCGAAAAGAAAAAAAAGATGATCCCGTCGACCACATATATTGATAGTCGAGTGACCGACCCACGCCCCGTGGAAACCAAACTTCTCGCGTTCTTCACCGCTGTTTATTTGGTTTTGTTCCAACGCATAAGTGATTCCTTTAATGTAGTGGAAAAAGCAATACATGGTGTTTTAGTGGCGCCTCCGCGCCACCTCTGGGCTCGCTATTACCCGCAAGTAGCACTTGGGGAAGCGGGTGTCGTCATGCCTCATTCTACTTTAAACTTTATTATCAATGCTCTCCTTGCTTTTGTAGAAATTAAGGCGCAAGGTGTATCTGGATTCCCTTTCCAAACTCACCCCCGGGTCATCATGTTCTCCGTTACCAGTCTCCTTATGTACGGCTTGGCTTCTGCAATCGAGCTTGTTGTTTATGTTTTAGGCCTTGATCCCGCTTCTGTTTACGCCATTATCGCTCACTTGGGAAAGATCGGATTTTTATGCATCTTGGTGGGATCTTTGGCATGTTTGTTCTATATATGATATTTTTCATCTCTTATCAGTTGATGTATGTAACATCATACCTAGCATATGCATGTTCTTTCTAAAACAATACGTACAAACCATATAAAGTGTTTTGAAATAAGCTTTAAATATATGCTTCCGATTTAATAAGTGAATAAAAGAAAGGAAAAGGAGTTAAGTGTTGGTAATTTTAGTGTTATCAACGCATATTTTAGTGTATTGGATTAACTTGTTGATCGAGAAAATAACATTAGAAATTAAACGAGTTATGTGTCGCGGGAGTGTGAGCTTGATTTAATTCTAAATGTTATTTGAGTTTTAATAAAATTATTAATTTAAATTATATAATTTATATTAAATGGACTATTATGTTTGGGCTTTATACATATTATTATGTAGAAATGGACTTACAAAATGGACATTGGGCTAATGTATAATTACTGGGTCATGTGTTGACCAACAACTTAAGTTTGACCAAATGTCCCTTGAATCTTCTCTGTCAAAAAGAAAAAAAAAACTGATGTATGCAGTTTTTCATGCTCTCTTCTTTTTCGAAAACCAGAGAAGGAAAAGCAAGAGATGTGGTTACAATAATATACCCTCAAGAAAAAGTTGAAAATATTTATACTCCATCAAAGCCATCTCTGTCTAATCTGATAAATCATTGTGAGTAACGCACAAATAGATTTATCTGATAGTGGTTCACGATTCAAAGATGAATCCAAGTGATTTGATGGTTTGATGATCGAAGTTCGTATTCAAGATTGACAACAAGTTTAAGGTTTGTTTGGTGTTTATTTTCTTGTTCTATATTTGCAATATACAACATTAAGGAGAGAAAAGAAAGGGAGATTCAATGGAATAATATAATGTAAACTAAAAAGTCGTCTCGCGCATTGTGGCGGGAGACCTATATACGTGTATAAGTAAAATTTATGTACACTAATATCAGATATATCTTCTCTAGCATTAAAAATCTATTTTACATCCTTGTAAAGAACTTTTGACCATAAAAAATGATATGCCTTTACCTTTTGGATCGTTCTAGAAATCATCAACAAATACGGAATCGCGTGAGAGTTATTATTTAACATTTATAATACAATTATATGATAATGGTTGCTCAACTTAGTATAATCTTGAGGAATTATGCAGATAGCATTTTTTTAATCCGAATTAAAGACCTCCAAGCAAAAGCAATTTTTACCTAGAGCATAATCTTTTTGATTTGTAATGTAGTTGATTATATAGCTCTTAGAAGCCTAACAGAGAACCTAAAAATGTGTTAAATTTGATGCAATTATGCAAACGCTCTTGTTAATTCAGTTTGATGCAACCCATGAGCTAAATTGTATCAAATGCATGTACGGACCAAAATATTTTAATAAGAGAGTAAGAAACTAAGAGCAAACCTCACTGATATTAAGAAGACTTGTAAACTGATTTCGGTAATCTTATGCGTTATTAGACTCATTCTCCTTGTAACAATACACATTAGAGCAGAAGACATCACAGAAGGATTAAACTTGGTTTTCAAATCAGTGACTTTGATGGATTGCATAAAAAATCTAGAAATTTACAATATTGAAATAGTAAACAACTTTTTTTTATAGTGTGGTTGCAACCCGGTTACAAATCAATAGTGACACAACCCGGATTGTGCTGGGCACACTACAGGGATCCATCAAAGTCATTGATCTTTAGGTCTTATATACACTACAAGGATTAAACCTGAAGTTTTAAAGTATAATCTAAAACTTCAAGAATGTATATCATGTTGAGGCCCTGTATCGATGATCAAATTGGATGAACAATCGATGGGTATTGCACAGATTTGTGCAGGGAGCCCAATGGAAGAACAGGGTCAAACAAGAACAAACACACAATACTTCACACAAATGTCGACATACAAATAGGTTATTTATACCCATACAATTGCGGTTACAAAATACTAAAACTAACACATCTAACCCTTTAATTCCTGCCTAAATTACAGGTTTGACTTTTTATTTTTTGACTTTGTTAATCTGACTTTTAATTGACTACTTTCTTGATTACAAATATCCAACATATTACCGATCTTACAAATTGATACATAGTATATTACCATTTGAACATTGAATAACCAATGTGTTCTTGAATCACGACCGAACCGGGCTGGGAATCAAGTGCCTAACTGGTCTAGTTAGCATTTTCAATCGAACTAGTGAATAATCCGGTCCATATAGTTTGACCAATAGACGGATAAGGTGACTGATTTAAATATCCGATTCGAATATAAAATTCGAGTACCACGATTGGGATATAGGTCGCTAAACAGTAGCAAATGGCCATTTAACAATGCTTTAATGCTCATTGATCTTTCATGCATCCATTCAACCATAAAAGAGCATCCTTAAGCCACATTTTTTGTGTTTTTACACTAATTTTTAAGACGACGTAGCTTTTGTGTGATTCTTAAATGTATCTTAACAAAGTAATTTTTTTCATATGCATTTCGATATTTAAAACCAGGACACAGTAACATCAAATGCTTATGTTAACCATGTCAATGTCATCACCACAACGTGCAACCGCGACCACCTCGTTACAACTAAAAATAACATGATACATGCTGGACACTAACTCGGGTATCACCTATAAGACCATTGACCCGTTATCATTATCTCTAACTAAACATCATTGACCCTAGTTAACCATTAGTCGCCCGATTGACCTTTAACAACCTTAATTAAGCATAAACAACCATAATTCACCATGAGAAACCCTAATTGATAATAAGTTATCATCATTGGTCTAGAACACATTTTTTATTTTGATTTCCAACTAACACTTTTAGTTTTATCTAGCAAACTCAATTCGTGCTTTACCGCAGGAGAACATATGCTGAATTTCAATATGCTCATCATCATAAATTAAAAAAATCACGCCACAAGAGTATGCTCGAGAATTTTAAAAGCATTATGAAGACAAATTGAATACATATTATTTATAACACATGTCAGTCTAGAATAAAACTTAAATCGAAACGAAGATAAAAATAAATAACTACGCCATAAGAGTATGCTCAATAATTTTAAAAACCACGTCTGTAAAAAGTAATAACGATATTATATTTGACACGGGTTAATGACAAATGAAATTTAGAATGTAAGCAAGATAAAAATAAATTTACAACGGTGTATTCAAATATCTTTGAGATCACTCTGCAACCAGATCTAGTTCAGTTGCTAATTTTACAATGGTTTTGTAATGTGTCGCAAATCAGTCCGCTAATTTTACGACTGGTTCTTGCAGTCGTAATTCTCGGTCGCAATTGTTAAGTTTTCTAGTAGTGGGTAGATTCTGTGGAAATTCGAGTGGACGGAGTCCGATGCTTATTTTAAGGAATTTGATTTTTCATATGTTAGTTTTAGGAATCTTCCCTCATATTCGTCCTATAATTAACTCTAAAGTTCTTTAAACTTTTATATACTATAATAATATTATTATGCCTAGGATGCACAGAACTGATATAGTCTCGGTTAATCAGATTAAAAGTACATGATATCCACATTCGATTCTTAAACTAGAATATATCATTCATTCTTCCAGGAGTTAAAGATTGTGTTGATCATGAGGCGGAGGATCCAATATTTATACATTCAAACCCTTTGGAAACCTCAACTTGAAGTTAAACTCAAGAGTTGCCGGCTTTAGCCGGCCTTGCTTTGGCAACCTAGTTAACATTTCACTTCAGCTACACGTCTTGATCCTATGTCGTTGTTGCTCGTTTGGGGAAGATGGTTTCTATGTGCATTTGGTGGGATCTTTGACATCTTCATCAACACAAGTTACACGCAATCATGACTCAGATTTTATTTGTTTTTTTACTGGCAACCACACACTCTCTACTGAGCTATCTTGAAATCAGGTACACACATTCACTTTACAGGATTTGAACCGGTACACCACTTTATCACCAGGTTGTCCTGTGGGACTTAGCGTTTGTTTAATTTGTTTTTTCCGTATTACAGGATCAAGACATTATGCCCGAGTCATGTTTGAGTTTATGGACTGTGCCTTATTACTTAACTTGTGGGTTACGCGGATGAGTTTTGGGCGTGCTGTCATTGGTTTTGTAAAATCATTCGTGTTAATCTAGCTTGGTTGTGACAGTGAACCATGAACTTCCTTCGATATTCTCCCTACGCACTGCGACAAATATTGTAGTAGCATAATCGCGAATGCCATCATAAACTGTTACTAAAAATGTGTGGATTTTAAAGATGCAGAGCTAAGCTTGAAACATATCAAAAGTACAATCATGATTTCTATTTTTAATTTTATTTGGATCTTTTGCATTGTCTGATATGTCTTGAATACACACATATATGCATATGATGATATTTTACTTTTACCAATATTGGTCCAGTGGTGTTTTTCTTAGTCCTTATTGATTAACTTGATTTTCCATCAAGACAACCATCATTTGTTTTGGTACATGTATGACATAAGCTATGCACATGTGTAATTAAGTTGGGCTATTTTCTAGCTCAATTGCTTTTATCTGATTGTTGTAAGTATGAATCGGTCAACTCTTGTATCAGCTCGGTATATGCAATTTATGGTATGTCATGCTTGAATTTTGTAACACTAATTTACATTTCATTGACGAGTGTACGTGGAGGATATAGTGTACGCCTCAACTAAAACAATGGTCTTATGTGGCTTGTCCACCGACGATATAATATAAGAGCATCTCCAATTGTGTCTGTTAGTATGACACAAGAGTAAAAAGAACCAAAAATAAAAATAAAATGTATCTTCAAAAATATGTCTGTCAGCGTCAATAGTCGTAGACGTATGGTTTAAATTCGTAGGTAGGTGTTCGAAAGCATTATGGGGCCTAAACTCCAGTTTCACAAAAACATTCTAACGAAATGAGAAAATAAACCACTTTTTATTGGGATACATGGTTACATAAGAACTTAACATCTTGCAACAATTACTAATATACTAGATATTACATACATGTAGAACAATTTTTTAGTTATTAGCACTTTACATAAATTATATATTATTTCATAAGTAACAGACTTAGGTATGCTGCAACATATATATATCAACACATAAGATACGCGAAAGGTATCATATATAGAACAAAGATGCCAAAGTTGCCACCAAAATACACAACGAACCAATTTTTCCCAAGTGAACAATAATGGCATAAACAGAAGCGCGATCAAGACCTACAATAGAAACGACAATTTCAGCTGCGGAAGACAATGCGTACATGAGGAGACAAGTAACCGCAAGCATGATGAGCACAAGGTGAGTTTGGAAAGGGAATCCTGGTAGATTCTGTGTTTTGATTTCTGTAAAAGTGAGGAGAGTGTTGATAGTGAAACTTAGAGAAGAATGGGGCATGACGACCCCACCTTCCCCAAATGCTACTCGTGGGTAATAGTTAGTCCATAGTTGGCGGAAACGTGCCACTAGACCACTGCTTATTGATATTGGTAATAGAGCAAGGATGCGTCTGACAAATTGAAAAGACATGGTTTCTGTGGTCGTTTGACTCGTGATTTTTGGTTTTTGGACTCTAACCACAATATTTAGCTTTTATAGACATTACGTCATAACCTAAACGGATGAGACGACGTGTGAAGACAACATATGTGCACGGAGGCGACAAACGGGTGGGGAGTGCATACAAAATGCATTTTGTTTGGAATAGCACCTTAGTATTCATCGAAGATAACATCGAATGAGGACCCTTTTCTGTCTTTTTAAACTCCTTTTCAAAATTTACAGGAAGTTATTAATTTAATAGCTTTTGATCATGTAAATTATTTTATTAGAAATACAAGAGAATAATTGAATATATTATTTAGTTTTGTAATCATATGATTGCATTATTCAGATCTTGTAAATGGACTGGGTTTAGAACAATATGTCAGCCGCATATTAGCATCGATTACATGCAGAACGTATAATACAAGAATTACAAAAGAACGTTGTCTTTTTTCCTTTTACGATTGACACCATTGTTTTGTGAAAAAAATTATGACATCATTGTCCATTTTATGAAGAAGATGAATTAAAAAAAAACATATTTAAGTAGAGGTCCATGTTAATCAAAAAGTCATAAATTTCCACAATGATCGATTAGTGGAAGTGCAAGACATTTTCATCTGGAATTTGTTAGAGTATAGTGAAAAACCGGATAACACTTATTGCTTGGTTTGTTACTTATTAAAGAAAATTAGTAAAAAATATGCATTTTTGACCGAGTGCCTTAATAGTTATAACAAATCATATAATATAATTTCAATAGTCTTGTTGGTGATAAATTTAATTTTCATACGACACTTAAAGCGAACTATAGTTTTAAGATCAACTAGAATTTTTTACCCGTCGCGCGTTGCCGCGACATCGTACACGATTTGATAAAGTATATACTGCAATCAACCCAAGTCGTTTTTGAACTAAATGTACGTTAATACGTAGAGTACCTCGAAATTATACAGTTGAATGAAAACACGTATATTTAACTTGACAATTTTCCTAACAAAATTAATGTTGAAAGATAGATTTACAATCTTTTTGACTCGTTTTCGAACTAAATTTAAATCGAAACATAGAGTAAATGAAAACGTATTATATTTTGTCCAACACGTTTTCATACAAAACTTTAGACAATCTTAAAGCGTATATAAAGTTAAGTATGGAAACATTTTATATTTAACCTGAGTCTCCTTTGATTAAGTTCAAACGTAGACGTACTCGAATTTATGTTGTACAGGGGTAAACCAAGAACTTTAGAAACTTAAGGGGTTAAAGTGATATTTTAGAAATTTTTAAAAAATATTAGGGAGTGAAAATGTTAAAGATTAAAAATGGGAGGGACAGAAAAGGAAAAAAAGGGGAAAACACCAAGGAAAAAGAAATGCAATGGGAAGGAATTGAACCCCCGAACTTGGTGTTAAAAAGAAAGGATTTTACTACTCCTACCAAGCGACCATTTGTATTATTCGCAGAAAACAAACTACTTATCTAGAAAATAGGTCGGTGGCTTGTTATTTGGACCACCGACCTTGCATGTTGCGGCGGCAATGCACACAAAGTGATAAAGTATAGACTGAAATCGAACCAACTCATTTCCGAACTATATTTGCTTAGGAAAACATAAAGTAACTCGAATTTATATCGTTAAATGAAAACTTATTATCTTTGACCCAACTGTTTTCCAAACAAAATTATGTCGAAAAATAGACTTACAATTTACCCGATTGGTTTCTGAACTAAATTTTCGTCGAAACATAGAGAAAATAAAAAACGTATTATATTTGACTCCGCACGTTTCATATAAAACTTACGTCGGATTGTAGACCAAATAAAAAACGTCAATAAAATAAGCACGGAAACGTTTTATATTTGAGCCGACTAATTTCGGAACAAAGTTTAAGTCGAAATGTAAACTATCTCAAACGCGATGAATTTTATAAAAAATGTCTGGGGATAAAGTGTAAAAGATAGAAAGTTGAGGAGTGAAGAAGGCAAAAATATAAAATAAAAGTGGAAAACATGGGTGCATGGAGAGAGTTTTGAACCTAGGTATATTATGTGAAATGTAAGATATGACCACTACACCAAAAGCAAATTATTGTCTTAATCCTCACCAAATTATATATATCAAGTATGTTGAATGTGGGTGACCATGTGATTGGTCACCGACCTTCCTTTTTAAGTTGTAGTATAATATAATATATACATGTGACGTTTGCAAAGCGAACTTTTCTTATATTTTAATAACATTATATATTTATTTATTTATTTAATTATGATGACAACTTTTTTTGTGACCCGACCTGACATTTTACCGACAAAAAAAAATGATGTTTGTGTTAGAATCCAAAAACCAAAAAAAAAAATGTGACACCATAAGAGAAAATTCCTAGCTTCACCGTTGCATTCATCATTTTGCATTAAACTTATCATCAACGGTTCTCCTTGCTCTAGCAAATTCAAGTCGCAAGCCATGGATCCCATTTCAAAACTCGCCCTCGGTTCACCATGTTCTTGGTTATTAGTATCATGATGTACCGCCCGGCTTCTATAGCCTAACCTATCATTCATGCTTATTAACTTTTTTATTGCTTGATTAGGAAGAATAGGATCCTTTTGCATAACAGTAGGTCTGGTAGAAACTTTTTTCACAAGGGTTAGAATTTTAGGTCTGTTGCCCGTCACTATAAAAATTATTTTTGCTTGGTTCGATCCAGGTCGGGTCTGTCAGGTCACTTAAAAGATAAAACCAAACTATATCTCAAACACATAATAAGATATGTCAATGTCATACAACCGCTCGACACATTAAATCAAACGAACATATTTGGAGGGTAATAAACACTGGCAAGATTTTGGACAATAAAACTTTGTTGCATCCACCATTAAAACAAGTCTTTTTGTACTTCATCGTAACACGCCAACACAAAATAACACAAAACTAAAGGATCAATTTGACGGCCGATTGTCTTTCCATTAGAGGACAGGAAAAGAGCAGGGCTGGTCTAAAGATTTTAGTACCCTAGATGAAACGGAAAAAACTAAAGAGCATAGAGAGTTATATTTAAATAATTTTAAAAATTATTATAATATTTACTGGAACTGTTTTAATATATTCAAAAGAATCATATATATTCAACTGAGATTAGTTTTTTGTGATTTTTAGAATCAAATGGCTGTCTGGTTAAACTACTTTATCAGACCTGGTCCAAGTATTATTATTTATTTTATTTTCGTATTTTAAAATAGCGACGCATGCAACACTATATATTTACACCAATATCCATCGTAACACTAAATACACCACTAAGGTAGTGAAAATTACCAAACTAAACATTTGACCCATTATTATTACCAAAGTAGTCATTGAAAAAACTATTATCAAATATATAACCATATCATGTGTCCAATTCTCGTCATGTCAGCGAGATTTTATGAGCATTCTTCGCCACCCTTTAATTTCTCTGACTCCGCCGGGGCAGCCTCATCCTCAAGCAGGGGCTCCGCCCGCCCCCGAGCCAACATGTGTTTTTTTGTATGCATTCTTCGGCCCTTTTAAAATATCAAAACTTCAGCGAGATTTAGAAGAAAAAACTCGTCCTAGAAACTATTGATGCTCGCCATCTCTCGCCATTTTGCACGTATATTGTATCAAAGTTACAGTATGCACATTTCACATCCACCATCAACTTTTGGCTTTTAACACTTGATTATGAAAATAAATAGGGATGGCAATGGGGCGGGTTTGGGACGGGTATGAGTAATCCCAACCCCATACCTGATTAGAAAATTGTGTCCCATACCCGGCCCAAAACCCGTCGGGTATGAATCGGGTATTTACCCGTCGGGTATCGGGTATACCCGCGGGTAATCGGGTATACCCGTTAATGTTGTAAAAATTACCCATCGGGTATCTATACATCATATGAAGTTATACTTGCATATACGTATTAAATAATATTTTTCGTTAATCCTTAATATTTTTTGTTTATGCTCCACTACAACTCCTATCAAATTTTTAGATTTTTATTATATATTTGTAAGATATCATATGATCAAATGATATGAAATTTTATAACTTATATTAACATATAATTATTAAATAAAAAAATAGTAAGTAAAAAATATAAAAAGATATAATTATATATAATTAAATATTAAATATAATAAATTAATAAATAAAATAACTCCGGGTATATAATCGGGTAAACAGGTATGTTTAATCGGGTAATCGGGTCGGGTAAACGGGTATACAATGCAATCCAATACCCGCGAAAAAAATAAAAATCAATCTCATACCCTGTCCCATACCCGGTTACCCGATCTCATACCCCTCCCAAATGTCTCGGGTTTCGGGTATTCCCGTCGGGTTCGGGTTTGATTGCCATCCCTAAAAATAAATAAATAACCATCTTAAAAACAACAATAAAAATTACAGACTATTTAAAAATTACAAAATAATATATAAAACATTCTGAGAATGTCACGCTTAATAAAAACATATAAATTTGTATTAATAATAAAGAAGTTAAAATTAAAGATATCGTGTATAAATATCAAAGATAAATTATTTTATCACTAATTTTTACAGTTTTAAAAGAAAATGTTAGTTATTTTTCGTTTATCCTTTTTATATGCTAACTTTGAAATATGACATATATAACAACAGAAAAAAAATTTAAAACTAAATTTAATTTAGAAAGTAAAAAATATTAAATAATAAATAGTATATTACTTATAGTTTCATATAAAACAAGAAAATTATAACATTCGTTGTTACTTGGTCAGACATATTTTAATATATAAAAAAAATTTCTTAAAAGTTTACTTTCAGATTAATTTAGAATTTAAGCTCCATATTTATATTAATTTATTTTTAAATAATAAATCTACATCAAAACAAATAATATTTTCTTATTTTTACCAAATTAGATATACAAATATAATTTAAATTTATACTATATATGATGTTATTAGGTTCGACTGATTTGACTAGTAATGTTGTTTGACTCGGATCGGACCAGTCGGTCCGGGATTCGGTTGATCCACCGGTTCGATCCACTCCAACTCGTTTTGTTAACAAAGAATCGTCTTCAACTGTCTGATCAGGAACCGGATCGGACTGGATTTTTAATATTTTTTAATCTACAACGTAATGTTTTAAAATGTTTGAAAAATTTAAAACTATTAACCCTTAGTTTTTTAAACTTATTATTTTAAAGGGCAAAAAGATAAAAAAAATAAAAAAAAAATTAAGTAAAAGAAGTGTTTATGTAACAAAAAAGGTTTCAACCAAATCGGTGTGGTCAATTGTCATTTTTGTGAAGAGATTAGTCAAAGGTCGTTGTATAAAGTTTAATTAGTCAATTGTTTATTTTGGTAATCATCTCACAAAGGTGCTGTTTGTTTTTGAAGAGCTAAAATGTCTTCAGTCTGCGGACCACATCTGTAGATATCTGTAGCAGAAGAGGTGGACCAAACCTCTGCAGTCTGCAAGAAGAAGACTGTTTGTTTTTTAACTTCTAGAGAGTGCTGCGACACCGTCCACCACCACCACCACCACCATCAATAGAACCACCAGCGACAAACCCACCTTTGCCGGAGCTCTTGCCACCGTTGGATGTTGGAACCCTTCACGCAGCTCCGGCCACCATCAACGTACCCACTGCCGCCGCCGGATGTCGTAACCCACCGCCGCCATCGTCACAGCGTCGCCCACAGTGATGTCGGAACCCACTGCCCACCGTGATGTCGAAACCCACCGCCGGATGTCGGAACCCACCGCCGCCATCGTCACAGCGTCTCCCACCGTGATTTCGGAACCCACCGCCCACCGTGATGTCGAAACCCACCGCCGGATGTCGGAACCCACCGATGCGCAAGGAACGTGGAGGGAGAAGGGGAACGTGCGATGAACGTGGAAGGGGGAGGGGGACGTGCGATGAACGTGGAGGGGGGACGGCCGCCAGCATCGGCGGTGGTGGTGGCTGGATGTCTACGGGAGGGGAAGGAAGGGGGAATGGGTTAGAGTAAGGGTGGAGGTGGATGTAAGAAGAGGTGAGAAGACACCATATAAAGTCTGTGCCAAAAAAAGGTCTGGCAGACCTTTTTTAATGAAAGATCTCCAAAAAAACAAACAATCTGCAGATGTAAACGTCTGCCCGTGATCTGCGCGGTGTAGACAAAAATACTCAGGAAGACTTTTTGGGAAAAAACAAACATCACCAAAGTGTAGGCGCCTTGATGCCCAAGTGTTATTTGAACAGTTTACATCCTGCTATTATGAAAGACTACAGGGGCTAAAAGTGTAAATAATATCACTATAAATAACCAGAAGTATCTCCTGCTTTTTCCCCAATTGGGGCGAATCTCTCACGTATCGTGATTACATCATTCTGTCGATTTTGCCCTAATTTTCCGTCAAACTCTCGATTCTTTTGATTATTGAATCAATTTTATCGAAATCTTCAATCGATGATCTCCACAAAGGCGATTCAGAAGATCAACTGCTGAAAATCGATATTCGTTTTTCGTGTTTGGAGGATTTCTGTGCTACATATCCACGATTCGAGACGATCGGAAGAAACCCGGATGATCTGAAAGTTGATCTGAGAAATTGGAAGCGAATTCATCTCTGTTTCGGAAGAATCAAGCTCGTGAAGAGATCGGCTGCAAGTAGAAGGATCACGGTACCTCGTTATCATCGGAGAAAGTTGCTGCTTTTGGAGGCTATTGAAATTGAAGAGTTCCTGTGGAGTTGGATCCATATCGTTCGAGATTTCGAAGGATTGTGGACGTGAAGATGTTTAAAGGATTCAATTGAAGCCCTTTGCAGATTTGCAGTTTGTAGCGTGTGATTAGTCGGTTTGATATTTTTCAGAAGATTGGAAAAGCGAAAAAAGATAGAGATTCTTGATCGTTAATCTTTGTACTGTTGTTATATCTTTTCGTTTTGGTGTTCAATTCAGGCGTTTGATATATTGTTCTTGTTCTTCGTATCTTTTTTTAAGGGAAAAGGAAAAGAATTTATATTAAGTTATGGCAGTATATTACAAGTTTAAAAGTGCTAAAGATTATGATTCGATATCGATCGATGGCCATTTTATAACAGTTGTTTCTTTGAAAGAAAAAATATATGAATCGAAGCATTTAGGCAGGGGCACTGATTATGATCTTGTAGTCACCAACGCCCAGACTAATGAAGGTGGGTGTTAACTTCTGGGATCACTCTATATATATGTTCTTGAATCGCATTTTCTCTCTGTATTTACTTGGGTAATTTACGCTGAAACTTAAGTGGCATCTAAATGATTTCATGATGAATAATATTATTAGGATGATCAGATTTTTTAATAAAGGGATACGCCGAGTATGCTATACGAACCTTCTATTGAGTAAAAATAGAGAGATGAAAGGACTGATGTAGCAGGGGAGGGGTACTTCTAGTAAAACTAATGGGGTGGGGTATGTTTAGCATAACCATTTAAGAAAACTTGTTTATTGAGTACATATTATAAAGCAGCCAACTGACGGTTCAGTAGTTTGGTCTCGTTTGGGGAAGAAAACCAGCGATTTAAGATTATGTGTTGGGGTTAAGGAGTGGTCAAGTTTTGTTAATATGTATTTTGTTGGATTGGATGGTAATAATTCACACGAACTGATGTGAAGGGTTTGTTAAACTAGCTAGTAATTATGTCACGAAGAGTGCAGAAATGGGTTGTTCTTCTGGGTGGTACAATAGATCATATTGTAGTATGTTGAAATGGATTAATCTATTAATGGTGTTTTACAGAAGTGTTCTATTTGCAATTTCAGAATACCTTCATGAAGACATGTTGATTCCAAAAAACACTTCTGTTTTAATTCGTCGAATTCCTGGACAGCCTCACAAGCCTTTAGTTGCAGCACCAGTTACTAAACAAGCCGAGTACAGTTTCAAAACCTTTAAATTTAATATAGTTAATACTTTGGTTATTTGGATATATTGTATTTGCTGGTGGCTAAGTCTTGACTGCTTAGCTTCAACCACTTGTTTTGGGTGACGTAAGCCAAACCATGGTTATCAACTCTACAAAAGCTTTGTGCATGTCGGAATGATGGTCAGTTCACGTGACTACGTGAGTCAAGTTTAGAACATCAGTTGACTTATTGTTTGTGATTCGCATGCAGGCCAGATGGGGTTAATGAGTTGACCAATGCCCAACAGGCAAAGAGTAACTTTTCAGGAGCCGGTCTCTCTGTCACTAACTATGTAAGCTTTGTCTAACAATAACATTTTCGGAAAACTTAGCAATGGTTCAGTATTATAACAACTCTTTGGTGGTTTTGTAGCTTGATGGTTCAGAGTATGATGAATTCGGAAATGATTTGTATGAAATTCCAGAAGTTGTTTCGGGCATGTCTAACAATCAACTTAACAACGCTCCTGCTCCTAGTAAAGATGATGAGGACAGCAAAATTCAGGCGTTAATTGATACACCAGCCTTGGATTGGCAACAGTGAGATTTCTTTTGAATTCTAGCTTCCCTTTCTGTGATAATTCAATTTCATGGTAGGGTCTGACGTTGACTTGTTGACTCGCAGGCAAAATTTTGATGGTTTTGGTGCTGGTAGAGGCTTCGTGCGTGGAATGGGTGCACGTGGTTTTGGTAATCATCTTTTAGCTTTCTTCTTTTTATTGTATATAGCCGGTTTTAATCATATAATAAAACTAGTCGCTATGCATTTCTTCATTATGAGAGTCAGTTGTATCATTGTAACAAGATAACTATATGAAAGAATGTAGAAAATAGGATTATATTGTTATATCTAAAAGCAAATCAACATTCTTCTTATCATGTTCATTAGCAATTATGGTGTTGAAAACTGAATTATACTTTTTAATCTGTTAGGTCGGGGAGGTGGCTTTGAAAGAAAAACACCACCTCCAGGTTATGTATGCCACAGATGCAAAACACCAGGTAGATTCATCAATCTTGATGATTGTTACTCAATTAGATAGATTCTTTTTCAATTTCAAAGTTAGAAGCTTATAAGTACCCTTTTCCAGGTCATTTTATTCAGCAAATGTGGTTTCAAGAGTTTCTGTGATAAATGCAAGTTTTTCGGCCCTTGAAATTCGTCTGTTTCTAAACTTCATTCTTTTCTTTTCTCATGATGCAACTTTTTTCTTTTTTTTTTTTTTTTAATACTAACAGGTATACGAGATCACATTATCGACAAATCAGCTTGTGTCTGTGGTGCAACAAATGTGCTAGCAGATGATCTTTTGCCCAATAAGACACTACGGGATACGATAAACCGAATCTTGGAGTCGAATAACAGCAGTGCTGAAAATGGTGGCAGTGCTTATCATGTTCAAGGTGTGTACAACTATTAACCAAATAATTTCTATCAATTTCAGTAAACCATATTTCTTAATCTTTATGTACTCTTTTAATTTTCATGTTTCAGATATAAAGTCTGCTAAATGTGCACCGCCACCACCACAGCCTAATATTCCTTCCCTACACCATCTGCAACCTCTAAGGGGGAGCAACCGCCACCACAGGATGGGGATAATACAAAGATGCAACTGGTCCCTACAGAAATGCAATGGAAGGCCTCACAGGAGTATGCCCCTGAGAACTATATGATGCATCCAGGTCCCAGTCCTTACAATCCTTATTGGAACGGGATGCAGCAGGGAATGGATGCGTTTATGGGCCCGTATGGTGGTGGTGTGCCGTATATGGGTAGTTACGTTCTTGCGCCCATGGAGATCCCTTTTGGAGGAACGTGTCCTCAAAATCCATTTGGTGTATCAGGAGGGCTCATGATGCCTCCTTTTATCCCACCTCAAAGGTATTCTTTTTGTTTTCATCCTGCCTTAGTAATTATCCAATGCTAATTCTGGTTATCAAGCATTTCTTTCGTTTATTCTTTTTTCGTAACTGGAGCAATTAATTTTTATAAAGTATGTTATCTCGCGGAGTTGGGAATGGGCATGAGTTGTGGTGGGCCCCTGTTATGAGTCGAGATGAATTTGAAGCACGAAGATCCGAGTTAAAGAGGAAGTGTGATTTTGTCAAACGAAGAACCGAGAGGCAGTCACCGGACCGCCATTGTTCTCAAGACAACGGTCTTGATTCTCCTCTACACCCGTCGTCAAAGAGGAAATCTTCTAAAGATCGTCATGATTATGATGACTACGATGACTCACACAACCACTCACAGCAACACAAGAGTCACTGCCGGTCAGAACCATCTTCCACCAGAAGACAACCCCAAGCTCCACCAGATTCCAAACCAGTTGCAGCCGCAGAGGCAACTGAAACCAGTGCCGCCAGTGATCGGAAACATAAGGCTAATGTCTTCTCTCGCATCAGCTTCCCTGTGGAAGAAGCAGCTGAAGTTTCTAAGAAACGCAAGCTCACATCAAGTTCCTCAGAAGCGGCATCTAGCGGTGGACCTGCAGCAGCTGCCACCAGCATAGATTATGAATCTAGTGATGGTGATACGCATTTCAAGAGGAGAACTTTGAGACACGAGTCCTCTCCGGCAACGTGAACGTGATCGGGATCGTGAACGTGATCGGGAACACTAAAGCAAGTACAGATAGCTGAAATGAAGCAATCGTGCTATATGACCTCCCTTTTTATGTATCACCTTGAATTTAACCTTTCATTTAATGGAAAAAAGTAAAATATTTTCTAAGATTGCAATGTATCACTATCTGCATGATGCCACCGGTAAAAGTTCAGGTAATATTTATATGGCATTGGCTAAATCTAACGTCTATCTTGTTATACCTTCTATTGATTTGATCCATCTTTAGTCGGCATTTGATTTGTTTACACTTGTATCAACTGTAACCATGAAACTTGTCATGGTTCTATTAGTTTTTAAAACAATTTTATAAAAAATTCGATTCCAATTAATCGAGTCATCTTTTCCAATAATTGAATCAACCAAGATGTTTTAACCAAAGCATGTTGGTTTTGAAAATCTAAAAGCTAAAATTTTAACTATAGGCTCGATTTTAACAACTTCAAGTATAGGCTTAATTATAACTCATATAATTGAATTGACCAAACCGTTTGTAACCAAAACAGGTCGGTTTTGAAAATCCAAAAGATAAAATTTAATTTATAAGCTCGTTTTTAACAACTTCAATTAAATGTTTAAATTTAACTCTTTTTTTTAACGGCCAACAAAGATATTATTATTAAAAAGGTACAAGCCAAGAGCTAAACCAATTTACAATCGTCAATACATTACTATTACAATAAATTACTCAACCATATTAAATATTACATATATATATATATATATATATATATATATATATATATATATATATATATATATAGAAAACACACCATTGTACCCATGTCTTTTTGTGCTTCGTTAATCCCTAATCAGCAGTAGCTCTAAGCTTAAAAATTAATTAGCTATGCAATCAAAAGTCCAAACGCACCAAGAAGAAGAAAAGGAAATAAAAACAACAATCCCACACACCCCTAAACGTGCTCTAAAACCACAACTTAAAAACAGCTTAATTACAAGTTACAACCATAGAGAATCACAGAACAACACATGCACAAATGTTAATGAAGCATTATTATTTCTCTTGGAAAACTGAAAATTAAAACATTAATAAAATATTTAGGGCATAGCCAGTCTTTAATCAGTCAGTATTTATAAAGATTACAAAAGCCACATTTTTGCTGCAAGTTTGACATCATCACAAAGAAACACTATAGTACCGTGTACTCAGTTTCTCAATGTACACCCAGGATATGTAGCTTTAAGGCGATTCTCATCCACAAAGCCAAGCCTGCTAGAGATGAACAGAGTACAACACTACAACAACCTGTGAAAAGCTGTCTGGTGCGGTAATATGTATGAAATGATGAAAATGCCAGTACAACACAGAAAACATGAAGATAAAAGATAACAAAACACATTCCTGATTATTTGCAATTTTTCTTCATGATGCCTAATCTCAACTAAATATTGATCATGTATAAACTCTTTATCCTTGTTGATTCAAGAGGTCAGGATCTTCACAAAATTGTTCTTTTTTGGGTAGTAATGAGAATCCATTACCAAAAAACTCACGGCATAAGGTAAAACATAGCTTGCGCTAACAAGTGACCTTCAAGGGAGTCAAAGGCAAAAAACCAGTGAAAACAAGATTTAAACTTGAGACCTTTGGTAGAGGGACTAAAGCACTTACCCCTGCGCTTACCCCATAAAGGTTTTGATAAAACAGTGTTGTAGACCATGAACTTTTCTTGTAAGTTTTCAAGAACGCATATCAGCGCTGAACACAACATTGGCCTTAAGTTGACAGCCAGACTTAAACTTAAGACTAGTTGAAACAAGATGCCATTTTTAATAATCGAATGAACAGATATGATCAAACAGATAACGATAGAGCGGATGGCGGTTACAAGGCATGTTCAAATAGGAACAGCATCATCAAACTTACCCTATAGACTCACGTCAATTCAAAACAACGAAATAACTCATGACCATTTCATAAAGCACTCAACTCAAATGTAATCAACAAAAACTTAACTTGTTCAAAGTCAGTTCATACTAAACACAGCAAAAAGATCACTAATCACATCTTGAACAATCACAAACAACATTAAAGATAATCACTTTCTAGATGAAGATAAACACCTCCTAATTCAAGCAAATTATAGTTCTCCTGGCTCAATATCATCAGTCAGCACACACACCATCAGCAACTTCATATACTCAAAACTAAATCTTTTTCTAACAATAACAAATCTGATCATCGATCAATACCTGATGTTGTTAAGCAGGAATCATCCCCGTTTTTCGCGCATAAGCGAAAATCCCACCAGCTTCAATCACAGGCCCTGCATCACCAATCGGCTTCAATCTATACTGTTTCCCCGTAGTATGATTGATCAACAAGCTTCCCTCAAGCACAATCGTCACTAAATCTCCAGTATTACACTCATCACAAACCCTAACCTCCGATTCCAATGGATAAATCTCTCCGGTTGCAACCGAATTCCTGAAAAATATCCTCGCGTACGATTCCGCCACAACGGCGGCGACTCCGGCGGCCCCCAACGCCACCGGAGCGTGTTCACGCGACGAACCGCAGCCGAAGTTGTCTCCGGCGATGATTATCGAGTATTTTGACTGGTGTTCACCGGGATCGATGAATCGAGTGGTGTAGGATGCCGGGAGTCCGATTAGGGCGTAGGATCCGAGCTTTTTGTATTCGTCGGGTTTTGAGGGGACTAGTGTTAGGTATTCTGCGGGGATGATTTGGTCGGTGTCGATGTTGTCTCGTACGACGTAGCACATGCCGTGAAATGAGGCGGATGAGGGTGAATCGGTGGTGGCGGCGGAGACGGTGGGTGAGCGGCGGGGAACGGTGGTGGTGGGGGAAGGGGTGGAGTGGGAAATTAGGGGTTTGAATGAGGGTTGTTTTGGGGGGTTGAAGGGGGTGAAGGTGGTGGTGGAGGGAGGAGGTTGGTGGTGGTGGTGGCGACGGTGGGTTATGGTGGAGGAGAAGGCGGTGGGGGTTGTAAGAGAAGCGGCGGCGGCCATTGGTGGTTGTGATGGTGGTGGTGGTTGGTGGAGGAAGATGATGATGATGCTCATAAAGGTGTGCTGGTGGTGGTGATTGACTGAACTATCGTGGGCTGGGCTTTAGTGTTTTTGGGCTGAATATAGCATACGTTGGCCCAATTTTATTTTATTTTTTATTTTGACATGCTAGAGCGTAGAGGAGTAGAGGTGCATACAGAACCTGGGTTCCTGACCTGTTGACCCGACCTAATACGAACGAGTTTATGAAGACTGTTTGTTATATAAGCAATTTGAGAGTTGTTAATTGATAATTAGTTTGTAATTTTATTTAAGTTTGAAATTGTTTAATCTTATCAAAGCCAGGCCCGAGTAGGGGCGAGATAGACTCCTGTCCAGGGCCCACTCGCTCAAGGGGGCACAAATTTTTTTAAATTGTTTTTTATATTTTATATATATATATATATATATATATATATATATAATAGTTATAAATTATAATCCAATCAAAAACTTAACGAAATTATATTTTAAACCAAATTTAAATTTTTGGGCTCATTTTATTAACCTAATTATTCAACTAAAAGCTTTTTTTTAAAAAATAAAATATTTAAATCTCATTGATCATGATCCATTATTGTTTGTTTAATAATTTAGATGGTTAATTGAGCAGCTCAAAAAATAAATGATTTTGTTATGTTTATTGTAATACCTAAACATCATGAGTTATCCGTGAACTATTACGCTATGTTTTGTAATACTATGATTTTGTTATGTTTGTTTATAAAACGTTTGTTTTTTTCAAAATAATTAGTTTATATAATTTAATTCGATAGGGTCAAGGGGCCTTTTTTTTTCGGTTCGTCCAGGGCACTAAAATCCTTAGGACCGGCCTTGAATCTTATGTTAATTTTAGTTTTAAGTTAGAATTTGTTTAGTTTTAACTTTTAAGTTAATTTTAATTTTAATGTAGTAATTGTTTAATTTTTAGTTTAAAATTATGTTATTTATATTTTTTAATGTAAGGAGAATTTTTGTAATGGATTTATAAAAATAAAAAAAAAGATATTTCTCAACCCAACCTAGTTTCAAGCCGGTTTTGAACCCAACCCGACCTTATATGTTTCCAATCTGGTAGGGTTCTATCATGCATCACACTATTATCACATTGGGTCCGCGTCGCAACTACATAAAAGCTGGATGGGTTGGGTAACGTGAGAGAGAGAGAGAGAGAGAGAGAGCGCTTGGTACAGAAGAGGCTCGGCACAACAAATCCTCTCTTATTATTTTATGTTCTTCAACATGATTAGGGACGATATCTTTGATTCCGAAATGTTTTGCATCTATTAGGCACCGAGTTGTGCAAAATGGGCTTGTTTGACGGTTAATAATGTTTAGTAACTCAATTAGCATCCAACTTCTCTGGCCTTAATACAGTACATCTTTTAATTTTAAGAGACTAATTAGACATTTAAGCATCATTAAAACCAACATATAGATGCAAAAACGATTAAGTTAGCATAAATAACATGGTGCAGATTAGGATGACAATAAGCAACAGTTTGGTAGCTTCAACGGTCAAACAAAGCATTTGACCTCTTACATACACAAACTTTAGCATACACATGAGTAACAGTAAATAAGAATGAATCATTATGAAGTGACTTCCTTAATGCTAACAAATCTGCCCATCTCAATTGAAAGCTGGGCTGCAACACCGATAGCCACCGCGATCAACCCATCATTCAGATCCACCGCTGGAATCTTCTTACCTTCAGCCTTGACTGCTTTCAAAAAGTTCAGGTGTTCCAAGTAGCTTGAACCATGGTGCAGCCCGTCATATCTAACATACAAAAATGGGATGATCCAGAGTTATATATTATCACTAACGGGTCATATAGGTATGTCAAATGTATAAAACCTTGTATATAACTCGGTAATCATATTTGACACGCTAACGATTACTAAAAAGTAAATTATTTTTTAAGGAAAAAGTGTTTCAGACCAAGTTGACTCGATCTGTTTTGGAATGTAGCAAATATTATCGTTTTTATTGGTACCCAACCTGCATAATCTGCTTATTTTACCACCTCTACTTATAGAAAAGATAGATAAACATACTTAATTCGATGATCATCAGCTCTCATGGTTCGTACGCCATCTCTTCCTTCAACTCGCAGACCATAGCGGACAATATTCTCAGGCACAAATGCCTCACCCTAGGATATAACAATCCAAAACATATAAATCAGTTACATATAAATGTTTGCCCCCCTTAAAAATATATACTTTCACGCCCCCGACTACCCCCCCCCCCCCCCTAAAAATGTTTAAGTTCTGCCATTGATTCTACATATATGGTAAGAGGTCCTGTTTGGTCATTTCACATATCAATTGTTATAGAGAGGTTGCAAAACTTTTGGATTCTGATTTTGATTTTGACTTTGACTTTCGGATGGCCAAATTGTTAAAAACAGTACTTGCTATACATATACATTAGTGAAAATTGTATATTAGTAGTATATGTAACCATACCTTTCCAACTTCACCAACAACAGAAATTTCTTGCTCGTTTTTACTTCCTTCAGCGAACATACAAAGATCAAGCATGCCTCTCGCCCCGTTTTCAAATTCAACAATAACATATGCATTATCAATGATATCAGGCACCTGAATGAAAGATACAATATACAGGTTCAATCACAAAAGAGCAGAAAGTCCATCATACTTTGACTTTTAAGGTCAAAGTTACCATTTCTTAAGCTCAACATCAGCATATTTTTAGCTAATAAGTAAATAACTAACATGTTTCCCTTTTGACTACCTATTGAAGGCTAAACTAACAAACTAAAGTGCTCCCAAAGATTTACATACTCCAAATTAATTTGATGTATTGAGTTTAGTGCTTTGACCATGGAAGTCAAACTGTAATCAACAACACAAACAGAACAAAAAGATCACAATACCTTTCCATCATAGATTTCATCTTTGTGATTAATATCAATAGCTCCAGAAGCCATAACACGAACTGGATTTGAGCCTACGAACAGCCTCATCAGATCGAAAAAATGGCAGCATTTTTCAACCAGAGTACCTCCACTGTTACAATTGAACCTGTTCCAATTGTCCACCTATAAAAGACATAAATGATCAATAACATTGATCACTAAAAGAAGCTTCATATAAACAAATACAGTTGGGAGGTACATGAACTACCTTAACTAGAAATGGAAACCGATGCTCCCTAATTGAAACCATTTTAACTTGTCCCAGTTTTCCACCGTTAACTATATCTATCAGCTTCGCCACTGGAGGCATGTATCTGTACTCCAGTCCAACTTGCAGCAACATATCCGGTCTCTTTTTAGCAGCTTCTATCACCTGAATTACGCGCAAAGTTAGCACTTGATAATCGTTATATGGGTCCCATTTTCATTTCTTTACATATCATATAAATGAGACACAAAGGATGGCTAGCAACAAGCAAACCACACGTCTATTCAAGAAACTGTCTCTTTGCAAACTGCAAGAATGAGACACAAAGATCACAAACAACGCGTACAATTCACAGACCCACATCAAGAAACAATCTTTTTGCAAAAAAGAATCGATCGCGCGAAAATGTAGGATCTTTAATGCAAATGGGACCCATGAAACCGAAATATGATTTGTGTTATGAAGTGAGTTTACTATACTAACCTGTCTGCAGTCTTCTACAGTTGTGCACAAGGGCTTCTCCACCAATACATGATGAGTTTTAGGGTGGTTGATAATATCCATCAAGATTTCATAATGGGTCATGTTAGGAGTTGAGATAACCACAACATCACACAGCCCACTGTCCAGCAGTTCCTTGTGTCCTGAAACCACCTGTTACAATATGAAAGGGGCCAATTTGGGTTAAGTTTTACTGTCACGCTGTTAAAAGGGTAAAATTTACTATTAGCTAAAAGAAAACGCGTCAAACATATTAAACCTCTTACAAGGTTGCACAAAGGGTTCTGGTTGTTGATTGTGTTTACATCTTCCTAAATTGTTTTACTAGAAGACTGAGATTATCATTTTAATAACATTTTTAGTAATTATACGAATCTATGTAAATGAATGATCACATTCTTAAAAGGTAAAAGAAAGTGTTGGCAGGTTAACCAAACTATTGACCTAAACCCATTCTGACTCGTACTCAACCCGCGCATTTTACAAGAGACCTCTGCAAAACTACCAACCAAAAGGGGCAAAAATGCAGAGATTTCACATCTTAAAAAATAAATCTTTTTACATTTTATAGGACCCACAACAAATTTGTTGTCAATTCTCACAAAGAACAAGAATTTGCACCAGTGATTCACAAACTTTCTAGTGATTCACCTACAAAAATTGAAACTTTTTGCACTTTTGGTAGGATCCACACCAAATTTGTTGTCAAATCTTGAAAAGAACAAGAATATGTTACAATGATTCATGAACATTCAAGCCTATTCAAATTTTATCATAACACCCAATACCAAATTAGGCATAAACATCATACATGCATGTGTACAACTTACTTACCAGTTGTCCCAAGACCCGCCCTTAATAATCGTTACAATCTATGCATGTGTACAAACATGCATACACTGTTGCATTGCTTCATCAAACACTTGTACATTTATGCATTATGTATCTATCTTAACAACTATAGTTCATAAGCGTATTTATGCATTAAACACTTGTACCTTAAGCGGCCAGCCAAAGGACTCCGCAAACTCCATCACAATCTCCTGCGAGGGAAGGTGCGGGTCCGCGACACACGCGACAACCGCACCTTTGCTCCGGAGATGGTAGAGATTGCACAAATGCTCTCTCCCCATCATTCCGGCACCGATGATCCCATATTTCACCGGTTTTTCGGCGGGTTTTTGGTCGGAATTCTCGAAGTTCACGCCAAATCCCATGTTTTAAAGATTGAATTGTGGGTTTTTACGGTGGTGTTGGTGGCTGCATTGATCAGTTTATATAGAGAGACAAAGGATTGAGGGAATAATGCTTTGGGATCAAATTAATGGTTGAATATTCGTCGTATAGTGGTGGATTGATATAATTAAGTGGTGGATTGATATAATATAATTATTAATGTTGATGACGAATGGTAGAGAAGGTTGTGGAAAATGGTGAGGATAATGATGATTTGAAAATGTATAAAGTGCGAGAAGTGGGTCAGATCCACGTCAAAGGGGGGAAAATGTACAAAACCTCCGCAGTCAAACATGATTATCATAATAAGAAGAAATTAGTTTTGATAAGTGTTTTTTTTTTTTTTAACGGCAAACGTGCGACCCTGTTTCGAAAAATAAATGTTATCTTAATCGGGCCCATTTATTCGTTTTTCAACCGATACCGCACCCCCAACCCCTTAGGAGAAAACTCATTACCGAGAAAACCCACTGGCTTAACCTTGAGCATTTTGCTAAGTGTTTAATTTGTTTTTATGCAACTTATAAAATATTATTTAAATTTTTTTAGAGGAATTTCACTTCCTTAGTTCACCCCTCACCAATTTGAGCTTAGTTCATCCTTTGTTTATATGTTTTAGTGTTTATCCTAAATTTCACTCTTGTGTTTGAATTAAGAAATTAATATGGATTGTCATTCATAATTGTGTTTTGTCTTGGGTTAAGTATTTTTTTTTAACTTTTCGTTTTTATACTTTTTATTCTTTAAGTTTATTTTAATTTTTTAGAAAATTGTTTTTATTTAAATGAAAAGGCTTAAACTGCAACAATATGCAAATATAAATGATGTTTTTTTGTTGGTTCTTTGTTTAAGGACGAAAAGTAAAGATTAAGGTGAACTCAAACGACAAAGGAAATATATAATTTACTCTTATAAGAAGTTATATGTTTATTGATAATTTTTATATTTAAGAATAATATAGAGAGGGATATAAGTAGAACACAAATTATTTGGCCTTAGCTCCCCCCTCATCTATTTGGCCTTAGTTCGTCCTTTGTTTGTCTTGTAAATGATAAGATTTATAAATTAAAAAAAAAGTATACTTTTTTTTTTGTCGTTTATATTAAATTTCAATTTTCATCCTTGAATTAAGGAAATAATAAAGAACTTCATTCATGATTCTATTTTGTCTTATTTTAAGTATTTTTTTTTCTTCCTTTAAGTTGACCTTAAATTTTAAAATAAAAAGGCATTCATTTTAGTTAAAAAGGCTTAAACTGCTACTATATACAAAAATAAATGATTTTTTGTTATTTCATAGGTTAAGAACACAAAGTAAAAATTATGGTAAACTCAAATTACCAAAATAATAATAATTGACTCTTATAAAAAAGTTATACGTTTATCGGTAATCTTTATATTTTAAAATATGTATAAGAGAGGGAAATAAGTAACATACACATTATTGCAAGAAGAAAATAATAAAATAAATCATTTATTTTTTAGCTTTAAAATTTTCAAAATAAACCAAAATGATAATTATATGATGATTGTTTCTCACTCATAAGTCATATCTACAAACAGCATATCTACTCATTGTTCGTGTATATATATATAACTTATATATTTATAAGCACATGACATAAAATTAAACATATAGGAACAAATTAATTTGATAGCCTTTTTATGTATACAATTTATGCATATTTAAAAAGTATAAAATTTAAAAAATATTAATCATTGATTAAAAATTTAGCGATTTAAATTGTTTTTGTTTTGTTGTCACAACAATATAGTAAATATAGTAAATAGTAATAGCCATCACAGTATATACGCGTGTAAGTGTATGTACACACAAAACTTGTTTGCATACAAATAAAACTACAATCCCATATCGTTTCAATAATGTTTTAACATCAATATCTTTAATATTATAATTATATTGTTATAAATCTAAATTTCTATTTAAATGATTGATAATGATGGGTTAAAGTTAAAAGTTCTATTATATTAAAATGACATAAATTTAGGTATGTTTGTTATTTAATTTACAGACATGGCATACAAAGTTACCAGCCGTATTGATATTGTTTATATGAGGTGTCCCGTGATTCATAAATGGTATAATATATTACGTGTTTGATAAAAACAGATAAATAACAACGGATCATAACCAAACAAGTGTTTAAAATCCATGTTACATCGTATTGCTATCAAATTGAGATAATAGGCTTCGCATTAGTCACAAAGTATAATATTAATCAAGTTTGCCCAAAACATTAAAATTAATAAATTGAGATATGAATGCTTGATATTAATATGATTTTACACAAGTTGCTCATATGCGGTATATTCGATTTAATATTTAGTTTGAGTTACAAGTTTGATAGAATTAACTAATATGTTTTGCATAACTTAATTATTTTTCGATCTGTAGTTTGAGTATATATGTTATGGATTAATCTATCAATTTACATATAGAAGATAACACAATTTATATAAATAATATTAATTAACCTATTAAGCATACCTACGGTTGTTCGATCACTATATATACATAAAGATCTTTACCGTCTCCATGTTGAGGACGAAGAATTTCTTGATCCAGAAGTATCATACTTAAATGTGATTGGTGCACCAATGTGTCTTGTAAATATCACAAGATATGATATTTCATTTATTAGAACATGTGTTAGTGAAATATACTTCTAATCCAACAAGTTACAATCTTTTTCTATTACTAAGTTTTTGTCTCATTGGGTTTCTTGAGAAGGTTTTTAATGATGCAACGTAACTGATCTAATATAATCAGCTTATTATATAGGTCCCAAAGTGCCGATTAACATTGCACTGAAGTATGTTGTTAATTATATATGATGCGCGTTATACTCTTTTCTTTAGCTATGGTTTTATCCCATTGGGTTTTTCTAGAAGAGTTTTTAACGAGACAGTTTCGTTAGTGCATAAAATACTAAGTACATTCTATAGAAAGATACATGTTTAATTGAGGGGAAATATTATACACATTGTACTCTTTTTTTCTTTACTAAATTTTGTCTGAGAGGTAAAGTTATAATATATAAATTATTTTATAGGCTCAACCCGATGTATACATTCTTTAGAGTTTGATATTATATATATGTATTACGTATGAAACCCTAATGAACAGAAATCAGTTTGTCCTCTATTTTCTCTCTTGTTTATGTTAAGTACCTGCATGCATGATTAATTTATAAAGTTGAACATGGATAAATCAAACTAAATTAATATTTTAACATGAAATCTTTAACATATTTTAATGAGTTTAGTACTGAAAATATAGTATTTCAAATTTCTAGACATTCAATTAACTGTTTGTAAACAAACTTATAATCTTTAACCGAAAGGACTACACTTTTTCAAATTTGTTAATCAAACCGAACACAATAACAAAATGGTTAGGTCGGCCTAAAATTCGGTTTTTAATTTTAAACTAGTGTGCATTTATATTGATGGTGATGAATAACATAAAGAGTCTTTCTAGAAACGTAGGTGTTGAGAAGATAAATAGATAATGATGATGGTGATTGACGATGCATAAAGAGAAGACGAAGAGGAGGAGCTACTAGCAGACATGTGACGATTAAAAATAAACATGTGTGTATTGTTGTTTTATGTTCTATTATATAAAATATAAGTATATTTGTTTGTGCTCTTTTATATAATACAAGTATTAAAATACAAAACATGAACGGTAAGATGGTTATTTAATATTTCTTAAATTTCAACAAGTTATGTTGTTGAGCTTAACGAGAAATTTAATTGATACGCGCGGGGAGGCCAGGGGAGACGGATTGGATTAATGTAGTTAATGATGACATTAATGTAGTTAATGATGTATTGCGGCGCGTTTGTGAACTTCGTGACGCTCGTTGCTCTAGTGACACTAGCGTGGTTACTTTAAATGAAAATAAAAAACAACATTATGCACGTATCTAAAATAATAAAAAGGAATTCAAACGGAAAACATATATGAAAAGTAAAAGAAAAAAATTAATCTAAATGAAAATACACATAAAAAAAAGTAATAGGAAAAAAGTTACTAATAGAGAGTGGGGTTTGAACCCACATCTACAAAATATGAGTAATGAAAGTATTAACCACCCCACCAAATCTCCATCTTGTGTTCGCCATTGGAGTAATTTGTTTAACATTCGGAAAAACAAAAAGGTTATATACAATGGTTAAAAGGAAAAAAGGTAAGAAATCAACAAAAAGTTAGTATAAATACTTTTAAGACAAAACAAAATCCAGTGACATAATATAATAACTTAAAATTTTAAGATATAACAAAACCTAGGACCTAATATAAAAACTAGGAATTTTTTCACGGGCTAGCAGCAGGAGTTTTGATTATTTTTTTCCAAGCTACGCAGCGTGAGTTTGATCGTAATCTTCTTAGCTCGTCAAAAACTATAAAAAAAAAAGAATATCAAAACCAATGCAGATAATATTAATGCCCTTAACAATGTTTTTCGCCCAAAATTGATTTGGTTCTTCAGGATAATAATGCTTAAAATATAATGTAACCAAAAGGCCTAAAAATAGTGGATTTGTATGATTATATAAAACCAATTGTTATATTATTATTATTTTTTATTTTAAAAATGGGGGGATAAAAAATGACATTTCACAAAACAAAACAAAAAAAAAAAAAAAAAAAAAATCACATGCCAAAAAAAGGAGAGAAACTTTTTGTGTCCAAAAACTAAACCACAAAACTGCATTGTAGCACTTGATTCACATTTTAATATATATAATAACTTAAAATGTAAAGGTGGAAGTAAATTCTAATATATGCATTACAAATTTAATTTATTAAGTTATTTTTCAAGGATAATATTTAAAAAGATGGATTTGGGGAGTCACAAATACGTAATGGCAGCTACATTAAATTGGTTGCCGTTAAAAGAAAAAAAAGAAAAGAAAAGAAAAGCAACATTAAATTGGAAATCACGTAGGATTGCAAGGCCACCTACTTTATTTCCCAAATTTCCTATGTGTCTAGGTTCATTGAATCTACAGGCAGTTGTCTAGGTTCGTTAGTTTTTTCATTGCCCATGTTAGTTGAGAAAATCATGAAAACAAACTACGGTTATAAGTTATAATATATTATATATGTAAAACTAGTTTATATATTTGTTTTATTATTTGAGAAATGCCTTGAAATGTGTTAGAAACTCATCAAGTTATTAAGAAGCAAACTATACGTATTTTTAAACAAAAAAAGGGAGAGTGAATCTGAATACCTTTAAAGACCAAGTTTGGGAAAATAATATAGTTTGGGGAAATGGGGATTCGATTTTGTAGTGACATCTGCTTAAAGCATATCACTTTGAGCATGATCCATTTATACCATTGATGATGGTTGGATCTACTCGTCAATTAGAAAGCTTCTATCATAATTATTCAAAAAGATTTGACAAAAAGTTCTATAAACTATCCCTGCTCAATATATACCTGAATCATTCCGCAATCAAAAGCAAAAACATCCCCTCATGCACCCAGGTTAGAGAGGTTATAACGTCTCATTGGGGGACTTCTTCCTTCAGCATTAGACATAGTTTGAAGGAAAATCTTTGTTCACCAAGACGTGTTATGAAATTAGACAAATTTTTTTTATATAAGATCAGATAGACATGGGAAAATGTTTTTTAGAGTTAGGCTCCGGAACCACATGTCTTTCTAAAATCTCGAAAAGAATCACAAACATTAGAAATAACTATTAAGTGAATATTCAAAAATTAAAAAAGTGACCAAATTGTACTTTCAAAAAGAATCTTACAATACCTTAAATTAAATTAGATATAAAATATTATCACATATTTTATTACTAAAGAAATAAATTTCTGATGACATGATTATAGATGTATAAATATACTTAGGGGAAGATTATAGTAAAAAATATATATTATCTAAAAACTAAGAAGGATTATGAGCTTAAAATGTATCATATTATTTTGGTCATTATGTTAAATACGTTAGGTATTGTGCCAAATATGTTAGGTTATTGTGTTAAATAATTTTTATTATTTGTTATATGTATTCGTCAATTGTGTTTTACATTTTGGATAATTTCTTGTTATTGTTGTCATTGTTTTATATATATTATATAAATTTGTTGTTATTTTATTATTGTGCTTTATAATTAGAAGTAGATCATGTATTTTGCAAAATCCATCACTTCTGTGAAACAAAATAGTATCAAGGAAAACACCATTACAAGCAGCAAAAACACAATTATTTTTATACATAACGATACTCGTTTTAAAGATAAAAAACACTCGTTATTGTTCTTTAATTTTTATTAAAAATAATGTTGTATATAAAAGTTATAAATGTTTTAAAAAAGTGAGGCAACTTCAAAAAATATCAAACTAAAATAGTCATGCGTAAATTACCATTTTACCAAATTTTTTTTAATTATAATTCGATCACAACCATTGATTTAAAAGATTAATGGTTAAAATTATTTTCTATACTTTTAAATTTAAAAACACTTTTTATTTAAACTCTTAACATGTATTTAAAATAATTTTCTAATACTAAGTGGTCCATCACCAAATATAATTTAATATTTTGAACCGTCATTCATATTTAAAGTAATTTGCTTATATAAGTGGTCCATCACCAAAATATTATTGATATTTTGTACTATCCTCATAATTACATGTAATTAATGATGCATCAAAGTTTGTTTTCTAAGAGCAACTAATCTACTTTGTTAACTACCTCTAACATAAATACATAATCAAACATGTTCACTATAGAATTCAAATCCTCATCACAAATTCATTATTTACCACCCAGATGTTCTCGTACGGACCAATGATACGCCTAATAGTTATAACTTTTAATAGCATATAAATAATCTCTTTTATGAAATAGATATAATTCATTATTCTTTATTTTTAAGGTTGTTTAGACAGGCCGCTAAGCATGTGTGTGTGCTTCTGGTCTAGTCGAACCAAGGGCTCAAAGGTGTATCATTGGTCAGTTTATGATCTTTGATTCATCCAGTATAAAAACTAACGAGTATTATAGACCCAAATCTATTGAAAAGTTGTCGGTAAATTGACAAAAATTCATGGGTTTTATTTTGCTGGAAGTATGTGTTGGTAATATGATTTTCGACGGACCACTAACAGCTTTTGCAAGAAATCACAGTCAAATTTTAACAAAACTAAAAAATGATATTTTTCTAATGGTGAAATTACCAAAGTATTTTTTGAAGAATAAGAATTTCTAGTTTCCGTATATAGAGAATGCTAAATCTCTTTATTGTGCTGTGTGCATGCAATTTGTAAAACCATTCTTGTTCAAACAGAAACTTAAACCGTCGACCTACACAAACCACGATCAATTGTCTAACAATCCAGTATACCGATTTCTAGTTCGGTCTAAACTTGGTCTGAGTTATAATACATTATCAGATAATAGAAAATATTAATGTGGTGGGTTATTCATACCATCTATGTCTTATTTCCTCTCCTTTGAAAAACCACTTTAAAACTTGTCTTATTTCATTGGAGAACTTTCATCTAAAATAAATTTTATAAAAAAAAATTGTTGTTTAAAAATGTCATTTTTCTAAAAAAGTTCGTCTAGTATTTTATAATAAGATTGTTATTTTTGTTTAGTTAATAAAAAAACTTAGTAATTTATCTAAAAATGTGCTTTTTAAATTTAGAAAGAGTATAATAATATTAATTAATAAGATAAAGAGACAAGAAAATGGATATAAAAAGGCTTAGAATTATGCAAGTGACATCTTAGTTATTTATTTATTATATACAGATTTTAAAAGAAAACTCACCATTAATAATAATAATAATAATATTATGATAATATTATTATTATTATTATTATTATTATTATTATTATTATTATTATAAATATATACTTATAAGTAAATAAATTAAATAATATATATTTCTTAAACTTTTATAAATAATTATAAAAAATTTATGATTTGTTTTGTTTTAAGTAAAATGATTTTTTTTAAAAGCTCGTTGCTTTTTTTGTTTTTAAAAAGTGTGTTTTTAATTTAAAATAAATAGATTTTTAATTTATTAAATTATACATTTTTAAATTTGAAAATGGTATGAGTAATATTATTAGTATTCAATATTAGTTTTAATAATACAGAGAAATGAGAAAGTTAGTATAATGAGGCTTACGAGTGCGTTACGTATTATCTTATTTTTTTCTTATTATAGATAGATTGATAGACAAACAGACAGATAGATTTATGGATAAATAGGCTAGAAACTCATTTAATTAACAGATTACAGTTAGTAATAAACACAAAGATTTACCAATAAGATATTTTAATATAAGATATGAATTTTATATATGTAATAGTACAAGAAAATAAAATAATTATATTATTTTTTTAACTCTCTTATGTAAAAAGTTTCATTTTTATACGTTCGTATTAAGATTCTTTTATAAAAGAATTTGTTTTTATAAAAATATTATTTATTAAAAACTCTGGTTTGTAATTATTCTGGTTGTTTTAATAAGATTATTTTTGGAAAAGTTCACAGTTTTTATATTTTTTTTAAAAAATGACGGATTTAAAATATTTTGTTTCAAAAAGGTTTAGTGTTTTTGAAAATTCATATTATATAAAAAAATTTTATTATTAGTTCTATTTTAATTAAAAAATACGATTTTTTATTTTCTTAATAAAATCTAACTTTAAAAAGATACATTGATTTTAAAAAATCTAGATGAGAGAGAGAAATATTACAATTAATAAAATTGATATTTAATAAGAGAGAGAAATTAGTTTTAATGTTTAAATTATTATAATACCCTTTTGGAGGGAAAAATGAGGTGATAATGTCTAAAAGAATGACAAGTAGCAAAATGATAGGTTAAAATAATGACATGTGGCTTTAAAAAACTTGTTTTATTAGAATTTATAGATTATTATTATTGTTGTTATTGTTGTTGTTATTTGTTATTATTTTATACGGGAACTTGATAGGAGGGTACATTTAACACTATCCAAATTATTATATTAGCCTGGCTTGAGAAGTTATGTGTGTTTCATTTTTAATAGCAAGTCATGGATCTTTTCTATAAAAGGAAGGTTATTTACTATTATCAATATTACTAATATATTTTATATAAGGAATATTGTTAACATTATATGCATTTGTGGATAAGTTTTTGGATTGTATAAATAAGAATGTCGTGTGCATGATGTCCTAGTGACAAAGAAAATAATTGTCGATAAGATTATGGAGATTGAATTGCCAACTCAAATGCGAATATTGTCAAAATTGAAATATGTTTGTTTATGTAAACAACGACGAGCTAGATAAGACGTGATTATTATGATCTTTAAAACATAACAATTATTGTTTATTTATTTACTACTAGTTTAAAAACTCGTATACTATACGAGTTGAATAAAAATTTTAAATTAATAATTTATTAATATTTAAGAATTATAAAATAATTTTTAAAAATAAAATATGATTGAAATATTTTTACTCTAATAAAATATTAACTACAGAACACATGACAACGTTACATTATTCTCACCAAAATTTTTTTGTTTCTCTTTCTTGTTAAATAATTTTATTAATTACTAGTAATATTATTTAAATTTTTTTAGATTAAATATAGTTTTTCATAAATTAAGAAAGATATCTTTTTATTAACGTTATTTTAAAAAATCTAAATTTTTAAAAAGTAAAAATTTTTTCTATAACATCAAACTTTTTTAAAAATACAGAATGTTTTAAAATTAGTGTTTTTAAAAAGAAAATTTTTTATAAACAAAAAATAATTAAAATTGAAATTATAATAATAAAAATTTTAAAATGATATTTTTAATAGGGTTTATTTTGAAACAAAATGTTTTTCTTGAAAAAAAAGTTTAAAAAAAAAGTTTTTAAAAAGTTGATATTATTATTTTATTACTTATAGTTTTTACTCATATGTAATTTTAATCATATATTATCTTAAAATATCATTTTATACTTAATAAAATTTTATTATATCTAATATTTAGTTTATTTAATCTGTGTAATACACTAGTTTACTAAATCTAGTTATGAATAATTAACTGCTTTAGGTAATAAATTAATAATAACATTGTTAGTTATATTTTTAGTTATTAATTATAATAATTTTAGAGTATATTTTAGCATATATTTTGCATTTCTTTCATTCATTTTTCGTTTATTTCATATAATAGTTGTTTTGGTGGATTGAAATCTACTTTGGTGTGTTTTTATTGGTTTTGTAGGTTTGATGCGATCGAGATAAGAAATAAAGGTTTGTTAAAACAATTGAGATATTATTGAAGAAAATCCAAAATTTTAAAAGGTGCACAATAATTCTTAAAGTTTAGGAATTATTTTTGGAGATGATTATTCATAGATGTATTTAAAAAAATAAAAAGATAAACAACAAAAATAAGGCCTAAAAATATGGATCTGAAAATAAAAAGCAGTGATAAATAGAAAAGAAGAGGAGATTGGAGGGACACCTTGGAGAATTGAAAAAGGGAGAAGGAGACGAAGGGCAGGAGAAAAAAAAAAAAGGGAATCTTTTTCTTCATTCCTCTTGAAGATCAATTAATTGTTTTGGGGTTTTTGGTTTCGTAAGTTTTTATTTTGATTTTAGTTTTGATTGATGTAGTCGTCATGTTCGGCTAGAACAATCTTAGTTTCAACATTAAGATTTAATTTCTGTGATTTTGGTTTGAACTTATGTGAAACGATTGTGAGATGTTTTTATTTTAATGGTTTGTTTGTTTAATTCTTGATCTTAAACCCGGATCTAATCCGGTATATATTAGATTGTTAATAAAATTGGCCACTTTATTAATTTCTCTAATAAAGTTCTTCAAGATTTAAAACCCTAATCAAGTTTTGATTTTTGATATTAGGAACAATTAACGGTTTGAGTTTGTCTATGAATTCATTCTCGTTATAGAATCACACAATCTAGTTAAACATACCAAACAACGTGTGTGTTTAACTATAATTGATACTTCTATCGTTGCAACCCGCACGCTAAGATCCGAACGGCGTGAGCTTAGAGTAGCGGGTTGGCTCCAATTAACGAACTGCGATTAATTGGACATTAAATAGAGTGGATAACTGAACGGCGTGATGTCTAGTATCGATACAAATCATTAATTGAAAATTGTCATTGCACCGTAATCGTTAATGATCGTAAGCCAAATCGAATCAAGAAATTACCTTAGTGTTGGAATTAGTTTTCATATTTGAATTAATTTCACAATTTAATTAACGTCTTTAATAATCCCTTTTTCATAATTAAAAAATACAAAAAAATGTCAATTTACGTTTTCTGACAGAACCTTAACACGGCCGCGTACAGTTCTGACACGGCCGTGTCAACCTACTGGAATTTTTTTATTTTTTGCAATTTCCTTTCAGTTTTAGTTTTTAATTAAAACCCCCATCTTCCTTAACCCGCAAGCAATCAAAGTAACTGTGCTTAAACGTTTTTTGTATGAAATAATTGACACGTATCCCTGAGGACACAAAACTTACTTCCGCTCATACTATTCATAGTTTGTGTAACGGTAGGTTCACATTATAATTATTTTATTTGCTAGATTCGACACCCAACAAACATTTTCCAAACTTTCATCTTTAAAAAACCTTTTTTTTAATTGTTTTATTAAACACTCCAATTTTTTTTAAAACATTTTTTTAACAATGCCAATTTTAGATACTTTCATTTATTAGTATAGATGAGTTTTTTTTAAAAAAAAAATTGTTGATGTGTTTTCTTTTTAAAACGGTCAAAGCAAAAGTTTCAAATAAAAGGAACATGGGCTAAAATTCACTAAAATATAAAATCAAAATTTTAAAATACTTAGCTTTGTTGTGTAAAAAAGCTACTGTCGCAGTTTGTAGCATGTTTCCTTCTATTTGTGATGAAATAGACTTAACTAGAGAACTTATGCGTGCGTTGCGGTGCGCATGCTGATGCTAGCAATAAATGATAATTACTGCATTTATCTTCTGAATGTAACAATCGTAACTTTTTATAGAAAAAGAAACCTTGACGTAAACCCAAACGTTGCGAAGTTAATACTAATAATATTTGAAACTTTATATAAAAACAAAACCATTAACAAATTCACATAACAATATTGACAAAATTAAAGCATTTGAAAAACTAAAAAAATAGAAGTTAAATTTAAATAAAATAAACCAAATGATTAAAAAGAATTTAAAAAAACCAAAAGACTGAGTGCAGCAAAACTAAATTTGTAGGTTTATACAGAAATCACATCTACTTAAATAGAGAAAAAAATATGCATATGGCTCCACTATAAGACAATAAACGTCTACAGTGATTCATAAATGTAATATATGTAATGATAAAAAAGTTAGATATAAAAAAAATAAAAATTAGGTGTTTGTAAACCCGAACAAACCCGTGTTATGACTATCCGTCAAGATGGAAGTTTATGTATATTATTATAAAATTAAATTCGAGATACATTTGATGTGGTTGGTTTATAGTACGAATATAGCATGCTAATACTACATATTTTATCTGCTGATGGTCTAGAGTAGGTAAAAGGGTTTTATACTTCTATGTATTTTTTGATGAAATAGAATACAAATAAAGTAAAGAGGAATCGGAACAACTTAAAATTCTAGAACCCGTTATGATAATTGTTAATTGAGTCAAATAAATCTATAGTACGACGATCTATATAATTTTATATGTTTTTAATTAGGAGGGAGACGAAGGTTTTTGAGGGCGAGGGTAGGATGTGAAAGAGAAAGAATTTGCGCACCTAAGACCATTGGGGGGGGGGGGGGGGGGCTACTTCTAATGGGGGCAACTGCCAACCCTAAAAAATAATAATTAGTGTTATATACACACTCAAGTCTCGATCGCCTCTCATAAAATTTAGCAATCGCTCTCATTTGAAACCCAATCTTTTAAATATATGCCAAATCTTTAAACTCAATTTGTGAAACCCAATCTTTTACTGTTGTTATGGAATGATTTCAAAAAATAAAACATCATAGAGAACACCTTTAGATATATTGTCTTTATTATGTTTTTGTAATGACATTGACGTGCTTTTGTTGCTTTTATGAAATTAAGCATGATTAGCTTTTTTTTAATATGATCCTACCCTAAAAAAATTATTATATAGCGTTAGTTAAATGACTCTTAAAAAATTTCCGCCCCCACGAAAGAATCTCTTGGGTCGACCACTACCTAAGACTGGTAGGTTAGATTTGAAGTGGGATCAATTAAAAGGCTCACTTCAAGGCTTCTAGCCGTAGATGACGGGTTGGTCCGGAAATAGAAACAGTTATTAGAAGTACAAGTTGAGATACAATCAGATCTAAAAAGGTGACTGACAGAACTAAAAGGGTGAGGAGATTACAAGATGAATACTTAGATCTAAGACGATGATTAGGGTTACAAGATGTGATGGTGTTAGATTTGAGTTTGGTTGTGAGATATGATAAGACCATGATGTATATTAGGTATATTTTTATTATTAAACTATTAATACTAACATATTTCATATACTTAAAAACCAAAAGATAATTTTTAGAGAGTAAAAGTATAACTTTATAAAGGATGAAATGCCATTTTATTGAACCTAACAAATAAGTTAGTTGGAGCCGTAACTAGTTTTGAAGATGAATGATATCTGCCATTTGGACCAAACCATAAAGACAACCATATAAATTACTCTTAACTTTATATCGATATTGTTATATATGAAACATTGAGAGATCAAAAGAAAAATATCTACAAGTTTAAAAAGAATAAAGTTTAGTAAATTCAACGTCAGTTAGTTACAATTTGATAATTAATTACTTAACCTATCTAAAACATAAGTGTTATCGGACTCATTAACAGTCCTCTGCACCAATTGCCCCAAAAATCTACAAGAGGCAATATGGTTCATGGGGTCACCCAAAGGCAAAGTGTGGGGTTTGAAGTATTATCTCCGCCCCAACATCGCTTTATGAGTGTACCTAGTTTGGGTTCCCGATCAATCAACGTCATGGGTTGGTCACCTCAAGGTGGTTAGTAATGGAGGATCAAACCTAGGTCTCCACCAGAGAACCCAAGCTACCTGGCGATAGGCCATCTTGAAGTAGTTATTAATCCACCTATTTAATGTGCCTAAATTACCATAATAACTCAACATCTTAATCTCCTAGCATATGATGTTTATATCCATCAAATTAGTGATGGAGTGTTGGGTTTGGGTCTTACAAAATAAACAATAAGTAAATTTTAAGAGTATTTTGTGAAAGGGGTGTATATTCATAGTTCAAAAGAAAAAATAAATAAATAATAAATGCACAAATGCATTATTAACTATGCATCATTAAAAGCTTAATGACATGTTCAAAATACAACCAATTTAATTAGAAAATTTCAAGAAACACATAATACTTATACATAGTGTGAGAGATTTAAAGACAGATGCCTGGTAACAATAAGTATAAATGTCAATGCACTTGTCATTCTCTTTTATTTAGAACTCGGTTCTTTACTTAAAACTATATTTTCTTTTAACCGGTGATCACACGCATAAATCCACACCTACTCTACCTTTAAAATCATCACACTTACACTGTATAAAATTTAAAATTACTACTTAGTTGAGGAACACATCATCTTATTGCCAGACTGATATTTACAACAAATCTACATATTGGATAATTCTCTTGATGCTAACTATATTTTTAACCAATAGATATCATCTGAAATGAAATAAAAAATACTTTATTTTGACTTTTTAATATTTTGGAGACTCATTAGTCATTACCATTTATGGTGCCATAAAGTTGTGAACTTATATGGAAGATGAGAGTGATGGTCCCCTTTGGATGGAAAGGAATCAAATCATTAGCCCGCATATTCTTATCCGTGAGCTCCGATTAGGTTTCTGAAGTCTATTACGCATCCATATGAGTTCAAACCAAAATATTGTAAAATAATGTTATATATTACATAATTAAAATTAATATAATGTAAAAGATAATGTTTGATTAACTCTATTTAATAAATCTTATTATCTACTAAACATTTCATAAAATTTTCTGTACGGTGAATGTATATAGAGCGATAATTTTTCAGAAAAAAGTGAAAATGCATGTTTGTTTCACTTTATGTTTTATAGTATTATGTAATATAATGTAAATCTAAAATACATACAAAATAAAAATAAGACAATATATCTAAAGTCATTTTAAACGGTGAAGGTGAAAGATTTTAATTTCTTAAGATATGTGTTATTATATGCTCAACAAATAAAACGATATATCTAAAGTCATTTTAAAAGGTACTAAAATTTTGAAATTTTGATAGTTTGTGGCAACTTTACTTCTAGTCTTGATCTTGAATGTACACATTGCATCAACAAATCGCGATTAACTATAACCAATTAAGGTTAAAGACTTTTAGGGGATGGTGCGAAAGTTTCTTAGTTACATCTTAGTGATTAGACTTCTTCACAATTTTCTGGTGAAGTTTGAATGTTATTGTTTTAGCGTATTTATGTCTATGTGTTATTCTATGGTGGTATTATATATGTTACTTGCTATTCGTCCATTATATTTTTGTTAGTGGCAGCTTTCAGAGGTATATACTTATGCTGTGTGTTTGTCTATGGTTTGTTCTATTTCTTTCTATGTTATATACTTATGTTATATGCTTCTTTATAGTTTGTTTTTGAGCCAATGGTTTCTCTGGATACAGTTTTGTTATACCTGAAGATAGAGATAAGGTTTGTTTACATCTCACCCTCCTAAGACCCCATCAATAGTTTTATTATTGTAAGATTTAATAGGTATGATTATTATTGTTGTTGATTAACTACAAAGGAACTTATATGCTTGCTTCACATAAGATTGACGAAATGTTTTCATATGTGTATTGATATATATTACTGAAGAAGAAGACTTACATAACTTGTATAAACATCAAGGCGAACGAAAAAAAAAAAAAGCAACCATTCACGAAATGACCATAAAATAACAACATTTGAGTACCCATATGGCCATATGTATTGTCAAAATGTTTAGTTCCGGAAACTCTTAATCGGCCCACACTAGACAACACGCTACACTAGTTGGGCTTAGTATCCCCTAGGCAATTTGAGGTGACCACTCACAAAAATAAAGTTAAAGATTATGACAATGGGCTATTTGAAGACAATTGATACAGCCAACGCGTGATCGTGTCTACGATCTGAGATTTGTTCTCGGTTTTAATCGGATTCAATGTGACTATCATAAAATAGTGAAAAACCAGTTAAAAAATCAATGTTCTCGAAACATATATGAACTCTGATTTCCGAAGCTAAACTTCAGTCTTCCGGTGATAGAGTTTGCATATAAGAATATGAACATCAACAAAATTGCTTTATCAGATTAAATACCAAATTCAACATTAATGAATCACATACCAACTTTTACGGAGATAGCTCCACGAAATTTCATAATATCTAGCAATTTACTCATAAACTGGGTTTTGAGGCGAGTCAAATGAAAACAAACATATCTAGTGACACTGCTTTTGTGAGACCCTAGACTAAAAAAATCCTTTTTATACGGTATAAAAATACTAGTATTAACTAGAGGAGAAAGAATGAGGGGTTTATTGGGACAAAAAAAAACACATTACAGATTTGCTAACTAGAAAGTAACTAGCATCAAGACCTATAAAATCACAAAAAAGAAGTGCAAGACAAACAAAGATCCAACTAAAACAAATCTATATGCACACTTTCAAGAACTATTCGTGTCCCCAAAAAGGTGCAAGTTTAATAAATCATGCTTAATCCTTTATTATTTAAATGACTAAAAGTTCAATTTTAGTCACCATTTATAGAAATGTACTAGAATGCTAAATGTATAATTAGATATGAGACATAAAATTAAAGTTTTTGGAATGAATAAGAATACTGATAATTGGTAAATAGAACTGATTTGTTATTGATTCATCTCTATATAGTATATAAGATAAAATTTAACAAGCCATAATTAAATTACAAGTCTCAACATTTTTAATTTGAAAATCATGATAGAATATACCTATATTATGAAATAGTTACATAACACTAATAAAATAACTTTAAGTTCTAATATGTAAATTAAAGTTGAACGATCTAGTTGTTTAAATATATTAAAAAAACCTTCATATAAATTCAAATATATGATCGAAATTAGAAATATTTTACTAACAATTATAAACTCTCGATGACAATAACCATGATAATCTTACTACTCTAATAAAAAAGTAACTTGAGATGCCACATGGCAGCACCACAATCATCCTCACTAAAATTTTCCCGCCTCTCTCTCCTCTTAAATAATTACCTTAATTACTAACAATATTATTTAACCTTCTTTCACATTTAATAAATTTAAAAAGAGATCTATTTATTAATGTTATTCTTAAAAAAACAATTTTTTTATAAAATAATAAATTTTTCTAAACCATAAAACTTTTTTAAAAATACGAAATATTTTATAATTAGTATTTTTAAAAATTCAATTTTTTTAAAACCAAAAATAGTTAGATTTGGGAGTTATAATAAGGAAATTTTTAAAAATGACATTTTTATATGGTTTGTTTTAGAAGAAAATGTTTATTTTTTTTTGGAAAAATGGTTAAAAATAAAATTTTAAAAAGTTGATATCGCTGTTTTATTAGTTATAATCATTTCTTATACGTAATTTCAGTCATATCATATTTTAGAATATTATTTTATAATTAATAAATATTATTATATTAATATTTTATTTATCTAACCCGTGTAATACACGGGTTTACTATAGCTAGTATGATCATACATAGGTGAGCGCGCGCAATAGCAATTTAAGACATCGAAACGATAATACTGAAGAACATAATAAACCTTATAAATATATTTGTAACAGTAGATACAATCCTTCGGACATTCATTATTAATATCCTTGAAGTTAATATACAATTAACAACTATGATTAGGAACCCACATGCACGTCAACCACTATGATTAACAATACGATGCAACCTTATAAGGAGTAGAGAAACTCATAGTATTGTGAATTGTTGAAACAATTACACCAAATGCACACATTCCTGAATGTCTCACGTTGATATTATAAACTGATGATCATATGAATTGAGTGGCCTCAACCCCATGAAGGTAATCAACAAACCCTAATATTGATCATCTATTACAATTGTTGCCTACAACATCACTTGACATAAAGATTACACCACCTACCCTAGAAAACTTATTAATGGTGATGAACATGGGACCTAAGTTGCTCCTTTCTTCTAGATGTAACTATTGAAAACCATAGCACATACATTATCTCAGATGCACTAACACCATATACATAAATACATCTTATGGGGTGAATCCTCGTTGATACTATCATCGAACCATACGGAAATGCAATTTTCTTCTTCCATTTAGTCATCCACCAGAATCATGCTTTTTTAATCTACATTAGGAACTCAAAACCGTAGAAAGATTACTCACTAGATGAGACCAGTAATCCTAATAGTGAATAACAAGGGGGTTACATCAAAACCATAAAGCAAACAAAGGCACATAATAAAAACAATGAATAGCATAAAAGATTTTAAGAAATTATGAGAAACAACATAACCTAACAGCCTAACTGCAAACAATTCAAAAGAACAAAACAAGTCAGAAGTCAAAACCACTTGCTCTTTAGCAAATGAAGAAACGACCCAATCATGAAAGCAGTTAGCAAAATCTTATTACCGAGACTGGTTTATGGAATTCAGATTTCAAGTTTCGAATAGCATGTACGATTTTTGTACATCACATCAAGAAATCAAAGGCGAGAGGGTTAGGGTTTTCATATTTGTTATAAGATAAAGGAAAGATGAAGATGCCTTTTTTTATTGAGATTTTGTAGATTACAATCGATATCAGAATCCCCTAGAAATTTGAGGATTTCATGATGATCAAATATCGCGGGTTCTAACGGTCAGAAAACCTAGTTTATGCATTTTTTTCATTAAATAAAAATCAATGTTAAATTGTTAAATACATTTATTCAATCTTTATCTATTATAAACACATAACTTGAATTTATCGACTAGGATGAGATTTGAAGCAACTAATAGGTTGATGTTTTATGAAATTATAATAATGTGTTCAATTCATGGGAAATAAGCTTTTGTACAAAGTGTAGGGGAAGATTACTTATTATTTATCGAATATGATTTTACTATAAAGCATGGTCTGTATTTGACCATTCGATACAAGTTTCTCAGTGTTGTTTACTCATTATGATTCATACGTTAGAGCTACTATTTAAAATCTCTGAAATTTTAATATCGAAGGCTAGCCTTTTATTAGGGATATATTTACCCTCACAGAGCTAATATTTAACTAGCATCATGGTGTGTGTATAACCAGAGTATGTATGGAGTAATCAGCTTCATGAAAACCATCCAAACAAGTTATCAGTCGGGGGTGTGTGGCTTTTTAAAGTTTTCAAACCAATGATCTAGAATTTCCACATTGTCATTCAAACTCATGAAAACATATACGCGAGTCAACGGAAACATAGTTGACGTTTGGTTTATGGTTTGATGAAAAATTGATGATGGTTTTGTGTGTCAAACACAATTTAAAGTTTAGTTTGCAGAGCATACTAATATACTAAAAGAGATAAGTTATCACACAATATTGACACACTTGTAACAAAAGGATGGGATGGTACATAATTGATACCCTTTGTGTTGTTTATGTTACTTGTTCCTTTCACACATTTTTATCTTGCGAGATATATGAAGTGGAACAAGTGTCTTTCACGTTCAAACTCATTCAAATGTGTTAGTGCCGCATCCTTCTCATTATGATTATATCTATTAAAAATCTATCCATCGAGTGAAACCTTATCGCCATATTGAGTCGCTTTGTATTGTTCTAGACTTGGATCGCTCTACAAAGGTTGATGGTCACTCGTTTAGATATGAAGAGAACTACGCATGTCATTTAATATGTATGTTATAGCATGTGTATATGAGTGTATGAACTATAGAGTAGATATGAGAGGGTGAAAGCCTTGTGGAGAGAATCCATAATAAAAGGGTATAAGGTGGTGTGTGTGGATTGTATTATGGGTTTAATAGTGTGTGATGCAACTTGTTAGTAACAATATTTTTCATGATTTAATTTTATATTTTAAAAACCATTTTTATAGTTTGTATGGTGTTATATAAATCACATATGTAAAGAGGCTAAACGGATGAGAAATGTTATTATATTGAAGGTATTTATGTCACATTATTAAAAGCTTCATTTAAGGACAAAAAATTAAAAAAGAAGGTTATGCTAAAAATAAATAACAAATTGCAAGTTGATTACTTGAATATACGATCATTTTATCACATTCATATGTCGAAATTGTAGACATGACATTTTGTTCAAATGTAGACATAAAGAAAAGTAATGACATTTTGTTCAAATGTAGACATAAAGAAAAGTAAGTACAAGTTCAATATTACAAGGGGATTTAGCGTAAATACGATATGTTGTTGCAAATCTTTAATTTACGTACCCACCCTTCGTAATACTAGAACCGATCCTCAAACAATTAGGATGTTACACCCTTGACCCATTTTGAAAATATCATGAAATACAAACTGAAAACAAAGTGAAACAAAAAGGAAGTTCTTAGGCATAGTCTACAGAAGCTGGAAGTGTTTCGTATGATCCAATGAAAACATCACCAAAGATGAATCCAGCTAGCCCACCACCGATCAATGGTCCGACCCAGTAAATCCAGATTTGAGAAAAGTCTCCACTAACCACAGCAGGCCCAAATGATCGAGCTGGATTCATTGATCCACCGCTGAAAGGCCCAGCTGCCAAGATGTTGGCTCCGACAATGAACCCAATTGCGATTGGTGCAATGGTTCCGAGTGAACCCTTTTTAGGGTCAACTGCAGTAGCATAAACAGTATAAACTAGAGCAAAAGTAATAATGATCTCCATCACTACTCCTTGAAGACCATTCATCCCATCTGCAACTCCGTGTGTTGGGACGGCCTATCAAATACCAGATGTATAAGCGTCAATCTAGAAATCTAAACTGAAAGTTATGCTTGCACAATCACTTTTAATAAAAATATCACTCATGTATGGTGACTTAAAACAATTTGGATGAATATATGTTCAAACTACTAATTAACTTTAATCAACTATTTGTTATACACGTGAAAAGATAAGATGCTTACCAAGCCACCGGTGACGAATTGAAGGAGAAAGCATGCAACAATGGAACCAAGACATTGAGTGATCCAATAAAATAAACCAGTTATGATGGTGATGTTACCACCAACAGTCAATCCAAAAGTGACGGCTGGATTCAAATGACCGCCCGAGATGTTGGCAGCCATTGAGACCCCAACGAACAATGCAAGAGCATGAGCTATTGCTATTGCGACTAGACCAGCAGGATCTAGTGCCGCATCCGCTGTGAGTTTACCTGTAAAATTTATTAAAAGATATATTTTTTTATTTGTTCATAATAAAACTTATATGAAAGTCGATGATCATTAACTTATTCTCGACTTGTTTACTCGATCTAAACCATTCATACCAGTCATAAGCAGAGAGTATATAAACACACCAAACTTAGTTTAGGATAATTAACACTAATACCTAACCAAGTGGGTGTATAAACATGTAATGCTCCATTTAAATCCAATGTGACTAGTTTATATACTTTTTTTTTTCACTTTTGTCTTTGTATATCATATTTCCTATGTAAAAAAACATATATAGAAGCAAGTTTATAAAACTCAACAACAAAGTTCTAACATAGTCCCACATAAGAAAATCAATATACCATATGCAATGGCTGACCCGACACCCGCAAATACGAAGAGAAGTGTGGCAATAAACTCGGCCAAATAAGACTTAATCGAACCACCACTCAAAGAGTCACCTATGCTACCAATAGCCAACTTCACCATTTCTGGAATCCTTCTATTGGATAGAGAACACTAGAAGTAAGAAAATGAAAATAATTGACTTGTTAAAATTGTGATTTATGGATGCTTTCATCAAAGCCTTATATAGCACATGAATTCAAATTATAATAATTATTATATTATTTACTTTTTTAGTGGGGTTGATATAAAGGTTAGAGAAATTGTGCTGGCACCGACCGTGGGTCCAAGATGGCTAATTCCTGACCATTAATTGGAGCCGACCCACCGGCTTTGATTTGAAAATGTTCATTCAAATAATATGAAGACAAATTATATATCCATCTTATAATTAGGAAAGAGTAAAACAAATAACTTATCATCTTTTTATATATTTAAAATTAATACTCTTATATTTACACGAATTATAATATTATATTATTTATCAATATTATTGAAATACGATTATTATTGGATGCATGAGGCTCCAATTATCCATTGCTATTTAGTATTAAAATTGCATGGAATATATTAATAGTGTGGAGCTTCAAATAATGGAGTGCATGATTCTACTGCGGTTGTACAATGTGTTGTAAGGTGTTCTTTTCGTTAAAGGTTGTGAGGTTAAGTCTCGTCGTGAACAAATAGTATAGATTTAAAAGTTGAATTAAAAGTGTGGGTGAGTTTGTTATTTAAAAAAATTTATTGAGTGCATGAGGCATGTTCATTTTAAAACAATTTAAAAAATTTGAGAATCAGCATAATAGATGATATGATATGTTATTTAATTTGATAAATGAGCATTATGTTGCATGTGTATTTAGTAATGGTGCAAGTAATAACGGATTGGTTGTCACGTTCTAAGTGAAGTACATGCCATCAAGAATCAAGATGAGTTATGTTTGAATCTAATGTTTAAAACATCAAAGCGGCACTTTGAATTTATGTTTATAAAACTATATTAGTTTAATAGTTAGTCTGGTTTAACGGTTTAGTTTTTATAAATAGTTTAGGAAACAATATCAATGGATTTCCACTGTTGTTGATTGTTTTTTTTAATCGTTTTCATCATATTTTATTTGTTCGCTCAAGCGGTATCCATAGCATGCTTTAGCCGAGGAGTGGGTGTTGACCACCCTGGTAACTTTGTTCGCTCTTGCTGGGTTAGTTAGGGCAGTAGAATACGTAGAGGTTTACTTTATTCTTGATTATTTTAATGGTTTTAGTGTTTAGTGCAAGGTATTAAATTATGATGTAGCTCTTGTTTTATTGTTTGTCTAGGGTCTTTAAAAACTACTTTTAATAAATCTTAAATGTGTATCGATCTATGTTTACTTTGAAATAAATCACTATGGCTGGAACATTTGTGTCTGATTCATAATATCTCATATCTAATCAATGGCACTAATGGTTCATCTTTAACGGACTAGAGTTTTTGGTTTATTTTTCTAAACATTGTTTGGAAGGATTTCAAGATTTAGGCTGCGTATATAGCGATGAGCTTTGCAAAAGTATAGATCAGGTTGAATTACATAAAGATCTGTTGTCATATTTAATAAGATTATAATATAAGAAAAGTAAACATGTCGGAGAGTGAAATGTGTCGAGATTATTGTTGAGTGTGTTACATAGCAATTTAACTAAGAACGGATCATAAATTCATAATAATCCTGGATCAAATAATGAGGCTAGGGCAATCTAGTAGCATCGTTTTTACGTCGTTTACTCTATAGTAAAAGAAAATTTAATGCAGATATTTATAGTTTTCACTCTTTTGCATATTCAAAGAAAAGATTTAATAACTGCATATTTTATTATTATTTTTAATACACTTTTGGTATAGTGTAATCAGATAATAAATCATTTATAACTTATAACAAAACAAGTACTGCTTTCTTAGTCAACATGGGTTTTAGCCATTGTTTTGCCAAACATATAAGTTTCGGTATATAGGAAATTAATATAATCACACATTTACACCCTTTTAATGTATTGTGGCATTTTAATAGCTCCTTTAAACATAATCTATCTATTATATGATTCCTATCTAACATATATTTTAAATTCAAATCATTCGTTCATTCATTTTTTGTCATAACCTTTTAAAAAAAACATATCCAACAAAAACTATGATTTACATATTCTTGTTTTTAAGAGGGCAATGGTAGGCTCTGTGAGTCTAACGGTATTGAATTATTAAGACACCATAAATAAATTCAAAAAATCATAAATTAATGTTAATAGTTAAATTCAAATTATTATGGTCCATAAGATGGAGGGTGCCCTCACTTGGATTGTAATATGGCCCTAGTAATGTTATTCCATTTTTGTTATCTCTAAGATGTACGACGAATATATCTTTAATAATAATTGATAAGGTATTGCCTTACTTTAAGGGAAAAAAAAAAACTATTGATAAAAGCAAATAATTAATTTACAAGTTGATTGCTTAACATGGACACTTCGTCTCATTCATATGTCGAAATTACAAGCATGACATAGGTTCAAAAGAAGAAATGCATAAAACAGAGTACATGATTTCAATATTAAATGGGAGTTTTAGTGTAAATAGGACATGTTGCAAATCCATAAATAGGACATGATTTCAATAAGAAAGTTCTTAAGCATAATCTTCAGATGTTGGAAGTGTCTCGTATGATCCAATGAAAACATCACCAAAGATGAACCCAGCCAACCCACCACCGATCAATGGGCCAACCCAGTAAATCCAGTTTTGAGAAAAGTCTCCACTGACTACAGCAGGGCCAAATGATCGAGCCGGGTTCATTGATCCACCGCTAAAAGGTCCAGCAACCAAAATGGGCTCCAACAATGAACCCAATTGCGATTGGTGCAATGGTTCCGAGTGAGCCCTTTTTAGGGTCAACTGCGGTGGCATAAACCGTATAGACTAGAGCAAAAGTAATGATGATCTCCATCATGACCCCTTGAAGACCGTTCATTCCATCAGCGACTGCATGGGTTGGGATGGCCTGTCAAGTATCAAATAAATAATCAACTATCCAATAATAAAAACCAAATATTGTGTTTGCACAACTATATTTAACAAAATTATTGCTCGTGTATGATGACCTTATTGAATTTTATATGAGTATCTTTTCAAACAACACATAAACTTTAATCAACTAGGTGTTTTTACGTGGAAAGATTGGAAGCTTACCAAGCCACCAGTAACAAATTGAAGGAGAAAGCATGCAACAATGGAACCAAGACATTGGACAATCTAGTAAAATAGGCCAGTAATGATGGTAATGTTACCACCAATAGCCAATCCAAAAGTAACAGCTGGATTCAAATGACCACCTGAGACGTTGGCTGCCATTGAAACCCCAACGAACAGTGCAAGCGCGTGGGCTATTGCTATTGCGACTAGCCCAACAGGGTCTAGTGCTGCATCTTTTGTAAGCTTACCTGTAAATATTTTAAAACATTTATTATTATTTCTTTTAATAAAAATTGGTATGTAAGTTGTTTTGGCTAGTTAACAAACTCTTAACTTATTTGTTCTTGTTTACATGGTGTCATATCTATATGTATCATGATCAATTTTATATATGTTTATGTAAAAAAAAAAAAAAAAAAAAAAAAAAAAAAAAAAAAAAAAAAAAAAAATTAAAGTTTACCAAAAAAGCTAAAACATTTGGGTAGCAACCATTTTTATGTGTTATAATATCAAGCCTACATATATTAAGCTAAGTGACTATATAAATACAATAAGTTCTATCTATAACCACTCGTCCACTATATACCTACACGATAGACAAACACATTTAAAGACACCCAGATTAAGTTTAAAATATTGAGACGAGAACTAAACTTGTTGGATTTATAGATATGTTATACTGTCATACTCATTTGAACCCATGGAGGCTAGTTTATGTACGTTTTTTTTCAAGTTTGTTTAAGTATATTATACGTTCTTGTGTAATTTACAAGTTTTTAGATCATGTAGTTTTATGAAAACCAAAACTCAAGGACATAATTTGAACATGATCTCATAAAAGAAAGTAAACATACCATAAGCAATGGCTGATCCAACACCTGCAAATACGAAAAGAAGTGTGGCAATAAACTCGGCCAAATAGGACTTGAATGAACCGCCACTCAAAGAGTAATGCTGCCAAGTGCCAACTTCACCATTTTTAGAAAACCTTTTTTCTTGGATATACAACACTGCTAGAAGTCAAAAAAGGAAATGGTGACTTGCTAAAATTGTGAGTTGTAGATGTTTTCAACAAAGCTTTATATAGCACATGAGTTCAAATATAAAAAATAATTCTATTTTACTTTTAATTGGGGGTGATATGATATGTGGCTAGGATGTGCCGATGTATATAGAATTGTGCTGGCACCGACCATGGGTCCATGATGGCTAATAAGCATAAAACTATGGTATAATTAATAGGTTTATTTAATTTGATAAATGATTATTATGTTGCATGTTTATTTGAAAATGGTGGAAGTAATATGGATTGGTTGTCAAGTATCAAGTACAGTACATGCAAATAAAATGAGTTAGTGTTTGAATGCAATGTTTTAAAATTGTGAACATCCTGTTAAACTCATATTTTAGAAGTTTATTGGTTAAACCGGCTAAATATTAGTTGGCTAGCATAGGTAGGAGATAAACATGATGCCTTTCTATTGGTTTTGACAAGATATGTTATCGTTCCATTAGTTTAAATGGCTTGTTTATTTTGTATGGTCAATACTGATGTTAGTTGAGTGTGTTAAATAGTAATTTTGTTAAGAACTGGTCTTAATAAGTCATGGATAATAATAATCAAGTTAATCCATTTTATCAAACACTATTTTTATTTCTTATTTGTATATAATACAATAGAAATTCAAAAGTACTTTAGTATGTTTAAAAGTTTTTATTGTTTAATATATTTTAAACAGTTTAAACTATTCAACGTGTTAATGGCTTTTATAACCATCATTTAATAAATGAAATTCAAAAATATATACAAGATGTGTTAACCCGTAAATCTAAACTATTTTAACAAACTAAAAGTTTAATCGTTTTGACTTGTTACGAACATATTGGATGTATTCATTTTACAACATAATACATGCAAGAAATACTTATATTTTTGTATTTATATTTATACTAGTTACCTTATTTTGTGCAACTTTAATCTAATTATATAACGTACACTAATAGTAAATAATAGATATTAAAAACGAATAAACTTTATATAAAAGCACATGCTCCGAAGTTTATGCAATTAAAATATTTCGCATAAATGATAGGTAGTAGAATAATAAGTTTCTTTAGTTATATAAATGACCATTAAGTTGCATTTTCTATTAAGAAATGGAGTAAGTAACAGGGGATTGGTTGTCATGTTTAAAGTAAACTACATGATAACAAGTCGGGTAGTATTTTATGGGGTTTAGATAACATTAATAAATGTGATAAATGATAATTAAAAATTGTGATAGAATAAGCATATGTGTAACATTTCAGAAAAAATATGAAATAATGTAAACATATCAAAATGGATAATTCTGTAAATAATGATGAAATGTGTGTTTAAACAAGTTACGCATATAGGTTCGGATTTGGTTTGGGTTTCGTCTCACACTAGAATCTAATTAAACAAACTAGAAGTTTAAATTTTTTTGCTAGTCGGACATAAAGAAAATTATATGTACATTAGCTGATTTTGAATCCACTCGTTTCAACTTAACATAAATTTTTTATTCCTTCAAGAACATCAAATAAATGAATATTAATACTCGTAGCACGATATGTCGATGGATACACTACCCCAAACCAACCCGAGAAAATGCATAAAATACACGGGACGTATACATTCTTAGCCACAAGGTTCACCCGAGTACGTAAACAGTCTAATAAAATTCTCCAAACACAAATATTAAACTTCCTAGGAAGTAGGAACGTATTTGAACCAAAAGTATTCCTCGAACTAGTAGGCAACAAAAACTCATCCATACCCTTCTAAACCCTTATCAAGAGCACTTGAAAGTGATTATAATTTATAACACACTATTGGTAATATCCTTCAGCCTCAGGGACCAATTGGTAATTACAACTTCTCTTTGTATTTCAATAGTTCCACAATTTCATGCATTTATGGGTATGAAGCATGTTCATACTCACATATGCTTTGCTATTTATTTTCTTTGAACGGCTAACGAATACTATAAGTTCGGTAACCCGGGTGACTAATTGGTGGAAGGCAACTCATGTCCACAAACACAGACAATGCTGGTGACCCCGCCCGCCTACCATTCCAGAAAAACCACCACCCAAAGACTAACTGTGGTAAAACCTCTTGTCCACTTGAAACATATTGCAACAAGTGAGACTCGAAACTCACAACCTTCACTTTAAAAAGCCATTAAATGTCTCATCTCAAACCAATTAATCTGAGGCTTATTGCATTTGCTCTTTATATATCCTTTTAAACTTCATCTACTCATGCTCATGTAAACATTTTTAAGACCTACAAAACCTCACCTAGAAGGTGACATTTGCTCCACCGCTACCTATATGTGTGGCCCAACAACTACAGCTCTGGCTCTAAACCTCCAATTAATATAAGCCCCAAATTTTTCAAAAATAAAGTTATATGGGATTGGGCTGGTGTATATGGGCTTTGATCTAATAATATCACACAAACATTTAACTTCACACTGTTGTTGTTGACTAGTCCGGATAAAAAATAATGGTTTATATTGTGAACTTAAAAAAGAGTCCTTGACATTTTGGTTTGCTTAGGCCATGAAACAAATTTATAAGTTTTGAGACGTCCCTGCGGTGTCTATTGTTGGGAATCATATCCGTTTGTATTAGCCCTAATGACTTGAACGTTTTGTCTCTCGTGATATGTTTAATGTTATTGCATATATTGTCTTTGATTATGTATCATGACCATGGTAAGACGATTGCCATATCTGGATCGAGTTATTACATTATTTGATTTATCACGGTTGCAATGATCTGCCTTCTCTTGCTGCTATAATTTTGCTAAAATCATAGTCGAATTCCATCCTACACACTTCCAAATGCTCACATGATCAAAATCAATCGTGCCATCATCTTTACGGTTGCAAAGTAGTCAAGTTTTAATCTAAGTGATTAAATCATTTGCTTATTTTAGGTTGTTTGAGTTGAATTCTACAAAACTGTCACATGATCAAAATCAATCATGCCATCAAGCTTGTTCAATCAAGTTGTTTTCGATGAAAGTTACATGCATGACCATCTCAAACAAGCGCCTGTGAAAATGGGGAAAGAGTCAGAGAGGGGTTGGTAGGGCAGATGGCTGTCACCATGGAGGCATCTGTGAACCTATCGAGACGGTCTAGTGGTGCTGCTTTGATTTACAAATGAACTGTTGAAAATTTAGTACGGTGTGTAGGTGTGAATGAATTTAATGTTGTACTTGTGTATGAATGTGAGTTGTGTAGTAGGCATGGACTACTCAATGTCTATATGCATTTTCTTTATCTTCAAACACATAAACTCTATATTATACCTTACTCGAATTTTAAAATCTAAAATCAATACACTTGTACCCTACCACAAACATAAGTATATATTAATAAAGGAAAAATACAGACATGGTCATATTTGGTTCTACATATTTTAAGCTGAACCGAACTTAGCGAATTTATGTAATTTGGTTGACTAAACTTGAACGTTGACCGAATTTTAGCGTTGAAGCAGCTAACACACTTTAGATGTACTTCAAAGCAAATGTTCAACACCAAATATGATACTCCTACCTTACAAAATTATTACAACACTTGAAGCAAGCTAGACTTCAAGAAGTCAAACACTTCTATACACAACTCTTTTCACACCCTAATGACACAAGGGTAAATTGGACATTCTAAAAAGTATTATACAACAGGGAGCCAACTTTAGCTCAAGATATAAATCAAAGAAAAACAAATTTTAAAACCTAAAACCATCAAGTTTCTTGTTGCATTAGTCAGCCAAAAAGTCAACACCATCCTTTTCATCAATTGATGATGATCCTCCATGAATTTCACTAAAACTTGCAATTTCTATGCTTTGCACATTATGCACACCTTGATCTTCTTCATTGCGTCCGTATTCGGATTCTGCTTCGGGGTTAAAGGCCAAATTTGTGAGGTTGTGGTATTTGTTATAGTTGATGTGAAGATCAGAAAACTTGAAGGGCTTTTTGCAAATACAAGTTGAAGGGTATTCATGGAATTCACCACGCCCGGTTTTCATTTCAACTGGTTCGCCTAAAAATCCTTGTTGGGCGGCTTTAACCTTTTTGGCGAATGATTCCCATGGTATTTTATCGCGTTTAAGGAATAAAGCATTAAGCTTTTTCGCGTTTGGACGAATGGTTCTCTTATGCCCCATGTACCTCCTATTGCATGCCACAAAGAAAAAGTGATCAATATTCAAGAGTATAATTGTATAAAATGTACAAAACTCATAGAAAACCTATTCGGAAAATAGTGAAACTACAGAAGGGTATTTTAGTCATTTCACATGAATCAAAAAGACCAACACGGAAATCTTTTTTGCAAGAAATGGCCTAAGGTATGAATAGAATCATTCGAGTCGGTTTTACATGAAGAAGATAAAGTAGATTGTTTTAATGACGATTTAACCCTAACCTATAAATCATAAACCAACTAAGGATGTTTGAATATGCATTTTGAAAGTGATTATCTGATAGTTTGGATATGACCAAAAAATGAGTTCTACATTCAATCATATCCTAATTAGCAAGAAGAGTTGTACATTCATACATACCTTCTACCCGCAAGAATTTTCGCCATGTTCCCATTATTGTTGGTGACAAAAACATCGCTTTCATCGCAAACAATATAGTCGATGGCAGCAAGCCGAGAAGAATATGGAAGGAAAGGTTCAAGTTCTTTACTAGCAAGCGTTTCTTTCGTGTAAAAATTTGGAAACAAGTCCCTTAGAGGTTTTAAAGTTTCTTCCCCACCATATATTTCGCCCGATGCAACATATAGATACGTGTTGTTTTCAAAACCAAGTGCCCGAAGCATTAAACCTACTTCATGAGGTGTAAGAGGACATTTTCCTCGTTTCCGCTCTCCATCAGGACTTGTTTCCTGATAAAATAAATAAATAGGTTATTAAGGAGTTTGCGCAAAAGGCAGTTTTTTATACAAAAAAATGTTTATAGCAATCTCACAGGTAATGTTGCCCATCTTTTCCTGATTTCACCAAGCTCGTTTCTTTCTTTATCACCACCACCATAGTAACAACCCGAAAATGCAAGCATATCGGGCTCAAACCTGTAAAAAAATACACCCATTGACCATCAAACACAAGACTAAAATTTGCGGATTTTTCTCTTTGCGTTTATTCAGATGTGACAATTTTAACCCGTTTACTTTCAAAAGAGTTCCTTCCTGTTGGATTTATATTCTGAGGGTCAAGTTAAAAACTTCTATAAAAATGAAGGGATCAAATGGGTCAAACAAGTTAATAGCCAACCATAAATTTGAGAAGTGATTATTTTTTTATGGATTTTGCTTGCATTTATCATGATAATTGTTCCACCAAACGCATCAGAAACAAAGCACCAAATGACAAACCTCAAGTGAATAGCGATGAAGCGAGGAGCCATCTTCCTCATTTTCATAATGATTTTCTGACCAATATTTTGTATTGGTTTGGTAAACCGTAAAGCATGATAATTGACCCGACAACGCAGCCGTTGTAGCTCTTCATCAAGATCACTAGCAAGCCTATAATCAAACTTCGTTAACTGAACAACCTGCACAATTCAGTTTATCCCTAATCAAGAAATTAATACGCATCACAAAGACAAGATTTATCCATAGTGTAGAGGTTTCAGTTTTAACCCATATACTTATAAACATGTTGATTCAAGTTATATTTTATATCAAATCCGCCAAACGGGTTAAATCTGAATTTTTTGGATAAATTGTACGCATTTTAAATGCGTCTAGAAGGTTAAAAGCCTCCATAAGTGCATACAACCTCCTAAATCTTTTTTTTTTTCAGTAGAACTAGATTTTTATTGCAATAACATCAATTTTATAATCATAGTCATCGCAAAAACTATTCATAGTTTTCTTTAATAGAGCGTGTTTTGGGTCATCAACCCAATCCAAACCATTTCAGCACATACTACAAATCACGCGTCTTGAACTGAACCTATTATGGTCCATTATCCCGCCACCTTGTTTGCCACCTCTAGACTATATGGACTAGAAAGCAACTCCATTCGAGTTTACATAATATCTTACTCGTCTCTTCACAAGTATTGGCAATACTTCATCAAGGTAAAATTGGGGCTCTGATTTCCTTGGGACCCGCATTGTGTACGGCGGTTTCTCAAGTGACCTCATAAATTTATCTGGTACTCTTTTGACAACAGGCACATCCTTCGCGAGAAAAGATACGAACCAATCAACATCAAATATGTTGGCAAAATCACTGCAAATTCAAATACAAGTTACAATCAAAAGCTATTATCCCATATGCGCGACATGAGTCGACAACTGATACTTACCTGCTGTCTTTCCAATACGAGTGATGATCCAACTCGGGAATAACTAAAGTAGCATTTAGAATCCGGGCAACAACTACAGCATCAGTAATCTGCATGCACAAAACCCATACTTTAAAAAAAGAACCTAAATGGAATGGAATGGAATGGAATTGAGAAACTAGTATAATTTTCAAGTAAAATTATGTTTGAGTAGGTAATGAAATGTAAAACCCAAGGGAATGTTTCACCTCAAATTCCCTTGGTTGTGGGATTTCAAATTCCCTCTCTAGGTGGAAGGATTTTGAAATCCCACAACCAAGGGAATTTGAGGTGAAATATTCCCTTGGGTTTACTTTTAATTGCTCACTCAAACACAATTTTACTTGAAAATTATACTAGTTTTTCAATTCCATTCCATTTTATTCCATTCCTTCCAACCAAACGCAGCCTAAAATTTTGATATAATGTGGCAAGATGGGAGTTGGGTTGACCCAAAAGCACTTTTAGTCCATATTTCTGGAATTTAAAATATAATTATGGTACAATATTATGGTCACATAAACAGTATTGTAATAATAACAACCCAAATGTTTAAATAAAGGGATTACGAGGTTGTATGCATTAAAATACACTTCATGTCACTTTCAATCCGTTGAGTTGTTCAGCCCAATTGACCAGTTTCTTTTATAGGTAGCTTTAAATGGGTCAAAATCGTCACCATTGACAATCTTAACCACTTTAATCAAATCCTAAACATTACTTGATAAACAGAATGATACAAAAAATGTTTACCCCTGTTCTTTGTTGGTTCAACCCACCGCTTGCAGCAATTAGTAGATAACCATTTGAAAGCGGTTGACGAGTAGAAGCTGCATATAACAAGTTAAGTGTTTAAGGATCTATGGACTACCAAACAGAGAAATAAATAACTTAATAATACTCCAACATAACTTTATTAGCAGCCTATTCAATTAATAAAGGATGTAGTAGTGTTCCCACATTCAGGGAGATTTTACATTGGGATAACCTTATGGCCAAATAGCAAATGAACATTGTAAGTAATATAAACATTAAGAAGGCTTACGCGCATAAGAAGGGCTTCTCTCACTGCAACCGTAGTAAAACTTTGAGAATTCTGATTTCCATATGTCGACTCTTATAGCATTAAACCGGTCCTAAGTTTTAGAAAACAAAAGTAATAATTCTATTAGTATAATAGAGTATGTGATAAGCTATATCAAACCTATGAATTATTGATAAGCACGCTTTTAAAGTCAACGGTATTGTTCCAACACAATGCTGTTTAAAGTGTTGTTTAATTAGGTTCAAGTGTGTGATATAAGAATAATGTAAGCATAACGTCACCATTAGGTAAGACAGGCAAATAATTTACAGCATGATGCAAACAAGCCCGAAGATTAACATAATTAGTAAAAATGAAGTAAATTAACATAATATGTTACCTTAATGAAATAGATACTCTGGGAACCATAGTAAACTAAAAAACAAACACATCATGTTACACATACATATTAAAACATTATTGGCTGAAATTAGGTAGCTTTTTCACTTATCACGTTAATGCAACAAAACCTTTAGCCCAAAATGTTATTAGAAAAAAGCTTGATCATCAGCTTCAAACATATAGACTTTCTTCAAGACATTAGAGCTCTAATGGCAAAAATACAAGAAATATGACTACTAAACCGAAACTGAAATTCAAGCAATGTAACACAAGAATGATTCAAAAAACAAAACTCTTAGAAACTATGCCTAAAAGTTCTGAATTCAACTTCAAAATATCAAATAGTTCAAAATATTAGAGCTTTAAACACAATAATGCATTAAATACGAGAACTAAACAGAAACCGCCAAACTGGTATTCAAGCAATGTAGCAGAAGAAAGTTTTAAAAAACAAAACTTTCACAGGTAATTTGCATAAAAGTTTCGAATTCAATTTCAGAATATCAAATTGTTCAAGAAATTAGAGCTGTAAAGACAAAAATACAAGAAATATGACAACTGAACAGAAACTGATATTCAAGCAATGTAAGACAAAGAAAGTTTCAAAAAACAAAACTTTCCCAGAAAATTTGCATAGAAAATTCCAATTCAACTTTAAGATATTAAATTGTTCAAGAAAACAGAGATCTAAAAACAAAAACACAAGAAAACTTCAAGAAACTAAACACCCTTAAGAATTTGACACATAATTTTCTACTTCTGCTTCAAAAAAACACTTTTGGTTAAGTAATTACACCTCTGAAGACAAATTGCACACAAAATATTGCTAAAAATGCATAAAGGACCACCTGCACAAATAGGCTGTATCCATGGCTATAATCCAACATAAGTTTGTTTTATCTTGGCATATTTCCATACACAAAAGAAGAAACAGAGACCCAAATAACATTGCAGAAATTACAACAAAAACACATCACAAAAGCTTCAAACATTTTGCAACAAATGTTTATATATGTGCAAAAGAAACAACTTTAGAACAACAACTTACCACTTTTTTCTTCCACAATCTTCTTTTAACAAGCCTATGAGAATACCACTCAAGATCAGAAGCAACATGACCCGTGAAAAACGATATCAAACCCACAACAAACAGCATCACCCCACACACCACCGTCCACGAGATCCGCCGCCGCTGTCCTCCGCCCACCGCCGCCGTCTCCGGCGGTGGCCATAGCAAACAATGGTGGTGCTCCGGCAGCTGCTTCTGCTGCTTCAAGTTACAGCCTTTATGCTTATGACGATGATGACTGTTGGCTAAAAACAAAACCCCTCTTATATATCTCCAAGATTTCGCTACCCCCATATATTATCACAAACTATAGCAACAATAACAATAGTAACAATAATAGTAATAATCTGTTGTTCAACACTCCACAATATCATATTACATTCCAAAAAGACACCTTTATCTCTATTAATCTCTATGCACTTTCTCTAAACAGTGCAGATCGACAGATGGGTGTCCGACGAAATGGGGTGCTTGTGATCAAGCATTCCGGTGAAATTAAACCCCAAATCGCCGGTGAATCGGTGGTTATTTATTGCAAAAGTGCGAACAAGTTGGAATTTAAGTTTCTTGAAAGGGAAACTTGTGTTGTAGAGAGAGAGAGAAAGAAGGAGAATGTTAAATGTCGATTGTGGAGTGAGAGATTGAAATGGAAAGAGGGTGAATCTTGGGTTTTGTGATTTGGGGGAACAATGATGATTACGTGAATTAATTTGAGAAAAAATTTGAATTGATTTCAAGATTTTTGTAACGGTGGGTCGGTGGATTGTGTATGTCAGGTGCAACAAGTTTGCAGGTAATAAAGGGCGACTAAATAAATAAATAAAAATAATAAAAATGGTATCCGATACTTGGTTTATGTCTCATTTTACGTCGAGTCGCGATCACTAAATTATCTGATATACTCTTGCTTAACATTTTGTGAATGACACGCCTTTTTATTATGATTTTAAGGTTATACACCAGTAATTTTACAAATTGTTTCAAAGCCACCCTCTAGACTCGTAAATAAACCAAACGTTCATGAAGTGTTTGGAATTGTTCAGCTTAAAGTTCGTTTATGTTCAGAACATGAACAAAAAGTTTTGTTCATTTAGTAAAATGAACGAACATGAACACATATTTTATTTGTTCATTTACGTGCGTTTATTTTTTACGTTTGTTTGTTTATGTGTTAAAGCAAAATTTCATGTACTTATTTTTTATGGCTTTTAGTATTAGTCATTATGGATGATTTGTTGATAAATCATTATGGATTTTTGATAGAATCATATTTTCGATGAATCATGTATATTTGAACCAATAATTAACCTGTTTTTTTTATGAATTATGATATGCTAGACTTGCTCGTTTGTTTTCGTTTGTGTTCATTTATGTTTGTCAATTATGTTCGTTTATTTTTGTTCATTTACATTCGTGAACTGTTCATTTAACTTTTTAACGAACAAACATGAACGAATTTTCGTTTTTTAGTGAACGAATATGAACAAAAATTCATGTTTGATTATGTGTTCGTGTTATTATTCGGTTAAAGTTAAATAACCGAAGACGAACATGCCAATGTTCGTGTTTGTTAGGTTCGTTTACAGACCTACTGCCCTCTCAAATAAATAAAAGGAGAAAGACTTTATTTTACTTAGATAGGAGTATTCATGCATGTCTATGATTTAATTGATTTTAATCCTGAAAATTCGTAATTATACAAGTGTATAAGAATTGGTACACGGCTATATACGTTAGGTTTTGAACATATATATTCCCGTATAAGTGTTGTTATATAGAACTGATGTATTCTTCACGTGTGAATATTGTACATATAGTTTTGATTACGTCATCAATTAGTTAGACAATTAGTTAGTAGTTAATCATAGTTTGTTAGATTGTTAATTATAGTTTTATATATAGGGTTTCTGTAATCTTTTGGGTATCAATCAAATCATCTTCTTTGCGATTTCATGGTATCAGAGCAAACCATCAATTGCTCAATCGTTTGATTAATTCATCGCAAATTCATCTTTCAAACAATCATTTTACTTTGATTTCAAACTTCTTTGTTCATCTATCATCATCAATCATGGTAGATGTAGTAAATTCTTCTGATTCTTCCTCTACGTCTTCTTCTTCTTCGATAGATTCATCAAATCCACTGTTTTTGCATCCTTCTGATCATCCAGGTCTGATACTCGTTTCTAAATCTTTCGATGGCACTGGATTTGGTGCTTGGAAACGAGCTATGACTATCGCTCTATCTGCAAAGAACAAATTAAGCTTTGTTGATGGAAAAACTAGTGAACCGGAGATTCTTGCTCATCTCGATCATTGGAAACGATGCAACGATATGGTTATCTCCTGGATACTGAACACTTTGTCTAGAGATATCAGTGAAAGCGTTCTTTATGCAGAAACTGCTAGACAACTTTGGACAGAGCTGAATGATCGATATGGTCAACCAAATGGTGCAAAGTTATATCAATTACAGAAGAATCTTTGTGAAATTACTCAAGGAAATGATGATATAGCCACTTATTTCACAAAATTAAACGAAATTGGGACGAATTGAACACTTTGAATACCTTTCCTCCATGCACATGTGGTGCCTCTGCCATTTTGGTGAAGAGAGAAGAAGATCAAAGACTAGTTCAGTTCCTTATGGGTCTCAATCCGACATATGATGCTGTGCGAGGTAATATCCTAATGATGCAACCTCTTCCATCAATTAATCAAGCGTATGCTTTACTGATTCAAGATGAAAAACAACGAGAAATTCATGCTAGTTCTAATTTCTTCTCTGAATCGGCTTCAATGCATGTTAATTCACACTATCCAACAAATCAAAATGGAAAGACTGATTCTAAAAAGGTCGTTGTATGTACTCATTGTAAGAAAAGTGGTCATCTAGCAAATAAGTGCTATAGACTTGTAGGCTTTCCAAAGGATTTCAAGTTTACAAAATCTAAACAATTTGCTGCTTCTGTTCATACTGATGAAAGTGATTTTGACAAGACAAATTTGTCAAAAGACTCAACAGGGAACACTGCTTTAACCACTGAACAATATCAAGCATTGTTGCAGCTTTTACAAAAAGCTTCCCTGGAAAATGACAAAACATGTGGACCTCCATATACCAAACCTATCAACTATGCAAATTTTGCAGGTATGATAGCTTGTCATACACTTAAAGCAAACACAAAGTGGATCATTGATACGGGAGCCAGTGATCACATGTGTTATGATAAAAATATATTTTCTCAAACTCAAAATCTTTCTAAACCAGTCTATATCATACTTCCTAATGGACAAATTCTTACAGTACTCAAAAGTGGTACAATTGATTTTACTCCTGATTTTGCACTCTCAAACGTTCTTTATGTTCCTCAATTCAAACATAATCTTTTATCTGTTCCCCGTTTATGCAAAGACACAAAAGGAGTAATTCAATTTTCTGATTCGTCATGCATTTTGCAGGGCCCTTCACTGAAGAGGCCAATGGTTCTTGGTAATCTACTCAATGGGTTATACATTCTTCACCCTAGTAGTCTTTTCTCTACTAGTTCCTTTTCATTTCTAAAGTCTGATTGTAATGTTGCAATTAGTACAAAAACTTGGCACAATAGACTTGGTCATTTGCCTTTGTATAAACTCAAACAGTTGAGCATATTTTCTGATGTACATGATGACAATCTGGATCATTGCAGTGTTTGTCCAAAGGCCAGACAACATTGTCTTCCTTTCACTAAAAGTCTAAGCAAATCTACAAAAGCTTTTGACCTTATTCATATCGATATATGGGGCCCTTATAACACTGCAACTTATGATGGTTATAGGTATTTTCTTACCATTGTAGATGACTATAGTAGAAATACATGGACCCATTTACTTTCTACTAAAAGTAATGCTTTTATAGTCATCCAAGGTTTCATTACAATGGTAGAAACTCAATTTGGTATAACCATCAAAACCATAAGATCTGATAATGCTTATGAGTTAGGATCTGGAAAAACTATATCAGATTTTTTTCTTGCCAAAGGAATTGTTCATCAAACTTCTTGTGTTGGGAAACCACAACAGAATGGTATTGTGGAACGAAAGCATAAACATCTTTTAGAAACTTCTAGAGCTTTGTTATTCCAATCTCAGCTTCCTTTGAAATTTTGGGGTGATTGTGTTCTCACAGCCACTCACCTTATTAATTTGTTCCCTACTGTTGTCCTTGACAACAAATCACCTTATGAGCTCTTTTTTGGCAAACCTCCTGTCTATGATCATTTAAGAACTTTTGGATGTTTATGTTATTCTTCCACTCTTAAAAATGGAAGGGACAAATTTCAGCCTAGAGCCTCACCTTGCATTTTTATTGGATACCCCTATGGCAAGAAAGGGTATAAATTGTTTGACCTTCGTACTCAAGCCATTTCTATTTCAAGAGATGTGATTTTCTTTGAACATATTTTCCCATCTCTTCAACATACTGATTCCTCAGTTCTCTTTCCCACACTTGATGAAATTCACACTTTCTTTCATGATGATAACCATTCTTCTACTGTCCACACTTTTCCATCTTCTTTTCCACCAAATTCTCTTCCACCTTCCACATCTCCTCCTCCTCCTCATCCCCTTCCTCCTCTTTCTTCAACTTGTCAACCTTCGTTACGCAAATCCACCCGTACTACTGTTCCACCAGCTTACCTTCAGGACTATGTGTGTAATTCTGTTTCCACCTCTTCTGATCCATCTAATTGTCATCATCATATTTTACATGCTTGTTTGGCTTCTACGACATGCTCAATTGATGCTTTGTCGTCTAGTAATCAAGCATTTTTAGCCAATTTACAAAGTATTGTTGAACCTACTTGTTATAAAGAGGCTGCAGCACAATCCATTTGGCAGGAGGCCATGGATAAAGAATTTGCTGCTCTTGAAGCTAATCATACTTGGGACATTGTTCCATTGCCTCCTGGTAAAAAGGCTATCAAATGTAAATGGGTATATAAGGTCAAGTATCATGCTGATGGTAGTCTGGAAAGGTGCAAAGCTCGTTTAGTTGTTCGTGGTGATACTCAACAACCGGGGATAGATTATAATGAGACTTTTTCTCCTGTTATAAAGATGACTACTATTCGTAGTCTTATTGCAGTCGCCACGAAACTAAAATGGCCTCTCCATCAACTCGACGTGAATAATGCATTTTTGCATGGGGATCTTGATGAGGAGATTTACATGACTCCTCCACCAGGGTTGTCTTTGCCTTTCTCACAGGTTTTGCATCTTAAAAAGTCTTTATACGGCTTGAAACAGGCTTCTCGCCAGTGGTATGGCAAGCTTTCATCTGCTCTTAAATCACGAGGCTATGTTCGCTCCCCAAACGATTATTCTTTGTTCTCTAAATCCATGGGTGATTCAGTTGTTCATATTGCTGTATATGTTGATGATATTCTACTTACTGGGAATGATGAAACTGAAATTTCTTTATTAAAAGATTTTCTACATTCTACATTCAAAATTAAGGATTTAGGATTCCTTAATTACTTTCTGGGAATTGAGGTTTTACAGGAGTCCCATGGTGTCATAATGACTCAGCGAAAATTTGCTTCTGATCTTTTGGTAGAGTTTGATCTAACAGATCAATCTCCTGTTCTTTGTCCTCTTCCTATGCATTTACAATTACGAGCTAATGAAGGTACTCCACTTTCTGATCCTCTGCAATATCGCCGGCTAGTGGGAAAGCTTAACTATCTCACTCATACTCGACCAGATTTGGCTTTCTCCGTTCAGTTTCTCAGCCAGTTTATGCAAGATCCGCGTTTACCACATTGGGATGCGGCTCTTCATATTCTTCGTTATGTTAAGGGTACATTGGGTCAGGGTTTATTTTTTAACAATCAGGCTACTTTTGATCTTGCAGCCTATTGTGATTCTGATTGGGTTTCTTGTCCTAATACCCGTCGTTCAGTCAGTGGATATTTTGTTTCTCTTGGTGGGTGTCCCATTTCTTGGAAGTCTAAGAAACAACCAACGGTTTCTCTTAGTTCAGCTGAAGCTGAATACCGTTCCATGCGTCGTGTTACTGCTGAGCTTGCATGGTTGACTCGGTTACTTTCTGAACTGCATGTTCCTTGTGTGACACCCGTTCCTCTTAAATGTGACAGTCAAGCTGCTATTCACATTGCTAAAAATCCAGTTTTTCATGAGCGTACGAAGCACATTGATCTTGATTGTCATTTTGTTCGCGAAAAGGTTCAAGAAGGTTTAATCAATTTACTTCATACTTCTTCTACATCCCAGCTTGCAGACGTTTTTACAAAAAGTCTCCCAGTTTCTCAACATCAATTTTTTCTTAGCAAGTTGGGGTTAGCCACACCTCCAACTTGAGGGGGGCTGTTGTTATATAGAACTGATGTATTCTCCACGTGTGAATATTGTACATATAGTTTTGATTACGTCATCAATTAGTTAGACAATTAGTTAGTAGTTAATCATAGTTTGTTAGATTGTTAATTATAGTTTTATATATAGGGTTTCTGTAATCTTTTGGGTATCAATCAAATCATCTTCTTTGCGATTTCAATAAGTAAACATTAGTGTATGTATGTTGCGAACACATATACACCTGTATGTGCTTGTTATTAACATGTATATAGCCATGTAAGAAATGTATGAATGTGTAACAACTTGCATCCAGCCACATAAAAACTTGTATACGGTCGTATTCTTGGGGACATATTGAGTAAGTATATAGTTGGGTATGTGACCGTATGTCTATCATAATTTCTTTTTAGAATAACTTCTAATCTACTCTTTATAATCACTTATATCTTATATATGCACATTGCATGATTTAAACATTCGACTTACAAATGATAGATCTAATAAATGTTAAAAACGGTTACTAAAGAATCGCATGAAAATATACATCTAATACGATAGGTTGGTTGAGTATAACTAGGGCCAATGATAGATTGAGTAAATACTATCGCTTGTATATTTGCAATTTGTTAAATCTAATGACTCATTTTATCTATTTTAGTGACATAGGTGATCAAGTTAGCAAGATACATTGGAAGTGGTAAAGGTGAAGATAAACAGGATAGCGAAAATACTTGTGATAATGATTTCATAGTGTATGAGGAGCACACAATGTTGATGAATCAAGAGTTGATATGAGGAATTATAATTTAACAATTAATTATGATGCTAATAAAACCTTCTTATTAACAAAATGTATACTAAACTCAACAACAGTCATCAATTGTAGCAAAACATAAAATGCTAACTACGAACCATAGTCTTTTGCAACAAATTAAAAACATGTCAATAATTGTGGCGGCTAACGAGGAGGAGAAAAAAAATATACGTAAGGATGAGCGACAAGAGATGGACGCTACAGGAATGGAAAGAGGGGAATATGAAGAATTAATTGGTATTTGTAGAGAGCAAAAGAAATCTATGTGATCTGACCAGCGTCAACATGAAGGAGAGAGGGGGTCTCCGTGAGCCCGTATAGACAATGCTTTAACGCTAAGTTGAAGACAAAATGATAACAAATCCATCAATTTCAATCAAGTCTATTCAACATTATATGGAGAATAAGTACAAACCTAGTCTTCATCAAATGAACGTACGTGGGGGCAAAGATGGAAGTTATGATGAAACATGCATAATTACATGTATCATGTTGTTGTCATATGTGAGGTTTAAATGATCAAGAACATTTAGAAATGCGCATCTTTTGTTATTTTGGTTGATAAAAACACTAAAAATGTTATTATAAATTAGTGATAAGAATAGATATTTTTGCACAAGAATCTTACTTAAATTTTTCATCCTCCATCTAGATGTCACATCGGATTTCTACTATCTTTACCATTCTCTTCCCTAGTCTTTCCGGCGGAATACATATTTCATTCATAAAATCATTTTTTAATTTATAATATAAACCAATAACAAGTATATTTTAAATATAAAATAAATAAAAATACTTTTTTGAAATATTAAATTCATATATAATTGATTAAAAAAATTATAAAACTATCTAAAAATAAAAAAAATACAACTAGTTATTTAGGGCATGTATGCATGTGTTTTTTACTATGTTCCACACATTCCGATCGAATATGATTAATTGTCAAAATGATATCTTCATTGAGTAGTCGAGCACATGACCATATTAAAGATCCAAAAACATGTTACTTTGAATACAACTCGGTTTATATAAAATTTTATACCAGACTGTTAAAAAATAAACTTTTTAAATAATTTTTTTTAAGTTAGCGATCACAAGTTATAAGATAAAAACTAAGTTAAATACTAAATGAAATAGTAATAATAATAATATAATAATAATAATATCAAAATTTAAGCAATTGCAACGGTATTACTTTTGGATATTCTACCCACTTCGTCTAACTTTTTTGCAATACGGAGGAATGAGAAGCGATGTTCGCAACAGTACCCCCATGGTACTTGGCCATTACCGCACCTGCACCCCTCACCCTAAGGATAGTAATGATAAGATGTGCAAATGAGCGTGTAACAAAAATAGAGAGAGATAATAAAACTATAATTTAGAGAGGAGTTATACAAGTTAGTGTTTTAAAGATCGGATCGGATCGGATCAATTGATCACACCAATGAATTTATGGATCAACTAACTACTTAGTTTTCTCAAAGTAAATCATAGATAGGGAACCGGTTACATGATCGACCTGCTTAGGTTTATTTGAACCGCCTCAATTTAAACCAGTTAGTTATCAGTGGACCAGGTTAATGTATCAAATTTCAGTATTAATTTTTTTTTCAAATCTCATTTAATTAATTAATTTTTTTTTTATTTTGAATTGCATTTACGGATTTGTTTACCACTCAAAGATCCATATTTTATATATTTTAAAATTTTATATTTTATTATAACTACAACTAGGTTATATCCCCGTGTATTACACGGGTTGAATAACAAAAATATTAAATATTTATTGATGATGAGTAGGAATTGTAAAACGTTATTTTAACATAACATATGATTAATTTACGTATGGTTAAGTATTTTGATTTTTTTTTTATTTTTAAAACTTTTATTTTAAAAAATTGCTTTGAAATTTTTTTATTATTTTATCAGTATTTTGTTGTTTAAAAACTCCGGGTTTGTTTTAAATAAATGCTCTTTTATAAAACTTTTATTTTATAAAAAGATTGAATTTAAATTTTTCATAATTTAAAAAAGCTTCATTTTTTTAGAAAATCATAGTTTTAGAAAATTTTATTTTTGAAAAAATATATTTTTTAATTAAAATACTTAGTTTTTATTTAATGAAAAAATATTTTAAAAATTATTAATTGAAGAACTTGAATTTATAATAGAGAGAGAGAAAGAGAAATATTTGTAAATTAGTTACTTGACTTTTAAAAAATAAAATAAATAGTTTAGGCAGGAAAATAATTGGATGAAGTATTGTGGGAATGCCATGTGTCTCACATTGTAAAAGATTATTAGTATAGATTCTCTAACAAAAGTTTTTTCAATATTTTTGTTTTAACATAGTTTAATTTGTTAAATATTTTATGATTTCATCTGGTATTTGGAACCAACCGACAGTCGTTTGATTATATGTTTTTAACTCCTATTAAACTAATACAAAAGGATTTTCAAAACATGAATAACCCAATAGCTTTACATTCAAATGATATTGGGAATCTCAATTTGAAAGCACCAATATACGCAATTTGGAAGTTTGTGTCTAACATATTATACGGAAAATGTGATACTTTTTGACCATGGCTCGAATATGTACAAAGACTTATATTTTATATTATAATTTTTTGTTTTATTATATTTTTTATTTAGAAAACCTAATATTTTGTACAATGGTAGCTATAAAGCTGCTGCATTAAGATTTTTATTACATTTTTAAATATCTATTTGAAGCGTAAAGATGAATAATGTGTTTGCATGTGTGTCCATCACATAAAGAGATGCATATACACGTGATATAAAACATATGATTTGGTAATATTTAAAATACTTAGTAAATACTTATAATATATAGTATTAATAAACATTATTTGAGGTATAAAAATTATTTTGTAAACTTTGTTCTGTCTCGGTCTAATTAGTAGAGATGTTAATTAACATTATATTTTAATCCTTTGGGCCTATAAATTGTATTTTTCATTATTTATTGATCTATTATTGTTTGAAATAACCAATGACGTAATGTTAAGCGTTCAAGTTCCATTAATAGAAGTCTCAAGTATAAATTCTGATTTTATTGTTTTCTTTCCATTACTTACCAATCCAGTGCAAGCCATGAGCTTATCAATAACCGATTCTCATAGATAAAAAAAATTAAAATATTTGTATGGCTTATCAATTATGTTATGTCATGTTGTAAATATGTTCAATTGCTATATAAATTAAATAAGATAGACACGTAAAATTAAGATTGAACTTTTTTCATGACATAAAGATGTCATAAAAAATATGAGCTTTAGATTTTACAATTTAAATGCAATTATATTATACACATTTCTATTTTGTGTTGTAAGATTGTAATTTTAGAGTATTAAGTAGGAATGGGATTTTGTTGAGTACCGTTACTCGCCAAACCAATATCGGCCAAACATCATTAGTGTCATTATTGATATTCGTTTTTCATGTTTTCGATCTTGGTATTTATTGGCATTTTCAATGATCATGGTACCAACCCAACAAAATTGTTTCAGTATTCAATTTATAGTTCCACTTGTTCTTGGGTTTTAGTATTTTTAGTATGGTATTAATTCGATACTGGTATGGTTCCGACATCATCTCTGGTATTAATATGAAAAAAGAAATATAAATTAATGTTTAGGGTTAAACGGTCATTTAACGTCAAATTGTTTAACATGAAGACCGATCGCATAAATTTAAAAAAAACAACATATTAATGATTTTCATCAAAAGAAATTGCACACCAAAAGGTTAATTTTGATGTCTGGTGCATGGCAAACATCGTTTGCAATTTCCCAAAATACGAGTTCCGAGGTTCAATGCTACAAATTCAAGAGAGCATTTTTAATCTGACCATTAAAATGAACGGAAAGTAAAAAAGCATAAAAATACAACCATATTAAAACTATTATAAAATTCATGATGGGTTAGTAATAGTGATAAAATATTAGTGTCACATAAACGCTACGTATATAACTTTTGCCAATGTGGGGCTAGTCCACTTGGTAGAGGTTTTGCCTCTTAGAGAGGAGGTTTTGAGTTCAAACCCAAGTAACGGTGTAATTTGGTGTAGTGTAGGAGTAGAGTATATTTACCGTTCAAAAATAAATAAATAAAATAAACGTTACGCGCGTGGGTAGTGGTTAAGTTGTGATCACTATAAAAATGTCCAAAGGGTGTAATTGTATATACATATGTGAGGTTTAATTTAAAAAGTAGATGATGATGTGTAGTTTTGTAGTTAGTGAAAAAAATAAGATAAAAACAAATTTATTTTTCTCTTGTTCACTTGCTCGTGACCACACTCACCTATTGAACGTATCATGTCCCCTATCACAAAAGTGTTTAATGGTGTTCTGCCTTAAAATATGTTGAGGTGGCACATCGTTCGATCTCCATAACACCCATTATAGACAAACTTACATTAAAAACTATATAGTTTTATTCTAGTATGGAAAAACAAAACAAATACACAAACCATATAAAGTAAAATCCTACTAATAACAAAGCTATTAACGGGATAAAAATCTTTATACTAGAATAAAAAAGTAACTTGTGGTGACACATGTCATCACCACATTTATTCTCACCAATATTTTCTCGCTTCTCTATTCTATTAAATAATTACCTTAATTAATAATTATATTATTTAACTTTTTTTAAAATAAAATTAGTTTTTTAATAAATTTAGAAAAAGATCTTATTAATGTTATTTATAAAATATAATTTTTATAAAATAAGAAATTATTATAAAACATCAAACTTTTTTAAAATTAATGTTTTTAAAAAGTAATTTTTTTATAAACAAAAAACAATTAAAATTAAAAATTATAATAATTTTTTTTTAAAAAATAATATTTTTTAATACGGTTTGTTTTAAAAAAAATTTTTATTTTTTGGAAAAAAATATCATTTTATATTTAATAAAATTTTATTATATTTAATATTTTATTTGTTTAAACACGGGTTTACTAAAACTAGTGTAAGATATAGACAAACTTTACTTATAACCACAACATAGAGAGATTGCTTCTTTAAATAACCCCAGTTCAAGACGAAATGTAAACAAACATACAACGCAAACAGTAGACAAAACACAGCCAAAATATACACGGCTCAAGGCGGACTTTTATTGAAAACCACAGTTTAATTCTAATATGGAATGATATAGAAAACTAAAATGATTTTGTTATTTGTAGCTCTTAATGTTTAATGTTATGCAACCTATACAAAATCACTTATTTTGTATTTAAAATAATCAGATACATCCTTTTAGTTACACACCAAACTAAATGTCACATTTTTCAGAAACTTAAATGAGATAACGAAGTTGAAGAACTTAAACTAGGACTCCTTAAGTAAGACTAACGTCTAACTACTTTTAGCTCGTTTCAGTTCTCAGTTTTATAACTTCATTCCTCATTCGTTAACAACGATATTATGACCTTTGCATGTATTAAATTAAAACGGCAATATCTTAAATATGTATTTGAAAATGACAACACTCAGATATATATATTACATCTCATAACTCATTTTTGGTTCAGAACGGGTCTAAATCATTATAGACTTAATACCAAACCGAATTAGTATTTCTTTTAATGTCTTAGAGTATGTAATCATAACCTAGTAAATGAATAGTAGATTAAGACATTGAAAACGACCAAATTATTTTGTAGTGTTTTGATGGGGGACCTTGGCTACAAGGGTGTTTATAGTACTTTTATAAATTACCCTATTATTCATAATTATGATTTTTGAACCATTTTGGTAGCGAATTGGTAAGCCATGGACCCCCGTAGTTATGTTATTGCATTATCAATACTAGCAAGGGTACAATAATAGTTTAGTGGTTGCTTTTTAACAATAGTTCATTCAATTCATTTATATATATAGCAAAGCGAGTTGGGATTTTATATTGTTGTTTATTGAATATTAATTATGTCGAGAGGTGGTGATATGAACGGGTTTGAGAGATCATGTAACATCCTAAACAAATATGCGTCAAAGCATGATTTTAATGGCGTGAGTATTAGTAGAACAACTGAACTACACTCAGAATAACAAAAAAACCAAATTGTAATAACCGAAACGATTGAAAATTTGATAATTCATTTATGACTATTGGGATTACCGAATTGAAATATTTATAAATCATCAAAGTATTAGTATCATTACAAACTATATATATTATAAGAATTATAATCTTTTTTATTTTTAAAAGATGATTTAGGAGGTTGTTAATACATAGTACCATTGGTCATTTGGCGCAATGGTATCCCGGTGGTTTCGTTAGATATGATAACGTTAAGTCAATTCGAGTCTCGTTTGGGAAAAAATGTCATGAGTTGAACTAAAGGTTTTAGTCAGTTGTGGGCCTCCTCCTAATGGGATCGGGGGTGCTATCTTATTGAAAAACGAATATGTGATCCCAATTAAAATAACATATATCCTCCGAAGCATGATCATACAATTGCCATCGGAAAAAAAGGTTGTTAGTATTTTGTATTCTATTACATTTTCAGGGTTTTTGTCTTGTTTCATTTATTCATTTATAGTTGAGTTTTTAATGGTATTCGATTTAATAAATGCAAAATAAAAGGTAAAAATAAAGACACTTTTTAAAACGAATTTATTGCACTTGCGCTTCTAGTTATAAGGATTCAACTTTTGTTGGTTTAGTACACTAGATTTTTTCTAACGTGAACCTATCAAGCCAACAACATAACTTAAATGTTTCATTCAGAAGCAATAGATTATAGAGGAATTGAAGAAATATCTAATAGAACTTATATGTTAGGTTTAAATTTTAATTTCTTTTAACAAGATATTAGTTTTGCACCAGCAATCGTATATTGAAACCGGAGACTAACCAATCATGTGTCCCTTTTAACATACTCCACACATCCAATCTTCTTATCTACTGTGAGTTTTACTATCAGTTAATGTTACTTGAGACACATCTTCAAAACTTTTGATACAAAGTACTAGGCTTAACTTGTCGTCCTAATAGGGTCAAGCCGAGAAACGCCATCCACATTTTAAATGGGCTCAATAATGGCTCTAGTACAACTTTCATGATCTTCATAGCTCATACCTCATCAAACCTAACACGTAAGTCCACATAATGTTTACTCTAAAACCAAATGACAATGACAATAGAAGTAATTCATCTAGACTATAGATTTTTGCGATATGAGATTAAACATGTGCCAATAATGTAGTATAGCTTGTGTTGTTGTATTATTTGTTGCTTAAGCTTGATTATTAATTTATTTCCAGTTATGTTTTACTTGAGTTTAACTGGTTACATGATTTGATTTTATTATGATTATAACCTATATGAAATCTCATAAATGTTTATAAAAGTTAATGTATTAGCTAAATCAACATTTCTTGACCAAAGTTAGACAATGTTAAACAAGAGATCTAAAGTACACGCTAAAATTAAAAACTATAAAATTTAATGCTTTAACTTTATAGAATTTTATAATTATCAGTGCGTTTTAAATATAACCACATACTTGGAACTAGTGTTTCATTTTGTAAACGTGGCAATTAACAAATCATAAGGGTGATATGAATGATAGAAAGTGAAACATGAGTGCTTGCTCTCACAAAAATAATATTGAGGCTGACTCTCTATACGTCAAATGTTTGGTTAAAAGAGTTAAAAAAAAATTGTTGTGAAAAAAGATATGCAAAGTAAATTCGTCTTAAAATTATCCATTGTTTTTCTCATTGGACAAAACCCGATGCATAAAGTTTTTGTATGTGTGAGGTCATGGGAGCCATGCCTAGGGCATGATGTATGCATGCCCACATCGCATTTCTATCAGAGATATTTTCTAAGATTAATCAAACCTATAACCCTTCAATTTACATGACAACAACTTTACTTTGCTTCAAGATCCACCATATTGTTTCTATCATCGATGCAACAAAGCTTCCACGCTTAGGCAATCTGCAATTATACTCTCGTGAGGGAGTGTGCATTGCTGATAGGGGCGAAGCTTCATAGGGGCCGGGGGGCCGCCGTCCCCCCTATTTTTTTCACTAGTAGTGTTAAATTTTGGTCCGATAGTATAAATTTTTAGCAAGGTAGTTTAAATTTTTGTATAAATATCGGGTTTGCCCCCCCTAAAAAATTAATTTCGCCCACGCCCCCATACGAAATAGTTCAAGCTCCGCCACTGATTGCTGATGTGACAGTCTGGTCACAAGCAGAACAACCCCCCCCCCCCCAGGGCATGAGAGGGGTGTGGCCCTCCCTGGCATAACCACACTCACAAGCGTGGGGCTCTCTACCACCTTCATGCCGTTTATCTCTTATTCTCTTCTCCAATCAAAACTCTTCCACCCATCCCTCCACGCTCACTAGCTCATTACACATGTTCAATTAATAAGTGTGAGTATGACTACACCTATCACGTACATAATTGTATATTTTTTTTCATTACACTTTAAGTCATAACATATGGCCTTACAAATCATGATGCACCACCAGCCACGCAATACAAAATGTTTATAAGTCTATTCCTATAAATATGGTTTCAACCTTCTTTTAAAGATTTAGTATTGAAAATGTAAATAAATATTCTATGTAATTGATATAGATATAAGATCAATGTTGCTCAATATCAAAAGGTCAACACTCAACACAAATATATACCTAACGAGGGCCTTGGTAAAAGTTTTCAAAACTTTGTATATGTTATTCATTGGAGAGCATCGTTGGTAAACACTTAACGTAAGCAATATGTGCCCAGAAACACACGATAATAATATTTTTAACCAAGTGGGCAGTTGTTAATTTTTAAAATTTTGATGTCATATTGGTTATATTTTATTTACACTATAAATACGCACGCATTCACATATTGAACAGATGGATCGTGATATAATGTATTATGTTGATATGTTTAATGTATTACACATGTCTTACTAATTAATGTTATTTAAACATGATTAATGAATATGACAGTTAAGGCCAAGTTATATATTATTTTTGCAGACATAAGCAACTAAAAATAAAGTTTCTGAGTTTAGACGTTTAGTTAACGAAGAGTTAAAGTAGTTGTAATTCCTTGTCATTTGACAAGAGGTATTTTCTTTTGATGATAACTACAAGATTGATACATAGACGAATCTTGAAATGGCGATAGCATGTACACTGATCAAGATACAAATTAAGATCTATAACATGAGTAAGAAAACTCCAATCATCTTTTGAGGTGACAAAAGATGTTAGCATGGTCGAAATACATAAATTGAAAACAACAGAATACGAAGACAACAATAAAATAGAAGTTCTTGGAACCAATCATGTTCTTATGGTATCAGAAGAGCGGTTGAGGGATTTGTTATAATAAACAAAACAATATAACAACTAGAATTGTCTAAAAATTCCTACTATAAAAATTCAAGGATAAGTTACTTTCAAGTAAGATGAAATGTTGAGAGATCGATAAGTTAATTGACTGACTTACATATGACTGTCTAAGTTGTCATATTTATTATTTATTTTAAACAAGTCTAGAATATTAGTTATTCACATTTTCTGCGTTACGTAAGTCTACTATGTTAGTTTGACAAAAATTATTAAAATCGTCTATAGATAAATGATCACTTATAAATTTTAAGTTGAACCTAATATATGATGGTAAATTTTCTTTCATTTGAAAATCTAAATGTTACTAGAACTTTTCTAGCTGTTTGTGTATTCGTCCTGTATGATACGTGATGATATATAATTAAGTTTTGTGTTACTTTCTATCATTTATTTACGTATAAGAATATAATATTCTTCTTCGTGTATTTTTTATGTTATATAAATATAAACACCATTTTACCTTGAAGAAGCATAAAAAATCTTTTGGAGTAAGAATCAAATATGGGATAACGTATAACTTTAATTATATCAATTAAATATATTCTTGTACTGAATTCAAGAAATACTATATATTAGAATGATTCTTTCCCCATAAGATGTAATTGACAAAATTTGAAGTCACTAAAAAAATTGAAGAAATATTGGAAGTCAACATATGTAATTGGATTCATTGCAACCTTCTGGTTGTCTATAGTTAACTTTTTCTCATCCATTTTACTTGTTAAGTTTGATGTTAAACTTTGTAATATTGTTGATTATTTGATTTTCTTTATTTGTTAAATTATAAAAAGTAATAAAAAAAGAGAGAGAGTGTGAAAATGCATTAGAATGAGTTGACTTGTAAACGCTACTTTGCACTTAATCATGTGCATGAAATTCACGTGCTAGTAGTTGTAATGGGTTAATTGTAAGAGGATACGATTCATTTCCAATTAGAATACAATTTAAATAAAGGTGAAAGAATTAAAACCGGCCAGTGTCTTTAATCATGCTTTTAATTATATTTCCAACTAAAAAAACATTAGGCCAGGTAGAAAATTCATGTTTGACACTGATCATTTACAACAAATTCACGTCTCTTTAAAGATGTACACTTATATCTTCTATGATACAAACAACGGGAATAGTTGTTGTACTGTCGGAGATAACACACATATATTATACCTAATTTACATGTCATACGAATATATGCACATTAGTAATATAAGTGCAAAGCGTCTTCTAAAAGTATAATAAATATGTAACTTTTAAGTGGTTACATTTCTTATAAATGTAAGTTTCATGAATAACCTAAATATGACAACGAAGAAACTTGTTTATGGCATATATAAATAACACTTATTCTTTTTAGATGAATCAAAATGCTATATCATTCATAAAAGCCCTAAAAGGGTGTGGCCTAGCGAAAGTAAAGCATAAGCAGGGATCGAAATCTAGGTCTGTCGTTCAAAAAGAAAAGAGAAAATTATATATATGTTCCCTATGGTTTAATTAAATTACATGTTTGGTCCCCAAACTTTAAAAAATTACAAAGATAGTTCAAACTTTTGTGTAATCTTTGCATGTTTGGTCCCTAGCATTAAATTCATTTATTTTTATGCATTTCATAAAATTTAAACTAACTTTTAAATTTAATTTTAGGGATCAAAAATGCAACACTCACATAAAAGTTTGGACTAACTTTGCACTTTTGTAAAATTAGGGGACCAAATTTGCAATGACTACACAAAAATTTAGACTAATTTTGTAATTTTTAAAGTTTGGATAATAATCATGCAATCTGATCAAATCACATGGATCATTTATATAATTTTTTTCAAAAGAAAAAATATCATTCATGAAACATGTTTACCTTTCTAAAACAATTAGCAAAACTATATCATTAACACAACATGGGTTTCCCTTTTAAATAAAGTAGCATGATGTATCATTTACAAAACATGTCATAGTCAATAGTCATTATTTTGTTTGTGATTATAAAGCGATTACTTTTTCTAACGCATAAATGTGTTTAGGTTTCAAATTAAAAGAGGGATTCTTATTGGTCAAAATCGATTCATCAAATATTATTTAATAAAATAATAAGACGATAATGACTTAATTTGTATGGAATATAGTAGATTGAGTGCTATTTGTGCTGAGTGTCATTGTCAATGCTTTATTATCATGCACATGGGACAATCCCTGTCAAATTCTGGCACGTGCCAATAATGCCCCACAAACAATATACCTTCCTCTCAAAAGAAGTAGGTGCTTTCTACATCACTCACTAAAAGTCTAAAAGTCATTGTTACACCATGTCCACAATAACATCTTCACCTGTTGATATTGAGTGTTTAGAGGACTAAAGTGTGTTTAGTATGATGGTATCTGGCCAATGAGCTATAGATCAATTGGTTTGGTATGAGGCACCCCATGGCTTTTCAATGTGGAGGTCATGTGTTCGAGTTTCACGTGGTGCAATATGCTTCAAGTGGGCTAGGGATTTTACCACAATGGGCCTTCGGGTGGTGGATTTCCCCTGGATTGGTGGGCGGGCCAGGTCACCAGCGTTGTCTGTGCTCGCGGGCGTGGGTGGCCTTTCGCTATTAGGTTTACCCGGGTGACCGGACTTAAAAGTATTCGTTGGTCATTCAAAAAAAAGTATGGTGGTATCTGATGTGTATATAGTGTTGTTTATTCTTATGAGATAGGTAGTTCACGTTTCATGAATAATGATGATATAGATTTAAGAGTAAAATTATATGAGTGAGTATGTTTGTCGTTTTAATAAAAAAAAACGTTTCGAAGAGTGGCTGCCTAGTGGGCTTATGTGAGTGAAGAGAGAGGAGAAAAGGGGAGAATGCTTATGAGATGATTTTGAGGTTGTGAGAAGGACACTTTAGTTGGGAGAGGAGTTGTTGATGGAGACTTGATTTTGAGATTCACTCTTGTGGAAATGAAAATAAAAATTAAATTTTTTTTTTTTTTTGAGAATTCGAATTCAACATTCAAGTTAGAATCAAATTCGAATTTGGTTCTATATTCGAATTTGAATTTATTCGAATCGAATCTAGTTTCGTAAAATAAAATTCGAATAATTCAATTCTATTAATTCAAAATTTTGAAAATCGATTTGTTGTACACCCTTAATTATGAGTGCTCTAAGAATTGGATTTACATTACTCCAAACTATGCATGGTAAGAAATTGAAGCTGTCAAGAAAAATCAAAAAATCTAAAGTATTTAAGACAAATATTCAGATATAAAACTAAGTATAACATTGATTTTAGAAACATATGTGGATTTAAGTTGATATGGATTAACGATACATTGTCGATTACACAAACCCATTCACTCAAATGTATTAATATATTATATAATTTGAAAAAAAAATATAATAAATAGATTTTTGAAATTGCCAGAAACAAAAAAATTGTGTAGCAGTTAGAAGCGAAGTATTTAACATTGTAAGTTTGTTTTTGAAATGAGTTTAGAATAACGTTTTAAGTAATTTGCCTCCCAACGTGTAATTATTAACCACGCAAGATTATACAAGAAAAACTCAAAGTTGAGTGACATTTTAGTACGTCAGAGACTCAAGGGAGATCTCTAGAAGAGCTGACGTTATCCACATATTATGTATAACAATAGAAATATTGTATCACGACGGAGTCATAGACAAATAATAACGAGTTTAATTAATTGTTTCATAACCCATGGGGAACCATATAAGTAGCAAACATCAATGTTATGCAGATTGGTGCCTCCTTTAGAACATACAAATATTTCTACATGTAGACATGTAATAAACATATGGGGTTACCCGAACCCGAATGCCAAACCCGAACAACATCAACCCGAGCCCGATTAAAGACCAACCCGAGCAACCCAACCCGATTATCACATCAAACCGAACCCGATTATTATAAATGGTTTGGTATTTGGGTTGACTTTGTGAGAATCGGGTCAACCCGATTAACCCGAATCTTAGTTTTTAAAAATTTCAAGATTTATATATATATGTGTGTGTATGTGTGTTTATATGTAGGGTGTGTTATTCTATAGTTTAAAAAATTTGAAAATAAGGTTTTCTAAACTTTATATATCATTTTTATGGTTCAATTCTATACCGTAAATTTGGAAAATAGTCAAAATATAACGTGCTTAAACATTTAAATATACATAACAAAATGAATGTAAATATGTATAAATATTTCGATCAAGATTATAAACAAAGTTATATTTGATAACACATACGATATCTTATACATGTATTTTGATCACATACGTACTTCTTAGATAAACATTTGAGATGAAAAATAATTTAAAGTTTAGTGATTAGTGTAAGCCCGATTACCGATTAACCTGACCCGAAAAAACCCGAAAACCGATTAAATATTATTTATTTGGTTTGGTCTTCGGGTTGAATTTCTACACCTAAAAACCCAAGGAACCCGACCCAAAGAACCAGAAACCCGATTAAAGTAGCAAATGAAAGGGACGTCTCATTAAATGAATATATAACTTTCATGGTGTAAAGATCGAGGAGAAAATATGCACGATGGTGGGATGGATAACTATAAAAAACCACATGTAGTTTTATAGGAGTTAAGTTGTAAGGATATATATTGATAGAAAACGCGTGTGAATAATGTTCTGTATTTGTTCTAGTAAAAAAGATAGTTTTTTGTTGAATAATATAGTGATTAGTATATCATTGTTAATTGAGCTAGAGAAATTATGTAATAAAGACGTGTTGTATCTGAGATACTCTATTATTGATGGTGCAAATCATACTTTCAGACGACTTGTCATTGTGTTATGTTGTACAAGCGTTAAAGAATGAGATAGACACTGCTACTGGAAAAAGGTGCCATGAACAAATGTGTTAGGTAACTCCTCATCATACAATATAGTGTGTGATATTAGGTTATACAATATAATTCTATAATGTATCCGAGACATTTAAGATACCAAAAAATTAAGAACAACTCTCAATGCCCCTTACATAACAATGTAATTAAAGAACATTGAACACATTACATGTTTACCAATAGCATAGAAACATTACTAGACAAGACTCCATTTTATTTATACAAGACGATCAAAATATATAAACGAGCTTATGAAACCGGAGAAAGAAAACAAGCATAAACAATTGAAAAATAATTTCAGTAGACCATTAGTAGATTCCACAGGTCCACAGGGTCCATTAACTTTATTATGGGCCAGCCTCAAACTATTTGACAAAAATTGGCCCGCCTCAAATAATTTTGACTACCCTATAATGGGCCCAGCCTCAAATAATTTTGTTACCCTAAAAGGCCTAAAGGCCTAAAATGTACCATTACTTTTTTAGTTTTATTAAATGGACCAACTTAGAATTATATGTAAAAGTTGTGGTGTTATAATTACTAATTATTTTATTTAAGCGCTTTATGGCTCGTTTTGAACCAAGCGTAAACAATTGAAAAATAATTTCAGGGTCCATTAACTTTATTATGGGCCAGCCTCAATGATTTTACTAAAATTGGCCCGCTTCTAATAATTTTGACTACCCTATAATGGGCCCAGCCTCAAATAGTTTTGTTACCCTAAAAAACCTAAAGGCCTAAAATGTACCATTATTTTTTAGTTTTATTAAACGGACCGACTTAGAATTATATGTGAAAGTTGTGGTGTTATAATTACTAAATTATTTTATTTAAGCGCTTTATGGCTCGTTTTTAACCACTAACAAACCTAAATGTGTATAATAAACTAATGACATATAATGACTAGTAATATTAAAAAAAACTTAAAACCTCATCATGAAAATTTTTTATTAGGATCAATTTTTCAATGATGACACACGATATCACTAGCAAAACACATAGCTACCATTATTTTGTCACACAAACAAACATTTTATAGTGAAATATTATCATTTTGAAAACTAAAAACTAGAGTGTTTATATTTAATCAGAAACACATAATAGTCACCAACCATAAATTATTATAATTTGTCACGAGGAAAGAAAATTTATCATGCTTGTAGTTATATGTAAGCAGGCTCCCAAATGCATGTAGTAGCTTTGTAGCTGGGATCGTGTCCTAAAGTGAAGGTTGCATAGATGAGAACATCGAGGCAAGGTCGTTAAACTTTGGTTGAGCTCCATGTGGTGTGCGTAGGATTAAAGTATTACAAATAAAACCTAAACCAAAGACCGGTGAGGTTGAAAAGATTTACAATTACGATGTCATAAAGAATGATTGAGTTAATCTGGCTATAAGAATGGAATTCTAAGATAATCTATAATGATTCGTGAGCTATATGTCTGTAAGTTGATGCATGTCATCTAGGGCCAAGTGGAAAAAGGTTGTGCAAGAAAACATAATCTTATGTCTTTCTTAACAACAAACTCATATTTCCCACTAAACATGTTCTAACTTACATCATTTTTTTTTATAGATTTAAACTCACAGTATATCAGATTAACACCTTAATATCACCGAGCCACATGTGGCAAGTAATTTTATAAACCTTATCTTTGATTTCTGATTATATTTCGAATCATATGGTACGTGTAACCGCTAAACGACGCATAGGACCCGAGACGATCGTTAAGCCTAAAACCTTGAACCCTAGCCAACAATCAATTCGATTTGGACTCAATTTTTACATTTTCTTTCATCAGATCGTCGATCGAGTGATATTGACAGTGGCTTCAAGATGCAGCAAATTCATGAACTGAGATTTGATCTCAAATCTCAAATCTCAAATCTGCATTTATGTCCTCTTCATAATTATATAGAAATTGATGATCATGGATGCAACAAAATCATACCCATTTAGTGTGCTACAATTATTAGCTGTTTAACTGTAGCCTCTATTTTAATGGAGTTTTGAATTGTCTTTAGATCTAAAGTGGTCGATTAAATGATATCGTTTGGCGAAGGACACTGTGGTTTATGTTTTGATAAATCAAATTTGAGTTTATAATTTATTGTAAACACTTTATTTGAGTAATAATACGTTGTTTGAAAGTAAATTTTAAACACTAAAAAGTGTTTATCTAAAAGTATTTATTAAATGATGTAATAATTTGTAACCATCTTTAGTTATATACCGGAGAAAATTACAAGAGTAATCATGTTATATCTTTATAGGTATGCCAAAGCAAATATACATACGTAGCAATCGTGTATCTATAAAGCATAAGTTGTATCATTATTTAGTTTAAATATAATATCTAAAACATGAGATTATATGAGTTTAAATGTTGAGTCATTTAAATCCTTACAAGTGTAAGATTATGTGGGATTAGGTGTGAGTAAAATTTGTTGTTAAATGTTGAGTCATTTAAATCCTTAAAAGGTAGATATATGAATATGGTTTGCATTATGGAATAGACCATCACCAATGGTGAAATCAAAAAATACTTAAAAACATGCCTAGTCAGCAGCCACATCAGAAAACCATTCATTCTTCAAAATATTTATATGTCTTTTGTTGGATGGAAATTTTAAAACTTTAAAATTTTAAAATATAAAAGTTAAATACTTTTTAGAGGAAAATTTTAAAATTTGAAATTTAAACTTTAAATTTAATAAATAATAATTTATTGTAAAAAATTAAAAATTAAATTTTAACAATTAAATTTATTGTTCAGGCGCATGAGCACTGTTCCGGCGTACTGTTCAGGCACTTGGGCACTGTTCAGGCACTTGAGGTTAACTTGAAACGCCCAACACTTAAATTAATATTGAAAAACTAAATATTTTATTAATATAAATATATTGTTTTCTTTTTGTTTTTAATATTAAAACCCAACCCTGGCCCACCTCTGAAAATGTCAAATGTTTTTTGGTGTTCATCTCCATGAACTTCTACCTTTAAAAACAAACCCCCCAATGGTTCTTGGTCTAAAAAACGGATGATGTGGCTTTTTTAAAAGCTAAAAACGCCCTATTGGAGATGCTCTTATTATAAAAGCAGAAAGGACTTATTTTAGGGATGCTTGATCAAAATAGAAAAAGAAAAAACATATGCTTGAATCTCATTCACGTTACATTTATTCGTAGTATGATCTTCTGAATTATTATGAGACATAAAGGCTAATACCCGAGTAGAAGTACCTAAAACAAATAAAATGGGGTATCTTATGAATATAAGCGTGTAATTATCTTGACAAGCAATAACTTTAGTGTGTATTTATTTTTAAACATTAATAGAACATAGACAAATTGAATATTAATAATTGTACTTTAACTGATAATAACTTATAATTTGAACAATATCATTTTTAATTTTTAACTTTTATTATTATTATCAAGGGCAATCTCATATGTATGATTAACTTTGATTTACACAAAATTTATACAATTATATATTATTTCACTTAAGGAAATGTACGTTTTCTCGTTACAATCATTATCATCATTGTGAATGAAAAATATAGTGAATATCAAATATAAACTAACGATGATCATGAGAGTAATATTGTCTTTGAAAACGTAAGTGAAAGTTATGAGTATCATTGATCAAAGTTCAGAATTATTTTAATGGTCAAGAGTTATTAGATCAAATTTGCCTAATAATCTAACTCATTTTTTAAAATACTTGTGAATAAAATCAGTATCTTCCGTTAAAGAACAAGAATTTAAGGCTTTTTCAAAAATATTTGAGAAGCAAAATTTCTAGAATAAAGAAAGAATTTCTTGGTTACATTCTTCATGAATTTTTAACCATAACTTCAATTTTTGTTCACTATTCAAACAAGAAAACCCAAACTACAATTTAAAAACTATGATAATCTTCTTCATGGAATTAAAATCTGACAATGTGATAAACCTATTAAGTCTCACTAACCCAGAGAACTCAAGAAGAGTTTTTTAATTTGATTTTATACATCGCAACACATTAACACCAACATATTAAAAACTCGGATCACTTCATTTGCTTATGGGCCAGCGAGAACTTATTGTAGACGCTACAATTGTTGGTGGGTTGATCAGTTCTCGTTCATATATGCTATGAAGTTAGTTTCTAAGATTTTTTTTTTTTTTATTATTATAATTTCTAAGATAGTCAACCCGTATATCCTCTAAGCCTACTTTTTAATCAACATCAATATTTATCACGAGATTAACACTCCATTTGAAAGAATCACTCTTACTACACACCCTAATACTACTTGGCAACAAACCTTTAAGTACAGCCTAATTGTAACCGGTCCACCGGTCCATTATTAGTCCTTGAACTATTACAATTGACATACAACCCCCGTAACTCTTTTTATCATAACACTCGAGGGTTCAATTTGTAACTTATTCGTTACAGAAAATTCAAGCTTTTGTGGGTTTGTTGAGTCATATGGTGCGAAATTTTGGGTATGTCTCTTGTTCATATCTCTATTCATAATTACCTTCGAATTATCGTTAATTAATCGTTGTTTTTGCAATTCGATGTTCTTCAGATTAATGGATTGAGAGTGTTCGAATGTAAAATTGCTACCGATATGTGTTTATTCGATCTATTGGTTGGCGATCGGTAAAACCCTAGATTTTACGCTTTCTTCTTTGGATGTATAACAACATTAGGGAATTTCGTACATTGTTTAGGCGTTTCTGTGTGTATTTTGTTATGGATGGGTTGATTTTGAGATCGGAGAAGCTATTTAGGGTTAGGTGTTGAGTGGAATCGAATCCTTCATTGTCAATGGAGGATACTGATGAAGATTTCTTTGATAAATTGGTCGATGATGTTGATGATCCTATTAAGGTTACTTCATCGTGTTCAACGAGTGGGACCGAAATTAACAAGGTGAGTCGTTCTGATGAGGGTAAAGCTAATTCAAGCATCAATGATGGCAGGGATTCAGTGAGAGAATTGGGGAAAGTAGGTGGAGGAGAGGAAGAAGAAGATGGTAATAAAGCTTGTTCTATGGTTAGTTCAAGTGTTGTAGATGATCGAGTGGACCGCGGTCAGTCCTTAGTGCAGTCTGGTTTGAGTGTGTTTGATAATGTGAATCAAGAAGCTAATGATGCGGTTCAGTATCATGGGACTGGGGGTGGTTCAGGTGTTAAGGAGGTGCAGTGGAGTGCTTTCACAACCGAGACTGTAGGAAACAATAGTAATGTTTTTGGATCATACTCTGACTTTTTCACAGAATTTGATAGTACTTTGGTTGATCCGACTGTTAAAGGGGGTGACTTTGTTAACAGTGAAGCTAATTCAGTAGGTAATTCATCACACGTTGAGAGTGTTGTCGATTATTCATGTCAGTTTCAAGAGGGTCAAACTTATACTACTTCTGGAAGTCAAAGTACAGATGGCCAAGATTATAATAGCAGTCAGTATTGGGAGAATCTTTATCCAGGATGGAAGTATGATGCAAATACTGGACAATGGTATCAAGTTGCTGAGGGTTATGATGCAACATCAAATGCACAAATGGCTGATACTTCAAGTTCTGCATCTGATTGGACGGTTTCACATGTGAAAACAGATGTTGCTTATTTGCAGCAAACTGCCCAATCGTTGGTTGCAGATAAAGGCACTAATGAAAGTGTCATGAGCTGGAGTCCAAATTCACAAACTAGTCAAACTAACGAAAGTTTATCAAGTTGGAGTCAAACATCACAAGGAAACAATGGGTATCCCCCACATTTTTATTTTGATCCCCAATATCCAGGTTGGTATTATGACATGAATGCCCAAGAGTGGCGGTCTTTGGATGCATATAATTCTCAGATAATAGATCAAAATAGTTCTTCTGCAAGTAATAATTACTATGGAAATGAACAGTTTGATAAGTTGTCTGGGTTAGACTATAACTGGAACGGCTCTTTTGGTAAACAGCAAGGTTGGCAACCTGATACTGTCAACAATGTTAATCAACAGCAGTTTTACGGCAATAATTTTCGTGTAGATAACAATATTAATCAACAGCAATCTTATGATTATAGTGGATTGGTTTCATCTTTTAATCAATCTAGCCAGGTTCGTAATGAATTTCCTGCTGTTTCTGGGTCCCAATATTTAGGTTCTAGTGGGAATTTTAGTCAAATGTTTAGGATGGAGCAAAGTAAGATGATCAACACTACAAATGTGTACGAGAGTCAGAACCAATCAAACTATACTCAGCAAAGTGGATACCAAAAATCTTATGTGTCGACTGCTGGAAGGTCATCTACTAGTCAACCTCCTCATGCATTGGTTACTTTTGGTTTTGGCGGGAAGCTAATTGTGATGAAGGCTACAAGTGCTACAATAAATTCATCCTATGGTGGCCAGGTGAGCCTGTAAATATTTAATTTCATCAGTCTTACATATGTACTTCCTTCGGTGTCTGCCTGTATTAATGTTAGATTTGCATTTTCTTAAGGTTTGCATTTTCTCAAGGTTAATTACTACTATGGAAGGGTAACCACATTTTTTCTGATATCTTTTTTGGATAGCACACTTTATATGTAATCACTACTCACAGAGGTACTATAACTTCCAAATATTTTTTTAGGGTAATCTTCTAAGTTAACTGGTTTTGATGCACCATGTCATTGAGACATTAGCTCCACGCCAGAAAACAAAAAGTGTACATTGTCAAAATTGCCGACCACATCATCATTTTGACTGGTCACTGCCTCGCTGGGTCAGATTACTTTGAATCATAATTTTTGAAAGTTTGAGCTATATATATTTAAGTTTGTGAAAGTTGGTTGCCTTTTTACAAGTGAAGGTTAATATGGTTACCCAGAACACAAATCACACAAAGTTGGTTATGTTTATGAAATTTGCCATTTGCATAAATTGTAAGTTCTATATCATAAAGTAATTAAGATGGGTGTGTATATTTATAGGAGACTAGCAGAGGATAGATGGTCTAATTCATTTTATTTTAAGGTTCATATAAGCATCTTTGAGAACTATGACTGCCTCTCGAACCGGATTGATATGTTTTATTTTGACTGTCGTTATTAGTATTCAATAAAATATCTTTTGGTTCCGTTCAAATTACCTAAAACGTTTATCTTGTACCCACAAAGATTTGTTTGTCTTATTGTAGGACTGTAGTGCTGGAACAATATCCGTTCTTAACCTGGTGGAAATTGTCACCAGAGTAGGTGATGTGTCAAGCAGTGGGGCAGGCGTACGTGGTTACTTTCATACCCTTTGCCGCCAATCATTTCCTGGTCCACTGGCAGGTGGGAATGTTGGTGGTAAAGAGTTGCTTAGATGGATTGATGAGAGAATCACACAACCTACAGACACAGATCACAAAAATGACCAAGTTCTAAGGTTGCTCCTTTCTTTGTTAAAAATAGCTTTACAGCACTACGGGAAATTGCGTTCACCTTTTGGAACTGATACTACTACATCAAAGGTAAATTTTAATCTTTAAAGTGTTTACAGTTTGAACAAGAATCTAAGTAACTTCTTGTTATACTGATTATATTAATTCATTAGATTTCTAAATGTTAAGTGCCAAAGCCCTTTTACCTGATAACACTGTAATGTTCATATTAGTACTTTGGTACTTGAACCAGGAAAACGATGCTCCAGATGTTGCTGTTGCTAGACTGTTTGCATCTGCAAAGAAAAATAGTACAGATTATGTTGATTATGGTTCTCTCTCCAACTGCTTGCAACAGTTACCTTCAGAAGGACAAACCAGGGTATTTGTTTTTTTCTTTTTAAGTAATTAATTTGTTCCCGTATCAGGATAAAATTTTTTTCACGCCTATGCAGTTTGCACTTTCTCTGTTTTTATTTAATCAATTAATTTCCTTATCTAAAAAAGGATACGGCTTGAATGGGTTGATAACTTGATAGTCTCTCAACCTGTTTTTTTAATGCACACAATCTCTTAAATCACTTTACCAAAAATTGTGATTATTAATGTAATAATCTAGTTTATGTGTACATATTTAAAGCATTGATTATTTATAATATTCTTCAAAAAATGACAAGTTGTTTGTAGGTCAACACAACCTCTTTCGGCCTCCTTTGTACTGAAAGATTAACCATCTAACCCAAACCTGTTTTGACCCGTTACTAACCCACCCAATTTCCCACCTCTAGTTCCGCCCATTAAATTACTTCACGTGTATATGACTTAGGTAACGGCTGCTGAAGTCCAAACTCTGCTGGTTTCTGGTAGAAAGACGGAAGCCCTTCATCGTGCACAAGAGGGTCAATTATGGGGGATTGCTCTTATTCTTGCAGCACAACTTGGTGATCAGGTTAGTTTTCTCAATTTTGGTTACTTTCTTGTTAACATGAATTTTAGTCGTTAAAATTTGTGTGCTTATATGATCAGGCTGTTTATTGCAGTTCTATGTGGATACTGTTAGGAAGATGGCTCTTCGACAGCTAGTAGCGGGTTCACCTTTGCGGACTTTATGCCTACTTATTGCAGGTCAACCCGCAGATGTCTTCTCGACTGACCCAACAGCAGGTCATGCAACTGCTGCTGCTGTAAATATGTTTCAGCAGCCAGGACAGGTATTGTTGTTATGCTTGGTTCATCATGCTCATGCTCCTAGATGGGCAACTCAATCTGTTTTCCAGAAAATGGGTTAATTTGGGATATGTTTTTACTGTTAATGTGTCAAATGAGTAGAGTGAAAATATAAGCCAAAAGGAGATGGTTCAAACATGTGAAACGGTCAAATGGGTCAATTTGGGTTTAGCAAGTGCTTACAACCTTCCAAAATCTCTTTATTTAAAAAAAAGATTAGATCTTTTATCTTGGTTCATCATGTCGTTTATATTATGTTTTTAATCTTGTCTAACTAATTAGATTTGTCAAAAATATGAATTTGAACCCCTTATTTTTAAATCTATTTTGAGAGAAAACTATGGCCGAGGGGAAGTATTAGGACGATTTGACACTTTATGGTGCCCTGCATTCAAAATTCTTGCTCGTGTTCCTAGAGGGGCAACTCAATCTGTTTTTCAGAAAATGGGTTTTATATGGGTTATATTTTTATTGCTAATGTGTCAAATGAGTAGATTGAAAATATCAGCCAAAAGGAGATAGGTCAAACAGGTGAAATGGGTCAATTGGGGTTAATCAAGTGTTTACAACCTTCCAAAATTGCTTTAGTTAAATTAGACCTTTTACCTTGATAATTGTTTTTGTGATCATAGTAAATATATTAATTATTTATGAACTTAACCTGACGGACCCGTTCATTTTCAATCTTATAATTTCTTGGCTGTAGGCTCAACTTGGAGCTAATGCTATGCTTGATGATTGGGAAGAGAATTTGGCTATGATTACTGCTAACAGGACCAAAGATGATGAACTGGTGCTTATTCATCTTGGTGACTGTTTGTGGAAGGAAACAAGTAATGTAAGTGCTACACATTCTAATCCAACTATGCATACTATCGTTAATTTACTAATTTCCATGTCAAATAGTTCTGTGTTTGCTAGCAAGTTTGAGATTACTTATGAATGGTTCAGATTATCGCTGCACACATTTGCTACTTAGTCGCCGAAGCAAACTTTGAGCCTTATTCAGACAGTGCTAGACTCTGTCTCATTGGTGCAGATCACTGGAAACATTCCCGAACATATGCCTCTCCAGAAGCCATTCAGGTCAAAACGGGTCCGGTCACCCACATATGCTTATTTTTTCTTTCTTAAAGCTTATAAAATAGTTTGATATGGTTGTGTAAACAGAGGACAGAGGTGTATGAATACTCAAAGCTGCTGGGAAACTCTCAGTTCACCTTGCTACCATTTCAACCATACAAGCTTATATATGCCTGTATGTTGGCTGAAGTAGGAAGAATATCTGACTCGTTAAAGTAAGCACACACAAATTGATATATATATTTTTAAATTTTCTACAATATTGTTTCTTTATTCTTTTTCCTTAACTGTCTTATTTTTAATTCAGGTACTGTCAAGTAATTTCAAAATCATTAAAATGGGCCGAGCCCCAGAAGTAGAAACATGGAGGCATATGGTTTCATCCTTAGAAGACAGAATAAAAACTCACCAACAGGTAAACTGTTCGTTCTCTAGTTATCATATTTCTTGATATGTTATCATTACTATTAAAAGGAAGCGACTTGTGCCCAACTCCTTTATAGTTTATATATAATCATAATCATCCTTTTATTTTTCAGGGTGGGTTCTCTGCAAACTTAGCCCCTGGTAAATTAGTTGGAAAGTTACTTAACTTTTTTGACAGCACCACTTATCGTACGGTTAGGGAAAAACCTCCACCTGTCCCATCAACGTCTGGTTCTGGTACACAAAATGACCATTATCACCAACACACTGGAGCCCGGGTATCGTCTAGCCAGTCAACAATGGCAATGTCATCATTAGTACCCTCTGCATCCATGGAGCCCATCACCCAGAAATCTGCAGAGGGTAACAACAGAAGAATCATGCATAACAGAAGTGTTTCTGAGCCTGACTTTGGTCGATCTCCTAGGCAGGTGTGATATAATTCCATGTGAACATTATTATAATCATGTAAAAGCATATTTTGCAAGAACTTTTTCCGAGTTAAATAAGTTTATTATCTGATGTGTCAAATCTTGATGTAGAATCAGGAGGATTCATCAAAGGAAAACTCTCCAGATGCACAAGGTAAAGCATCTGGTACTTCAAGGTTTGGTCGTTTCCGGTCCCAGCTGTTCGAAAAGACTCTGGGTTTAGTTCTAAAACCTTGGCCGGACAAACAGGTATCAGATGATCAGCTTTTTCACTGTTAGTATCAAAGTTATGTAGAACTGATTGCTTGTTCTACCAACTTTCAAACATATTAGCAGTTTAGTCCCTTCAACTTTTTGTTTATCTTGTCGAAAATGTCATGTTGACCTGTAGGTTGACTTTTTTTAATGGTTTTAGGCGAAATTAGGAGAGACAAACAAGTTCTATTATAATGAGAAACTTAAACGATGGGTGGAGGAAGGTGTTGATCCGCCAGCAGAGGAAGCGGCACTTGCTCCACCTCCAACAATGGCAACTTTTCAGAATGGAACACCAGAATATTCCTCAAAGGGTGCTGCAAAAAGTGCCTCAAAAAGCGAAGGATCTCTTGCCAATGGAAGCTCAGAGTTTTCAAGCTCTAAAAGTTCAGGAATTCCACCAATTCCAGCCCCCTCAGGCCAATTTTCTGCCCGTGGAAGGACAGGTGTTCGAGCAAGGTGAGAGGGCAAACGTGTTAACATTTGTTTCATGTCTATTTACATGCTTTAGTTGTGATTACCATTTTCATACTATTATAAGCAACTGTAGCAAGAATTAAGACCAAAAATTATGAACACGATAAATGATAAAACTCCAACTCATATACTATCATATACCTAGAAAAGAAACAGATTGACAACCGCCCCATGTATTTAAAAAGGAATTAAATAATTAAAGCATTAGCTATGATTATAAAAAAAATAATTGTTAATAATATGGCAGAACACTTTTACAGTGATAATTATGTAGTACATATAATTTGGAAAGGTAGCACCAAATTGTCTGTTGAAGTTTAAGGGTTATCTTATTTCCAGGTAATATTAGTTTAGGTTTTATACTTAAATTATTAGCTTGACATAAGCTTAAGTTAGGAATTATACAGGTTTTGGGATTCCGTTTGTGTGCCTATATTTTCACTTCTTTTAATCATTAATCAATAGAAGAGAACAATTCTTTTCCTCAAGCTTTTACATATGGTAATACACTAATACTAATATTTTGGTAATCATAATTATTGATTTAATTATCTTTTTAATAATTTAAAAATAGACAATAGTGTTTGTAGGTCAACCAGTTAAGACGAACCATTTTATTTCTAATGTTTTTGTTATGCATTTTGCAGGTACGTTGATACGTTCAACCAAGGTGGCGGGAACCCAACCAAGTTGTTCCAATCATCTTCTGCCTCCTCGATCAAACCTGTCGCAAAACCAAATCCAAAATTCTTCGTTCCAAAGGCAGTACCCTCGGTTGACCAACAAGTTGACCAGTTTCAAGAAAACACACAACAACAACAACAAACTACATCCTTTGATGAAAATTCACCGACTTCACAACACAACGTATTCCAATCTCCTTCATATCAATCGTCCATGCAAAGATTCGCAAGCATGGATGATATCTCAAAAGGGAGAGCCATTCCCTCATTCCCAAGTACATCCGGTTCACCTCACTCACGAAGAACGGTTTCTTGGGGCGGAGGTATGGATGAACGGTTTTCAGCTTCTAGTAGTGAAATGAAACCAAATGGTCAGGTCTTAGGTACAGGGGCTTCGAGGTCGTTTGTCCCAGGTGAAGGTGCTTTAGCAAAAACGAGTAATGGCAATGGTTTTAATGATGATCTTCAGGAGGTTGAGCTTTAGAAACCGAGCGTAAGGAGGTGGTTTTTGGGTTCTATAACATAACTACTTGTATAGAGAGAGGTTTTGCTATATAATGTGTGGTGATTTTGCTGAAATGGTGAACCTGTACAGTTTACTGTTTTGTTCACTGATGAGATTTTACCACCCTTGAAGCTGTTCATAATAAGTTGGTTGATATATATATATATATATATATTCTCTGTAATGCTGCAAGAAATTTAGTTGATTGTTAATTTTTGTTAGTCTTTGGTTAGTCTTTTGAGTTATTTTTAATAAATGTGTATCATGTTACGTGTTACGAATGGACTAAACATGTAGTTTTCCATACTTTAGGAGCAAATTTAAAAATATGACATACTTTAAGACCTAATCTTTTATGTAATTTTTTTTAATAATAATAAAACGACAGCTTACACTAAACACATGACCTGTATTTATTGATATGTTCGTGTTTTCTTTATGCAATAACACATGATAAAGCTGAAACAAAGACTATCATTGTTAGCTTTTGGGTAACTCAACTAAAAAAAAGTTTTATTCTTACACTTTTTACACAGAAAATTCTTTTTATTTAAACCGATACTTAAGTATATAACTATTAATTATAACTATTAATATACACACAAATAATTATAAATACATTTACATAAAATAATAAAGTAGTAAACGAGCCTCACTCAAATTCGAAAGCAACTCATGAGTTAAGTTCGAGTTTCAGAAAATATCTCCAAAGTATAAACAAGCAAGCATACAAGTTAAGTTTGAATTTCTCTTAAGTTAAACTACTCGGTTTGATATCTTTTAAATCAATTAAACTGATTTAGAACTTAAACTTGGCTTACATCATAATCATCTCTTTCTTATTATTTCAAACAATTTACTTAAAAAATAAAAAATCTTCACTTTAACTCAAATAACTTTATAATTTAAATCCATTAATCTCCTTTTCTTACTAAATATAAAAAATAATCAGCTTTAATTTCCCAATTCTCACAACGAAATCTCGTCGCTACGATTGTTGTTTAGTTATCATCGTCTCTCGCATTCCTCTGTTTCTTCGATCAATAGCAAGGTATCATCTTCATTTCTCTCACAATCACTCTTATCTGCTGCTTTTGCTTCCAATAAGATCTTTGTACCCATGTATAATCCAATGATCTATCAACGTATATTGACATATGACATCAGTAATACGATTTGAGTTTTGAGCTGGATATTGTTTCATCTGAGCCTTAAATATGCTAAACTGTCACAGATCAATTCGGTTTTAGGTTGCGGATTTGAGTTGAAGATAGAAACCCTAAGTTTAGAATGGTGAGGGAGTTTTTTGTGTTATTGTTTTTTAGAATGTCATATGAATCGAAACACTTGGTTGTACGTTGATTGGATTTAGGGCTTAGTTGTCAATTTGTCATAGACCTTGTATACTTGGATTTGATCCAATTTTCTTGGTGTTCATCGTTTTTATTCAACTTTTATAAGCGAGGTAGCAAATTTAAGTGTTGTGTTACGGATTGAAACCATTGTAAGGCATGAGACTTGTCTTGCATTGGTTGTATGGGTAACGAATGTGGGGTTTATAGACCAGATAGGCTCCCTCACACACCAAACTTGTCTTTCAGGATGAGTTCTCTTGTTTGGTTCGTAAACAGTGTTATCAAAGCCAAACTTGAAGTGGTGGCTTGGTGGAACCGGTCGTGACCAAGGAGGACGTTGGCTCTTAAGGAGGGTCGAATGTTACGGACTGAAACCGTTGCAAGGTATGAGACTTGTCTCACATCACGTCGCTTGTATGAGCAACAAACGTGAGGTTTATGGACCAAATGAGTTTGCTGACCTCAAATTAGTCTTTTGGGATGAGTGCTCCTATTTTGGTTCGTAGCATCTTGCTTACAATAGGCATGACTTTTGTCGATGTGTATTCAACTTAATATCTTGCATAACGTCAATTATTGCTGGTAGATGAATAAAATGGTGTATTCCCCTTGTCAACTGATGAGGGTTTGAATTCTGCAGTGTGTAGGTTTGGTGGTGTTAGTTAATGGGAGTAGATTAGACGTCGATTATAAAGAAAAGATGAATGCAACGATAGAAAATGGAGATTGTTTGATTTAAGGAAGATGAGAAAGCACCTACTGTTGAGTTTTTGTAAAAGCCAATATGCATACTCTCTTTATTATCTACTGAGCTAGCATATATTTCTTCATGTAGTTTTATCTTGCATCTCAAATGGCGAATCGAGCTCAAATTCCTACTAACAACTCAGCACTTATTGCTATGATTGCAGATGAGGTAATCAATATTTTCTAATTGATATGTGTGTACTGTGTAGCCTGCTTCCATGTAATCTGCATTGCTAATTTGGTACTACTCTTCTCTGTTAATAAGTAATAATGTTCACTCTATGATTTGCTTATTGTTATATTATTATTTAATTTTAGATAAATCATATACATTTTCTTCCTTTGTATAGTTATTAAGATGGGTAGATAGCAAGGTGTTTTTTATATGGTAGTGAGCCATTGTTGAGTGTTTTAAAAGTTTCATGTTATCATCCGATGTGACTTATTGTTATGTATATGATTGTTTCGTGTGGAAGTTAGTTATAAAACGAGGTTAATAAATGTTCATCTAAATTTACAACTTAATCTTCTAGTTTGAAGTAAAACATCTTGAGATTTGAGTTTTTTGTATCATGGTTTTGGCATGCTTAGCATTAGATCCGTTGACATGTTTATTGCCAGTCTTAAACTATGAAAACATACTGTTGGATTATTGTATTGATCTCTTCAAGACAAGTCGTTAGTATTTTGTTGATACTTTTAATGACTTGGTACAATATATGAGATGCATGCAATGGACTGAGACTGTGCTATGATTGTAAACTAGTAATGTCACGTCCCATATTCATTATATATGCATCATATCCTTGAATTGATTAGTGATTTCATGTTCTTACTTCTTAGGTCCAATTTAATTTGCACTTGATGCTTTTGAATATTCGTATAATAATTTATCACTTTATCTCTTATGTAGGACACAGTAACTGGATTCTTGCTTGCTGGTGTTGGCAATGTTGATTTGAGGAGGAAGACAAATTACCTGATTGTGGATTCAAGTATTATTTCTTCCTTAAACACTATAGTAAATTTTTCAATCAAGTTGTTTGATGCCATCTTTTATATAGTTTAGACACTGATTACCTTCAAGGGTGACTTAGTGGTAAACTCCCGATTCCCCTCTTACATAGGTTTCAGTTTCGAATCCTGCTTCCACTGGTTTCCTGCCATAACTACTTGAAATTGACAACGGGTTCTCATGGTTATAGAAAGAAAAAAACATGGCAATAAATATTTATATGTTGAAAGCATGGTTTTTTAGTAGACGATCATTTTGTAATGTTAAGAACTACAATAATAAACCGTTCTTTTCTTCCTTGCATGCTTTTAGTCTTTTGCTTTCTTGTTAATATTCGATCATTTTATTTCAGAGACTACTGTCAAACAAATTGAGGACTCTTTCAAGGAATTCACCACAAGAGACGACGTGGCGATAGTTTTGATCTGTCAATATGTAAGTAATCACTATTCCATCACTTATTTATCAAATCTTTTTCGTTCGTTAAGATTGGTTTGTCGACAAACGAACGAGTTTACTAGGTTTGATCTTTATTCCAATGTTGTTCATGACAGGTTGCGAATATGATCCGATTTCTAGTGGACAGCTACAACAAACCAGTTCCAGCAATCTTGGAGATTCCTTCCAAGGACCACCCATATGATCCTGCACATGATTCTGTTCTATCACGAGTCAAGTATCTCTTCTCTACTGAATCTGTTGCCTCTGATAGGCGTTGAATCGATAGATCTTAATCAGTTATCTTGTTTCTTCACCGTCAAGTTTATTTTGAATTCAAATGGTTGCAACAATAAAATGTCATCTTTTATGTATATGATGTATACTTATTCAACCAGCCAGTATTCTTGAATTTCTTGCTTAGCTATGAAGTGATCATTTGTTCGCAATCGATGGAATCCCTTAAAAAGAATACTGATCAAGAGCCTTGTTTTGCAAAACGAACAAGGACAGCGGTCGATCAAACTGTAAAAATCTGAGCTCTTGTGACAAAGCTAAGACATAAATGTATCATCCTTTACAGGTCTTTTAACTCTAATCCTACGTCTTTACGGACTTCTATCTTGGATCAGGTCCTTCGAAAGATGCAAGTCTAGCAATATTAACCCTAAAGTACTTATATCTTCGTCAATAACACCAGTTGGATTGTTTGTTTAGCTTCCTAATGGGCTTATCCTCACACTCTAAGGGGGCGTTTGGTTAGAAGGAATGAATGGAATTGAGAAACTAGTATAATTTTCAAGTAAAATTGTGTTTGAGTGAGCAATTAAAAGTAAACCCAAGGGAATGTTTCACCTTAAATTCTCTTGGTTGTGGGATTTCAAAATCCTTCCACCTAGAGAGGGAATTTGAAATCCCACAACTAAGGGAATTTGAGATGAAACATTCCCTTGGGTTTTACATTTCATTACGCACTTAAACATAATTTTACTTGAAAATTATACTAGTTTCTCAATTCCATTCCATTCCATTTCATTCCTTCCAACCAAACGCCCCCTAAATATATGGTAATGCATTTTTATCAAATGAGTATGTCTGAACTCATTAACCAGTATGTGACACTTCCGTCCAGGAAATCCATAGGAGGCAATGCGTCTATGGGCCACACAGCCAAGGGTTGCATTATGCTATAACCTTGGTCAGTGCTCTCGATCAACACCTTGGATTGGCCATCCCAAGATGTGCGCCTGGTAGGGATCTAGCCCGGGTCTCTTTTGGAGATCCTAAGTCACCTACCGTTAAGTCACCTTGAGGTTAACAAAATCTATGGTTTTTAAACCCAAATTTGACATACGGGAATACAACCAACATAGATAAATCCTCATTATGTGACTAGCAGCTATACTAACTAAAAAAAGGTTTTGACATTAATTTCCACCTAGGGTTGTTCATGGCTTAATACGTTTTGATGTACTAAAGCTAAATTTCATGACATTATACATGGATTTTGTGGTAAACCAATTACTGTTCTTGTGAACATGACAAGATGTTATAGTATGTAGGGGTGAAAAACTAAAGACAATTTTTAAAAAATAAAAATTCAAAAATATCATTGTACTTGATATTCTTTCTTTACAATTCCTCGGTTTTTGAAAAATGTCTTACACATCAACCGATAGCAAGATATATGATGGACTATCACTAACGAATTTTGGGTGAAGTAATTGTTGATAAGTGGAATTCATCATCGCAAAACATGATTGGGTGAGAGAAATCAGTGAATGAGTGGTATTAATAGATGGTGTATTTCATCAAACCATTTGGTTGCATGATAGTCTTATTACTTCCCCCAGGTGAGATGGTGAGTTCGAGTGGTGGGCCGAGTTTTACTGTTGTGGGCCTTCGGGCGGTGGGTTTCGTGGAATTGGTGTTGGTGGGCTTGAGCTATCCAGCGCCTTCTACTATCGCGGGCTTATGGGGTCGCCTTTTGTCACAGAGTTATCGTGGGTAGCTGTGCTTTATTAGTTGACTGTTTAAAAAATAAAAATAAAAAATAAAAAATCTATAGATGGTACATGTCAAAAGAAAGCATCAGCTACTAATACAACTGAATTAAAGGAAAAGAAGTGAAAAAAAGGATTGCCAAAAGTAGGTGCTAGTCTCTCAAATCTATGAGATGAGGTCTTTAGATATAAAAAAAAAAAGAAAACAAGGATGATGATCGTTGTTAGACGGTAATCTCTTGGATCCGTAGATCAAGAGTGAGATCTATAGATCAAGAGATAATATATGTAGATCTGAAAAGAAAAAGAACGCGGTCAAACGGTAGTATCTTGGGTACATGTCAAAAGAAATCATCAGCTACTAATACAACTGAATTAAAGGAAAAGAAGTGAAAAAACGGATTGCCAAAAGTAGGTGCTAGTCTCTCAAATCTATGAGATGAGGTTTGTAGATATAAAAAAAAAAAAAAAAAAAAAAAAAACAAGGACGATGATCGTTGTTAGACGGTAATCTCTTGGATCCGTAGATCAAGAGTGGGATCTGTAGATCAAGAGTGAGATCTATAGATCAAGAGATAAAATCAGTAGATCTAAAAAGAAAAAAAACGGTCAAATGGTAGTATCTTGGGTCTATAGATCAAGAGATGAGATCTATAGATCTAAAAATAAATCAAATTAATCAAACTGTAGTTTGAGATCGGTGGCCTTGGAGTGTAGTCCTTGGTACGGCTAAAAAGCAATAAATAAATAAAAGAAACAAAAGATGATGGCTTTTCGGCGAAGGTTAATTGAGCTGTAGCGACGATTCCGATGATGGTGATGGTGAGACTTAAGGACATCATAAAAAAGATTTAGATAAGTGGCTTGAGTCTTTAACCGAGAGCGAAGCTTATTTCATGAAAACTAGAAAATAGAAATTAAATGAAACATAAAATAAAGGTAGGACAAGGTGGCGACAACAGTAGAGGCACGCAGCCCTGTTTTGGGTTTGAATTTGGTGGCGACGGTTAGGGTTTGTATATGTGAGAAAGAAAGAAAAAAGAGGTCCAGAACCCTAAAGCTTTGATACGATGTAAAATAATAAAATACTAAAGAATATTATTCCAACTTATACCAATAAACCCTACACTAATAAACATATTCCAACAAACACATGGTGCTGCCCTGAAAAATGTTAATTTTGCCAGGTCTAAAACTAATAAGTTAACAAAGAAGAATGGAGGGATGGGGTGATATTTATATATGATTTCTTTGGTTAATTTAGTCATTTGAAATTAAAACAAATTTGCTAACGTCTATTAGCACTAAAAGTTGTTATGTTTAACTTTAAGTGGGCGTTAAGGACTAAAAATATAATTTATGGTATTTAGAATCATATTTGTGAAAGAGATATACTACAAGAAGCATTTAGCAAGCAAATTAACTCTATTTATACTAAAATTGCATAGAGAATTCTTATTTTAAAAGTTATCATGCACCATTATCTATCATTTCGTTCTAGTTTCATGGAGAAATGAGTGTAGTTTTGGTGTTTGTGTGAGTTTTTTCAGATAAACTAAATATAGAAAAACACCCTTTTAAGCCAAATCAACAAACCATTTTACCAATTCGGCCAAAATTTTCTAATCAGTAATCGAATTATGCATCAATTGAAGAAATGAGTTCGGGGGAACTCATCAGTATCGATCCTTTAGAGCTCAAATTCCATTGTAAGTCAATCCCATCGAATCACCTAATTCAAACATAACTCGTTTATATGTTTTCATTATTCGAATCTAAATGATGATTTTCTTATTGTTTTGTTTGATAAATTAGTTAAATTAAACAAACAGATGAAATCATCGCTTCGTCTCACGAATAACACCGATAAATATGTGGGTTACAAGGTACATTTTTGTAGCCTTTTGGTTTAATATTAATGTTATATGATTACGTTAAGATCTCATTTGATTAATCTCAGGTGGTGTATGGATTATGGTTTTGATTTTTTTTCTTGAATTTTGGATGCAAATTATTAGGTTAAAATTAACAAAACGGGTCTGGACAAGTATGGGGTTCGTCCCAACATTGGAGTTGTTTTGCCTCGATCAACATGTGAAATTATAGGTGCCATATTATTTTGAAAAGCGGTCATGACGAAAACCAGCTGAGCTGACCCCGACTCACCTAGGCTAAAGCTCAGTTTTTCCGGCTCCTAAGAAAATTGTCAGGCTCGAAATCAGTTAGTCTGGCTTGTAATAAACTAAATAAGATTATATAAATAAATTATATAAAAGACTCGTTTAGGCTCGCGAGCTGAGTCGAGTTTGATATATGAGGCTTGGGCTCAAGCTCGTTATTAAACGAGCCATAACATGAGCTTGAGTGGTGTGAAATCATTATTCAAGCTTTTAGTTGGGCCTCTAGAGTGATTATCCTTATTAATATAAGTATAATACACAGTTTTTATATTGCAAGTTTGAAGTTATTTATTTAATACGGCTTAATTCAATACGCACTGACAAGCATATACACATTTTAGTAAGTCATCCTAGTTTTCCCCTAATTGATTTTAAGCTATTAATAACATGGAAAAAATCTAGGTTCTTAAAGGGATATCCTGGTGGTAAAGTGTTACATCCCATATAACGTAGTTGTGATTAAAGGTGCACAAACTTTTTTTTTTTTTTTTTTTTTTTTTTTTTTTTTTCTGGTTCCTGATTCCAAACCGGATTCTATTGGTACCTATTCAAAATTAAAACCAAATTAACTTAAAACGGGTTCTTGTTCGGTTTGGTTTTAACCGGTTAGGTTCAGATTTGAAACTGGTTGGCTCAAGGGGAAAAAGAAAAAAAAAACAGATGGTTCTTTTCAGGTATGGATTGGTTCCACTCTTTACTAGGTTAGTCGGGTGTGGAACTAAGTTTTTTTGTGCACCAATAGTTGTGATATTTATAAATGTAACATATGAAATAAAAGATATGTGAGTTTGCTTGTGAAAAATATAAATAAATTGAAGTGGCATGGTATATTCAACATACTAATTTATCCAATTTCAAGAAGTCCATAGATGATTAGTTTATGTATTGAACTCAAATTTTTTTAATTATTGTTATTAATTTTGTTGTTGCTGCTGTTATAACTACTACTATCGTTGTTGATTCGAATACAGTATATATGCAAGCTCAGAAGGAAGCTCCTGTTAACATGCAATGTAAGGACAAATTTCTCATTCAGAGTGTAGTCGTAAATCTAGAAGACAACACCATTGCAAGTCCAGAAGACATCGCTCGTGAAACGGTAAGAACAGTTTTTTGTGACTCTGTTCAGACCAAGATCCGAGGGGTTACCGATCCCATCCACCCCAATTCATTTTGTAACCAAGAAACCAGCTAGCTTGGACTGGTTTGGTAGTCGGTCTGGGAATCGGGAATCGGGAATCGGATCGGACCGTTTTTATGATACTTTTTATATTTTAATGGGTTTAACGGGTAAGTCTAATTCATAACTTTTAGAGCACAACCAATCTCTATTCGAACCCCCTTTACGTGTAAGAGTACATCTTGGAATTAGAGTATAGAATATTAGATTATTGCTAAGTTTTACATATAACTATAAAATAAATATGTGAAGTATTTATATTGGATTATATATATATATATATATATATATATATATATATATATATATATATATATATATATATATATATATAATCTCTCCCCCCCACATCTATCTATTCTAATAAACCAAGGTGTTTGAGGACGCGTGACATGATTTTATGCATTCTCAGGTTGGTTTTCCCCGCCTAAACCCATATGCGTATCTTAAATAAATGATTTTGAACATTTACTAAAATTACATTCTTAGGATTTACTAAATATTAGATTTCAATTAGATTGTATTTTAAAATATAATTTTATACTTCTTAATCTTTATTAGTTGTCATTCATAATTTTTAAATATTTATTATTTCTTATTTTACTAATGGTTGATAACATCTAAAATACAAATTTTTTATATAAAGTAATGATTTCAAAAAGTTATATTTACTCTGTTCATGTAATACATAAATTTTAACTTATTATAATTATAACATCATGCGTTTTTCAATTCGATCAAACTGATCGGCCGGTAAAATGATCGGTTTACCGATCGATCCAGTTTTAATAACATTAGGTAACAAGCTAACAATATGCTCCCATTTTTTTTTATTATACTAGCATATTTTTCTTTGTTTGACTGGTCCACAGTTGGGATCTTGGTCAACAGATGAGATCTAGGTAGTGACGGGGACCCACATGTATAAAATCTTTTATTTTGCTGAAGAAAACCGTGAAAGAATATTATTATTCTTATTAAAATCATCAACATAATCTTTCACTGAATTTATGAAAATCATGGAGTTGGAATACCTATGGGCTATGGGTTAAAAGTCATGGGATACCTATCACTTAAAAATAGATCAAGAAAAATGAAGTTATCATTGGAGCATTGATCCTCTTTTGATTTAAATAATAATTTGGATGTGTAATATGTTCCTCTAATTATTTTGAATTGGTGCTTGTAATTTGCGCTAGCCCCCGGCTAGTCTTGTTAATATAACATTAACTTCTTTTAAATGTTCTGGTCAATGAAAAACCAATGCGTGTCATGCTTTTCGAAGTTATAAGCCAAAATCATCATATTAGGTGCGCCACGTGCATTAAAGTCACTTAAAAATCATCATGTTATTTTAAAAGATTTTATTTACAAAGTTGGGTTTATTGGAGTTTATAACGACTTGTGTAATGATATATGTTCTTTATAATAGGTTGATGTGTATAAGTATGTTGATATTTACTATGACTTGTGTAGCAGTTTACTAAAGAGTCAGGGAAAATAGTGAAAAACTGCAAATTGAACGTGGTATATCTTCTTTCAACGAGAGCAACTTCAGCCATTTCACAAGGAGCACAAAAAGTGTGTCCATATGATGAATCAAGGGTAGATAAAGGAATTTTGAGTGGCCATGAGATAATGAGGAGGTTCCTCATGTACTTCGGGGTCAAAGGTAGTCAACACCCCAAAAAGATAAAGACATTATGAAAGGTTTACTTGACAAAAAGTTAATATGTAAAATAATTGAGAGAACCATGACGTTTGGTTACAAATAAAGCTTAATGGTTGCACATGGATCAACATTTCACGTTTTAACTTTTGGGACCTAAAAGCCCTTGTTTTAAATCAAGCATTAATGTTTTTAAGAGTTATCAAATAAAGACAAATATTGGAAGTAAACATGTACTTGTTCTCTTACTTCACAATTACGTAAGTATAAACCATTTACCTATTAATTGATCCTCAGGATTGTATTATATTTTAGACCACTGTTTTCTGACTCGGATCGGACCGGCCGGTCGAACCGGGCGGACCGGGATTTGGAGGTCGGACCGGTCGTATCCACCCTAAATCGTTTTGTTTTCAAGGAATCAGCCGGGATTCGGAGGTCGGACCAAATTTTGAATTTTTTTTAGTTTTTTGGATTTAATGAGTTTAAAGGGTGGTTCAAACTATGAATTAGAGTGTTTGACATAAGATTATTGTTGAGTTTTTATATATAACTATAAACTACACATATAAAATATTTATATTGAATTATATATATAACTATATATCTAATATACACATATATAATTATGACATCATCCGGTTCTTAAATCCGGTCCGACCAGTTCGACCAGTAGACCAGTAAGGTGATCAGTTCGCCGTCCGATCCGGTTTTGAAAACATTGTTTTAGACGGGTCAAATTGACAAAATTAGTTGAAGACCGAAATGTCAAATGAGTCAAACAAAATACATTTTATCAACACAACCTCCTAGATTGTTTTATTTAAAGAACTAGTTTGTTTTCGCGCGCGCGTTGCGCCGTGAGTTCCGCCAACATCTTAAACACTAAAAGTCACGCCCATACCTCTATAACGCAACAATTCAATCTTCTATAGCCTTAACTCGAGTGTCAAAACATGCAATAAAACCAGATAAGAGAAACACCAAAGAGAATAATCGAGTTAAATTGGATCTTAAATTTTTGAGCAAGTCGAGTTTCCATTAAAAAATATTCAATATAAAACTTACCATGTAACTAAATCAAATCGGGTTGAGTTGCAAGAAGCATTGCTGTGTGTTCCCATATATATTTAGTCTTCCCATACAAGTGGAGTATGTGCCAATGAAACCTTATAGTTTATGTCAAGTAGGTAGGTATGTATGTTCCCATATACAGTCCTTCCATACATGTTACTAAGATCCCAAATGAGATATAAAAATCAAATTAAAAAAATCAAAACCAACTTCACCACATAAGAACTTGAAAATATGCAAGCAATGTTATCACCTTATTCATTGCATCTTCTCTATTTCTTTTTGGCACTGCTTCTGTATAGAAACCTGAAAAAACAAATGTGAACAAATTGATTTTATTAAATTAAAGGAAACCAAGAAATAACAATGAAATCAACCTTCTCGTTATTAGCACGACGATCTAACCAAATGAGTTAATAAAGACTATGAGATTACGCGTCACTTGTACTACGAACATGGATAACACAATGAGTATTAGGTTATATGTGATGTTGAGACCTATTAGTCACTTGTACTACCAACATGATAACACAATAGAAGATATGTAGCATATGACCACAAATTGGATAACACAACAGAACAAATGCAGCGTATGAACATAATTTGTTAGATTCATATAAATCCTTGGCGTGATGTTATAAAATTATTTTTGATTACATGAGTCATAATTCCAAATCATGCCCTGAAAAATCAAGGTGTTTGTCATGAAAAATAAAATCTAGCTATAATGCACATTAAGGTATGTTAGTCAATATGAAGGATTAAGGTGAAAAATACTTAGGTAAATGCATATATTCAGTAAGGATGGCTTTGTTCTTCTTGATATCATATCATAGATTAAGGGGTTAAGCAATCTTGGCCACCAAATGATCATGAAACTATTAGTTTGATAATCGATATTTGACACTACACCAAATATTACTAAGAATAATATAATTGATTTACTTCATCAAGATTCACACATATTAACATAACTGCCTCAATCTATAGATTCCTGTTGCATGGTAAAAACAATAATAAACTGAATTAAAGAAAACCGACTGATAGAAGCTTAAGGAGAGAACATGTGCAAACCACCTACACCATATGCTTACAGCCTTGTACATAACTGTTCTTCCTTGACGACTTCACCATTGTTTCTAATCATCACCAGTAATAGAAAGCATAAAATCGAAGGTCTTCACTCCCACAAAATCACCATTAGAAGAAATTATCAACCCTCGTCGTAATCTGCAACGGTTAGCACCCCTTATTCATTGCCTTTTTGACCGACACTCCACCACCGTTGCCGTTGGTCGGCTCCACTAAGCGCGCTAATTTCCTTTTCCCCTGTCAACAGATCATTGCAGACCCAAGGCCATTTGGCCATGGCTGGCTCTTGATCTCTCTCTATATTGAAAAAGAAAGGGAGATCTTTCTTTCATCTTTAACCTTTGTGACTCTGGGCAATCCTTTTTCAAACCCTAACCCCTGAATCCGTGACCACCAGCTCCTTACCTGTTGCCTATAGTCATAGGCAGACATCAGAGAGCCATTGGTGAGTTATCACGGCGTGTAATCACCGTCACTCTCGGAATTGGTGAACCCTTCGGCCTGGTGCTCCAGTGCTTCCATTGTGTTAAATGACGACATCCAAAAAGTTGCTCTATTTAGCTTTCTGCTAATACGAAAACTAAAGAAACTTTTGTGGCAAAATCATAAAACTCTAAAAATCTACTATTTATCATGTTGGTTTTTTCATGTATAAGGTAATTACATTATTGTCGTTATATATTGTATATGTAACCATATTTAACTATAAAAGTTTAGAATAGTGGCAAAACCCGCTTAAGTCTAGACCCAATCATCTTTCTTTCTCAATTTCAATCTAAAATCAACTTTTTTTTTTTTTTTTTTTTTTTTTTTTTTTTTTTTCCCCGAGTGAACTATGCACTTTTGTTGTATTTTATCAAAAAAAACTATTGAGAAGCAGAAGCAACAAAAGTCTATGGGGTTGTGCCATTCTAATTCTTTGTCATGTTACAAATCTTAGGCTACATTATCAATTTATAAACCTTGGGGTCAACAAATGCAAAAAGATAGATGATGAAATTACTTAGAAAAGTTTTATACATGTAAAAGGAAGTTTCATAGAAATTAGACATCTTTATAAAAAAAACCTTATGAAATTTAAAATTAATAAAAGACACGTTTGCAACATATATTTAAGACTTTGAATATTTTATAAATGGGTGTATTATAGTTACGACCCAAATTCCTTTTAGTCAAACGAAAATCACTAATGGCATACGGAGTGGTCTTGATTTCCTATTTTCCTCGAGGTTGCGTTCTCAATTTTCCTTGGGTCGAATCCCCGACTCACCCTTTCTTCTCTTCTTCGTTTTTCTCCGGAGCTAATGAACATTAATCACGTGATCACATCCACACCTCATCACCCTCACTGCCAATAACCACCCTCAACCTCATCTTCCTATTTCTTCCTCATTCCCCCAAACGGAAGTACAGAATGACTCCCACCCCCAAAGACCACTTGCAACCGTCTCATTTTCCCATCCTCATGTGATACATCAGTGTCACAACAGCTTTTCTCATATTTCTTATCTTTTCCCAGTTTTACATTCGATCGTCCTAGCTTTTCCCCGTTTCTCCCTTGTTTGAATTTTTTTTTCAAAAGTTGGTGAGTGAACCAGTAAAGCGCGGTGAATATTCACCGACCCGGTGAGTAAATGAATCACGGGTATGGTATTCCCGGCCAGCCCCGGTTTTTCCTTAAATCTTCCCAACTTTTTGAAAGTCTCATTCCGCTCTAATAAAAAAATATTAATAATATTATTTGCATAGTGTAATATTTTGTCACAAGTCAACCACCATCATCGATCACTCCGTTTCATACCTTTACAACCCTCACCAATCCATTTCAATCTCTCTCTTTCGATACAAGATCAACCAACAATTCGCCCAAATTTCCTATTTTGGGATCGAATTTTGCATCAATTGAAGAAATGAGCTCGGGGGAACTCATCAGCGTTGATTCTTTAGAGCTCAAATTCCCTTGTAAGTCGATCCGATCGCATCACCCAATTCGATCCCCAACTTGTTTATATCTTTTCGTTATTCAAATCTAATTGATGAGCTTTTGTTTTGTTTTTGTTCGATGAATTAGTTGAATTGAATAAACAGATCAATTCATCGCTTCAGTTGACGAATAAGACCGATAAACATGTGGGTTTCAAGGTAAAAGTTTGTAGCTTTACGGTTTTTGTTAATCTGATTACGTTTCGATCTCGTTGTGTAGTTTTAGTTCTTGATTTTGGGTTAATCTAATATGGTTTGTGGATTTTGAATTTGGTTGTTGGATCTTTGGTGTGAAGTAGTTGTGATCTGATTTGGGTTTTTCAATTGAAATTTTGATGCAATTTGTTCAGGTTAAAACGACGAATCCGAAGAAGTATTGTGTTCGTCCCAACACTGGAGTTGTTTTGCCTCGATCAACATGTGAAATCATAGGTGCCATATTTTGCTAATTTAGTTCTTTCTTTTGATCTATGTGATTGCTGAAGAATGCCATTGTGATTTCGATGATTCGATCCCTTATACTATTCTTTTCTTTCTAAAGCATGAGTATGAAAGACTGAAAGTGGAGTGAAATCAGTTATTCAAGCTCTTAGTTGGGCAACTAGAGTGGTTATCTGATTATTATAAGTGGAATACGCGGTTATTTATCGAGTGTTTGAAGTTGTTTATTTCAAACTGCGTAATTTATAACGCAGTGAGCATATAAACAATTATAATAAGCAATCTTGGTTATCCTGTATATGAGTTTAAGCTATAGTAACATAGATTAGTGAAGTGGAATGCTGCAGTTAAAACACTAATTTATCCAATTTCAAATTGTTTTATGATGAACTGCCTAATGTGTCTGTTTCACTGTTTGAGCATTCACTTGATCCTTGTATAAGTTGATGAGTGCTACTAAGTCATTATAATGTATGTCGTGCGCAATAGTTCTGTAAAATACTTGAAATGAATCGACTTACTATGAAACATCATGCCTTGATTGAAAGCCTAGATGTTCACTTGGGACCCTTACGGTTATGCTGAAACATATTAATCTTGTTTATATCTCAAACTTTATTTTCTGAGATTGTAGACATTGAGATTGTTATTATTGTGAGTAATATTTTTGTTAAATTTGTGGTTTTTTTAGTAACAATGCAAGCTCAGAAGGAGGCTCCTCCTGACATGCAATGTAGGGACAAATTTCTCCTTCAGAGTGTAACTGCAAGCCCAGAAGCAACCCCAAAGGACATCACCCCTGAAATGGTATTAACAAGCTCTCAGTTTATTGTTGCATGTTTTTCTTTGTTTGACTGGTCAACAATTGAGATCTAAGTAATGATAAGGGACCTACATGAGTAAAAAACTTAAAAAAAAGAAGTTCTAAATATAAGAAGTACAGTGATTTTGATAACAATTTTCAAAGTCTAGTGAACAAATTAGAATTTAAGTGAAAGCATGGTGCTATTTTGTTGATATTTGCTCACAAGTTTTAATATTTTGATTAGTAAGTGTATTTATGTTATAATGGTTTGTGTAACAGTTTACTAAAGAGTCGGGGAATGTAGTGGAAGAGTGCAAGTTGAGAGTGGTATACGTTCCTTCAACCCCGTCAACTTCAGCCATTGCACGAGGAGCAGAGGAAGTGTTTCCATCCAATGCAGCGGGGGTAGATAACGGAAATCTTAGAGGCACTGAGGTTGCTGTTGGTTCATTAAAGTTACTATTATTATTTTTATTCTTTTTCTTTACTTTTGATCATGTTATAACAATGTTTCCTTTTTTTTATGCCTGCAGGGTTCAAGAACATATGCGGATTCTCATGACAAGTCATCAGAGGTGAGTTGATATATACAAACAATTTAACTTTTTTGCTGTAGTAATTATGTGTTAAAATTAGTAGCATAATGGAACATTTGACAAATCAGAACAATGATTCTTGAAATCATCGTACTTGATACTCTTTACTTACAATTGCTTGATTCTTGAAAGTGTCATGTTCTTTTCCATTTTGGCTAGAACAATGATTTGTTCTGCAGAAAAAAAAAGTATTCTGGTTCTAAAGTCGATGAACTTTTAATTTGCCAATTATCACGTGTAACTTATTATTTGAAGATTAACACAAATTATTTGTTGTTTTGCTGCAACTTGCTATTGTAGTTCATTACTTCTAACTAGCTGTTTCCTGTTTGTTTTTGTAACTTCACGTTATTCTTTAAGAGTCACACATATGTATGGTCGACATGATTTTGGGTCTAATGAGTAGGATTAACAATGCTCATGGAAATTCAGGTGAGATCTCTCATTGCAAAGTTGACCGATGAGAAGAATGCTGCCGTTGAGCAAAGTAACAGATATCGACAAGAATTGGTGAGAGACCCCTTTTCCTTGGCGGAAATTTTGACCCATTTACTTAATAATGGGTCATTTTAGATTGTGTTATATAAACTGGCCAAATTAACAAATTTAGTTAAAAGTTTGAAACTTTGAAGTCTATTTTTAATGCATACACCGCAATCCTAGTAACTTGTTTTGACCAATTACACAACCTTATCTTACGTTAATCTTTGTTCTTTGTACTTGTTACCATACAGGAACTCTTGAGGCGCGCAAGCAACAAAAGCCAAGGGGGTGGTGCATCCTTGATATTTGTCATTGTTGTTGGCTTGATTGGCTTGATTCTTGGGTATATCATGAAGAAATAATGACATTTATTTGTTGACAATTACATTTTTCCCCTTAGATGGTCATAACTGATGTAGGAAAGGGGAGACATTTGTGGTTTTGGTTTGTTTAAATTTTCTTTCCCCTTGAAGTAGTCTTCTGATAATAGTGGTTTGTTTAAACCTTTTTTATTATCAATTTTCTTTTGTGAAGCTAAGGGGGCGTTTGGTTGGAAGGAATGGAATTGAGAAACTAGTATAATTTTCAAGTAAAATTATGTTTGAGTGGGTAATAAAATGTAAAACCCAAAGGAATGATTCACTTCAAATTCCTTTGGTTGTGGGATTTCAAATTCCCTCTCTAGGTGGAAGGATTTTGAAATCCCAAAACCAAGAGAATTTGAGGTGAAACATTTATTTGGATTTGGTTTGTTTTTTTATGGAAGGTTTTGATGACACATTTTTTTTAGAATATTTGTAATTATTTTTCTTATCTATATCATTAGATTAGATTTTAATAACTCAAACTATGACTAGTTGGTAAATCATTATCCAATCATGACCCATTGGTCAATATAGACCAATGACATTCATAACCTTTCCTTTTCATTGTCAAAAGCAATCCTGCTAGCAGAACATTAGATTTACATTTGATTTCTACTCCATTTCACTCATAGTGCTGTGATTGTGAACAAAATGAGGAAATGTACAAGTGAAACAAAGTGTAAATCGAGAGCAATTTTATGAATATTACGCTACTTGGATTGCTTTGGTAATTGAAGCTGAAAGCTGGGAGTGTTATTGGTTAAATTGTCATGATAACATTATGAATCATTATCAGTCAATGAATTAGCGTTTGAATAATTAAAATCCTATGTATTAGAAATATTATAAATACACAAAACTATCAGGTGATTTTACGTAGACACATGTTTTTCTTACCTAGAAATGCCCAAAAGTTTGGTTGGTGATTAGATAATTATTATATTTAGTTATGTTAGTTTATATATTAACAAATGTAATTAAAAAAGATTGAATGAGTTGACAAGAAATTACAAGAAGTTAAGAAAATTTCAAATAACTAAAAAAATACAAATAACTTGAATCTAAAAAAAGTAACTAATTTTGTTATGTTTCCTACGATACTCCACGTGAATTTCGTTCTTAGTCATCTTGGCAAACTCATGATCTTCTTTGTTAAGATTGTCGTCCTTCATAGCCAAAGTTTTGATATCCATGTATCTTTGTCAAATTTTCTTAGCAGTGATGATTTGGGCCCAATTTCTCTATAATTAAATGTCAAAGAATGAATAGTGTTTCATTGAATCACAACCGTTCATTTGTACGTCCATCGTTGTGAATATGTGTTCATTTTTAATTTTTAAGATATTTTTCTTTGTGTTACACGTGTTCCTTCTCGTTGGATACGTGTCTTCTATTCCGCTTTCATTTTGAGCATCAACGTGTGCGTTGTGTTTCAGTCACGCAATACGAACACCATGGTTATTTTTCTTGATTTTGTCAAAGGTCGAAGATGATGATTTTAGGTGTGATTGCTTCTTTTTGGGTGTTATTTTTTTTTTTTCTCTTTCTCTTTCTCTTTCAAAGTTGGTGACTGCCAATGCGGTTTAGGGGTAAATCTTTGTGTAATACGGCTGAGGAGGCAACTTGAGATGGTGTATGTAAGCCTTTGGAATCGACGAAATCAGTGACAACCGATGATGTACGACGGCGCCAGCGACTTGCAGTGTTGTCTTTACACAATGTAATTCTTGTTTTGGCTATTCCTTCCGTTCTCAATGGTGACTTTGATAAAAAAAAACCATTAAAACATATTGCCTTTATCTTCTGATTAGGGCACCGTGCATATAATAGATGAGCAGCTTTTGACCTAAAATAAATTTTACTCCACTTCCTTATGATCTTAATTTCACTTATCTCATTTCATGTAAACTGATTGTTTTGTTTTTTAATTTAAAATATTCATTTCATGTAAACTGATTGTTTTGTTTTTTAATTTAAAATATTCATTTCACTGATTGTGATGGACCCATGGGAATCAGTAGAAAACAACACCCTAAGGATAACTTTCATGGTGTTCAAAGCTTATCAAGTTAGCTACAACAAGAAAGATCATAATTCGTGCAAAGATATTCTAAAAGCTTGCGATTTTGAATCTTTTGTCTCACGGTAATTGTACTCTATGTTTTTGTATATGTTCTTTAGCTTCTTGAAGGTGTTGTATTGGTAGAAAGATTTTATAATGCAAGCTGATGACCATCAAGTAATTGGCCATACAGAATTTGACACATTGTAAAAAGGTTTTGATTTAGTAAGCATATTTTTTTTTTTTATTTTGTTGACAAAAGAGTATTGTTCCTCTGTTTAATATTATGTTTAGAGGGTGATTAATTGTTGTGTAGTAATATGATAATAAGTTGTAACATAATGAACTACAATGATTCTTTGATATGAAATAATCTGGCATTGTCATATTTTCATTTTCTTATGACTGCAGCTTATATGAATTCTTACAACCAATATCCTTAATATCATGCAGGATACTAAAGAACGAATGTTAATCATTTATATAGCGCGTTGATTATAAGAAGTAATGTCGTGCAATTTGACTGCACATGGTAATGTTAAAGCTTATGATCGCTATTATATGTTTCAATTCAACAACCTAAGTTTAATGGGGACATTATGGATGTTTCCTGTTATGGTTTTGTTGTTTCTTAATGAGTCATAATATGACTTGCAGTTGCCTCATAACAAGTTGCTCACTTCCTAGGTTGGCAAGTGAAGAAACCTAAGGAGATGTATAATGGGCACCTTTGCAATTCTTTTAAATATCATTAGTGACCAAGAATCATTATTAATCTTATATGTTCGAATCTAATTGTAGCCTATCGACAGTAACCACCACAAGGTTCATTCCATTACCTTATACAATTATACTACATAGAAAATGTCCTCATGGATATCATGATAACATTATTTAATATAATATATATTTTGAAAATGAGCCATTATACATCCAAATGGAACTATGTCATATGTTCCTTGCCAAAGAGTTGCAGACTGTCCATTAAATTTAAAATCAAGCTACTAATTTATAATATTTGTTAGTTGATATAATTAGTTTGTTTAGCACTCAATTAACTTTCTAGCTAAATTTGGTGGTAACCTTTCAAAATGTTGGTCTATAGATTGTTTGAAAGGGAATGAACAAAGAATGAAGAAGTGTTCAATTTTACTCTAAAGTGGGATTGCAGATTTCAGGGTTTTTTTTTTCTTTTTATTATTTTATTGCCTCCTCCAGGCTCCAGTGAGATGTTTTCAGCATATGGGTTAGTGACTTCTTTTCTTTGTTTAATATTCAGATATTAAATAATTTAAAAGTTAACAAGATTTACTAGATGTCTACTCTATTTATAATGTCTATAGATATTTGTGAATGAATGTTAACTAACCACTTTTTGGTTTGACCTCATTTTAGTTTTATGTTTTTCTTTTGAACATTATTATTGTTCCTTAACTTCTTTGATAGGTGCTATCAAAAAAGGTTTCGGCAGCCACATATAGCATGATAAGTATTTACTTTTGTAGTAAGTGTGCAACATCTTTTCCTACAGCTTGAAAATAAATTTAAATGATTTGATAACTTAAAAGGTAAGTTTCTTTTGTTGACTAAGTATGACACCATGACTGTGTGTTCATACACCATGATTTTAAGTTGATATGATTATTCCCAAGGTTGGAAAGATTTATGATACTATCAAGGTTATTATTTCGATACAGTTATTTGGTTTGGATAGTGTTGAAATTGGTATTTTCCATTCTTGATGTGAATTTCTCCAAATTTTAAAGATGGGGACTAAGAAGATGTTCATACTTTGTTTGCATTGTGTTAGTTTAGGTGACTACTTTAACATACAACATTCACCCTGAAATTATCTTATAAAATTTTGGATCATGTTCATTAGAGTGATTAAATACATGTTTGTAATTTGTAATTTGTAATTTAGTCTTTCAGAATGCTGATTTCGAGTCAAAGTTTTGTTACTAAACGTTCCTTCTTTGACGCTAACCTGATGAAGAAATCAATATTATCAATCACATATTGGATGTAATGACTTGCTTTAATATTATTATTTGATGCTTTCTCAATCCTATGTGGTTTTAAGGAATGAAGTCCCATAATTTCCTGTATTAGAAAAATTAAGAAATTTGAATTAACCACCATATTTGCATTGAACTTAAACTTTATTTTAGCCTTACTAATTCTATATCATATTGATTTTGTTTTGTGCGTATTCTTTTAGCTTGAGATCCTATTAATGCCTATGAAGACATACTTCGGATAGTTTGGATAATTTTTTAAACAACTACCATTTTAGTTTATTGTAACAAAAAAAATACAACATTCTACTAAAGCGTTGTACCTTTTATGTGAAGGTCAAATCCATCAACTTGGAATGATTTATACATCATTAGAAAACTATGTACGTTATATATATTTTTATTTTTTTATATAAAGTTTCTTTCTCGGTGGCGCTACAACGTAGCGCAGATTTAATATTGGTTTATAATTAAATGTTTGATGTCTTCTTTGAAAGTGGCCGCCACATTTGTCAATTTGTAAACCTTTATTTTTAGCCCCCGCTTTGTTATTTTTTCTTGGTAATCGTGGAAGTTTCTCGTCCGGATCAAACTTGTCATCAAGGTGGTTAAAGATTGAATCTCGTACGACTATCAGAATTACCTTGGCTAACATCTTTTGGAGGAAGGAGTCTTGGTCGTTTCGATGATGGACCATTAACCACTATAGGAATTAAGTGCCACTTTGTAGAAAACTTTAAAATATCACAAACGGGAATTTGAGAAAATGTGATGTTCATCTCTTAAAAATCCTCGTCCATCTTGTAGTCGTAACATCAAAGTAACTTTCTCCGTTTTTCCGGTTTGACCAATTTTTATTATAAAGATTACCAAATAAATCGACTTTTTGACGGATTTTGGTCCAGTGACCTGAAATCATGTCAACGGTAGGACTTTTATTTCCTAGACTAGCGCAAAACAATGCTCGACAACGGTAGGACTTTTATTTCCTAGACTAGCGCAAAACAACGGTAGGACTTTTATTTCCGGTTCTAAAATTGTGTTTTAGTTTGGTTGATGCCTAACAAAAAAACTTGTTAAAATTATAAAACAAATAGTAAATTAACCAACACTTTGATCTTTGAATGGAAAGAATAGTTGTCGTAACAGGGTTTGTGTTTCGAACCGATTGTGTTTGTGAATTAGTTAAATCCCAACGGCCGACCCTATATTGTTCATATGAGTCAAACTTGAATGAGCAATGTTTTGACGATAAAACCGGACCGGTCACACTTTATACGGTTCGCTTCGGTACTCACCTCTTTGATTTATTATTTTATAAACTTTGAATGTGAGGCCGTGAGGGTACTTATAAAATCTGGTTAAGTTTGAGAGAAGAATAAGTGATGAGGTTTGAATTATAAAATGTTTTATAATTGTTCTAAATTAATTTTCTTTTACTCTAACAGTTAAAAAATTGACCAGATCACAACTAATGTCTCGAACAACTAATCCCCCCACGTCATGAACCGCACTCCACCCTACGGTCCCACCACGCCAAAATGCGACCGTGTGCCAGGCAAGGTTAGCCTACGTGACCCAACGATACATCGGTAACACATAACCTACCATGAAAATAACATTTTAAACATAAAAAAATTCCTATCTAAATTAAAAAAATAATAATAATTATTCCATTGCCTTGCGAAGAAAGATTCCGCTTCTAGAACCTTCTAGACTCATCTACGGTTTCCAAAAACCTCACACCTCCACTCACCTCCTCTTCACGTATAACAATCCTCCATTCTCCGGCAACACTATCTCCACCGGAAATCCGTACCGACGACAGCAATCCACCACCGGAGATATCAGATATGGCTACCTCACGACTTCTCACCAAAGGCACCACTGCACCAACTCTATTCAACAAGCTTTTTGCTCCTCTTCGCTCCGTCTCTGCTGCACCTTCAATCGGACGAAGCTTCAGTCAATGTTCAGCTCAGGTGTCTGATTGTGAAGATTCCAACGGCAGCTCCGATGAGGGTCAACACTGTGGCTCGTACGTCTCTCGTCGCTGTGACCGTGATCTCTTCTCAGGTGAGCTTCACTCTTTGCTAGATCGTTCGTTTGACGTTCGGAATCGTGGATTTAGATGCATTTGGAGTTCTTCGTCCACTGATTGTTCTGTTTCTGTGAGTTATTTTGTGTTTCGTGTTACTGTTTGATTGTTTGAGTTTTGTTGATGAGTTGTTGTACGCGATAGCGGCAATTTCTGTACATTCGCAAACGTTCTCGTTTTCGGCGTTGCTCGTTGAGTATCGTGATTTATCGTATCCATCGATGTTTTCTACCAATGCTCCATGATATTGAATTGTATATTCGTAATGCTGAAGCATGATGCATCTTACTGGTGATGAAATTTCTTTTGCATTCATAGATGTTCTCTAATGAAGTTTGAATCCGAATCCGAATCCGTAACATTCTCTGTTTGCAACGATTTCAGTTGACTATTTTGATGAGATGTGAACTGTTTTCGTACCCATCTGTTCTGTATTTGCTGATGATTTCCATTTGCTTTCATACGCATCGATCCGTTTTCTGTTACGTTCCGTAACATTGAATCGTGTAACATTGAATAGTATTGCTGAAACATCTTATTGCTAGTCAATTTGCATGTTACTGCGGATGAAATTCCTTTTGTGTTCATAGATATATGTTTGCAATAATTTCAGATGAGTTTGATGATATATGTTTTGCTTATTTTTTTCATACACATCGATCCGTTCTATATCAAGCATCAACGCCTTGAATCTGTTATGCTGATGCAATTTGCATTTTACTTCTGATGAAATTTCCTTTGCATTCATTATCCATAGTTATATTATCCCTAACATTCTCGGTTTGCAACAAGTTCAGATGAATTTTGATGACTGATGATATATGGTTTGCTTCATTCATGCTTTCATACGCATCTATACTGTATTAACGCCTTTAATCTGTCAACAAACCCTATGTTAATGTTCATCCTGTGTGCCTGATGATGATTTTAGGCGTGTTTGTTCCAATTTCTCCACCTCAAAGCCTGAGCCAGATCTTCAACATGATGGAACAATTCAAGCACACTCCACACACAGCAGCTTGTGATGCTGGAGCATCAGGAGCAAAGATGGGATGGGCTGCAAAGGAAACCACCGAGTCGCTCAACTTCAGGTTCTACATGCCGGGGTTGGACAAAGGCAACGTGAAGGTCTACGTCGAGGAGAACACTCTGATCATCAAAGCCGAATCGAAGAATGAAGCTGAGGAGGAAAAGGATGAGCCACGCGTTGTTACTCGACGAGATTTGATCTGCCGGAGGATGTGTTCAAGCTGAATGAGATCGAAGCGGAGATGAAGAACGGCGTGCTGAAGGTTATGGTTCCGAAGGTGAAGATGGAGGAGAGGGAGGATGTGTGGGAGGTTGAAGTGAAGTGAAGATGAGATAATTGGTGGTGTTTTCTTGTTAAGGGATGTGCAAGTTTTTGTTTTAGTGTCTTTCTAGTTGAAGTTGTGGTTGTTAGCAAGTAGCAAAATAAATAGTTTTAGTGCTACTTGCTCACTTTTGGATACTCGAAATCAAATTGGATATGAGAAGATTTTGTACACAGAATCCCTGGCTAAAGATTTAGAATTGTTAATTTCTATATGGTATACATGAGATTTATGGCACTGACGTTGTGTGTATTTTAACCAGTGGCAAATTTTGTGGAGGCCAGGGGCAAAGAGCGGGTTGGGTTAAAAAGAATTGGGTGAAAATAAATCGCATTAATGTGAAGATAATAGTGTCTATCATTTGTTAATTATTATTAATGCTAAACATAATCTGAAATTTGTGTACAAGAACTCAAAATGATTTTCCACAAGTGTGGTGTTTCATAAGTGGACTCTATATTTTGTTTTTTTTTCTTTTCCGTTTAAAATTCTAACTGTAAATCGGCTCCATATTTTATTTATGTAAAACTCCTTGTATTTTATATATTTTATTTATATTTGAGTAATGTTATAAGTTCGATTTGTTTTAGTTAGTTACATATAAAAATAATGCATTAACTTTTAAATCATGCATTGAAACCGTTCCGATTGATACTTTCATATAGATAAGCAAGGGCATGTGTTAGGAAAATAATTAGATCAAGCACACACAATGACAACCGGGTTTAACGACTCTAATTTCTATCATACAAGTAGTTGGTGAACAAAGAAAATATTTTGGAAGCTAGTCATCAATGTTCGGACCAATTGGTGCAAGATATGAAATTTATTGATGGAGCTTTATGCAATGGAGGAATCAGAGATGAAAGATATGGCTTAAAAACTAAAGTGGATAATGGAAGGAGACGAGAACAGTAAATTTATCATAGTTTGCTAAATAAACCGGCGATAACTAACTATTAGTATTGTGTTAACCAGGGATAAACAAACAAAAAGACTACATCTCAAAACACATCTTGTAGGAACTTAAAAGAAGCAAAAGAAACCCTACCAACTACATGCAACCTGGACTAAAGACCACTCCCTACAAAATTATAAAATTGACCGACCCACTGTTAAATACGCACTACTTTGACCCTAATAATAAACATGAGACTAAATAAGATTTAATATTTCCAACTCCCTGACCAGATAAGATTAACCCCAAGAGTCTAGTCTGGTGTTGGTGAAGGATTTTAGACCGATTAGTCTTGAAGAGTTAGAGCATTCAGAATTCATTTCTTATCCTTATTCATATAATTACATTAAAAATTACTATTTTTTCTTTTTACTTTTTAATTAAATAATACTTTTTTATATCTTCATTATTATTTTTTCTCTCTCCTCCACTCACAACCACTTAAAATATATTAAAAATATTATAAGGTTTTAAATAGTGTTTTCAAAAAATACAGATTGAACAGTAAATTTCCCATATCCTTCACTCACAACCACTTATAACCATACCATATACTATAGAAAATACACTCATATAAATTTAAGGAACGAGTTATGAATGCTCTAAGGTGCCGAAAACAAATTCAAAAGCCTAATTTAAATAGGCCCAATGAAAAGCCCACTAGGGTTGCCAACTTTTTCTATACAAGAGGAGTATTCTTCACATTATGGAGGTTCAATTCTCTCTAGCTAGCCCTAGCTCACATATTTTACACACACACTTGAGGCCCCGAGTTGACTTGAGCGTCGGAGTGTTCTCGGAACCTATGGCTCCTTGGGCCCTCCAACGCAGGTTTTACTTGTGGTTATAGGAATCATCCGGATCGAGGTTGATCGGTGTAACGGGATGAGGCTGAGTTTCTCTTCCTGTGGAAACATCAACTCGAGACTTTTACCAGGGAGGTTGTTTGTTTCCTCAAGTCTCGTTCGTATGCAATATAAAATCATAGCTAAGATTTTGGCGAACAAGTTGGATTCCAAGATTGATTGTGTTGTTAGTATTGAGCAGTCCACTTTCATTAAGGGACGACAAATTCTTGACAGGCCGTTGATTATGAATGAACTAGAGCTTAATATAGATGTTTTTGGATCTTATGACCCATTATGAACTATAGCAAATTATAATTCTTTGTTGAGTGTTTCCTTGTTAAGAATGCAGGATAAGAATACGCACATCAAGCACAAATGGCCTGACACCTTGGACCCTATGCATGTTGGAGCCTCATGCATTAGATTTAACTTAACATAAGGTATATCGAAGGTTTATCATTGACGCTATATGTTAAATCGGCCTACTTAAAGCGTTGAAAGTGGAATAAGCGGAATTAATGTTCTTCGAATACAAAAGAAAAATAGATAAAACTGAAAATGAAATCGATCACCAACTATTAGCAACTTTATTGATTAACGTCACCAATTAAAAAAAAGCCCAGAATGAAATACAATCAAATGAGAAACTCTCCAAAAAGCAAAACAAGAATGAAATATAATCAAATCAGACATATATAATAACTAGCTTTAGTAAAGCTAGTTATATATATCTGTCTAACAAACTAAATGGTTACGACACAATAAGCAAAAAAGAGTCTTTTATTTCACGGGTTAATAAAGCTTAATATATATCCGTCTAACAAACTAAATGGTTACGACATAATAAGCAAAAAAGAGTCTTTTATTTCCGTGAGTAGTAACTACTAGCAGTAGCAACTATAACCATCAATAGTAACTACATACTACTGACGCCTTTATTTCCCGTCAGTAGTAACTTTTTTAATCAGTTAGTTATGATCATTGTTCCTTGAACCACAATAACGTTATGACATAGCTCTACAATCTAACATAAAGGTTTGCATGTCTTAGCATACAAGCAGGATTTTCAACTGAAACTTCAGTCTTGAAGTGATCTTGCATGTAGCCAAAATTATAAAATTATATACCAAATAAAGCATAAATGGAACCAAATTGCTTGAACTTTACTCATACCTTTTTTCAAGTGGACAACATAACTTGATCACCTTTATTACTTACGCACAAACCCAGGCATCCAGCAGCAGCAATCACCATATTTACAACAATATAATGAGTTTGTCACATGGACTTGTGACCGTCGTAGGTGGTATTTAATGATTCAACCTAAGCCCTTAGTCAGCAAAATAACATATAAATAAGACCTATATATGTATATGCATACTTTATACCCATTACACGCAGAAATACACACACACCACCTTGTCTCTAAACGCTTTCAGAAATTAGTGCTAAGCGTTTACGACCAAAAAACTATCGCAAATTTTACAACTGGAAAAATGGTCATCAATCTTGCGACTGAATTTAAACAAGTTGTTAGTGTGTGTGTGTGTGTGTATATATATATATATATATATATATATTGTCAGCCAATGAGTCATAGTTAAGATTTTTAAAATCCAATTTACATTTATTTATATACACTATATTTATCAAGCTAGATTTATTTTTTTGAACGGAAAATGTATAACCCTACTTCGTAGGATAAGTGTTATTTTAATCGGGTTCACCTATATATTTCTCGGCTTGGATCACACCCTCAACCCCCTTAGGAGGAAACCCACAACTAAAAAAAACCCCAGCTCAACCCTAAACATTTATGCTCAGAGTGAGAATTGAATCCAACACCTTCACATATTTACGTGTCTTGGGTACCTTACTTTAACCACTTAGGTTAAAGATCATGCTAGATATCAGGTAACATTGCTATCTCATCTCTACAAATAATTCTAGCATAAATAGATAAAAATCAAATCCCTCCGTATGATGCATAAGCCAAAAAGTTATACTTCAATTAAAGATTTTCTATTTGGTTGGTTCTATACTTACACTCTTAAGACACTATGTTTAGACTTTCACTACAAGAATATAACCCTATGCGATGAGGGCTACAACAAAGACTAGAGTCATCAGGATAGATCGAACAACGACAACTAGTTTTTAGAGTTTCTAAGGCCTATCCTGATGACATGTCATCATCACATCTTGAGCTGGAACTCTGAAAAAAAAAAACCCATTGTAAATAGTTATCCTGACGACAAGTTGTCACAATTGGTTGAAAAGTTTTTTTTATACTTTTCTTTTATTCTGAATCATTATATAAGAAAAATAAAAAATGTAATTCGAGTGATGGCCAGACCATGTTGTCCCCATTGGGCCCTAAATCGTAACCAGGCCCTTTATATGACTCTATGAACTCCATCTCTCCCCCCTTCATTCTTTTAAATCAAAAGGGGACTTAGTTGCTCGAAATGAACCTATTTGTATGAGTGTGTGAGCAGTTGATGAGAACAAGAAAAAAGTAAGAACGAGAAAAACAAAGTTCTGCAAAATATGAGGCCAGGTCCAGATTTAAAGATGCATGTTCCTTTTTACCCATTTAAAGTTTTAGTTGTATATATTAAATGTATTAAAGTTGGTTTGGGTCATTTTGATAAATCTAGTGACCCGAATCCACTTAATAGACTAAAAGTAGAAAATCATTGCTACTATTGTTTGTATTGCTGCTATTAGTGTAGGTTTTTTGAAACTCATGAATTGTCAGCATTTATTATTCATATTTGAAAAAGTTGGTTATCCATTTTACAACAATTATACAATCAAATTTTAGTAAAAATTTAGTGTATGTACTTATTGTATTATTTAATGCATGATAAGATTCAACAAGAGTATGTTAGATCACAAAGTTAGGTCGGAGATTCACTAGTTGATGAGATTGCATGTCTCACGCGCGTTCTAGGTGAAAGACTTGGGCATACACGAGGTGCTAGTCAAAGGTCGGAAATTCATCATCCGAGGTGTCGAGCTCATACCCTTCATAAAGATCAAATATGCTAGTGAACAAAATGAAAGATAGGAGACAACTAATACTACAAGAAATGCAACAAGATCAATAACATATGGAACAACAAATGCAAGCAATGCAAGTAGTGCAAAAAATTGAGAGACGAAATTTGTGTAGAATAGAAATGAAAATGATATAAGTGAAGATGGTTTTTTAGTATATTTTTGTATATATGATTTTTCTGAAATTATAAACATTTTGAATACTATGGTACTTTGTGTATCAGTTTGTATGAAACTTATTGATTGAAATGTTGATGTTTGATTTTTTATATGCATCATCGAAAAAACCTGAAAAATAAAAATAATCAAAAAGAAAAACCAAATCACTTATGCCGACAACATGTCATCACTATAGGATAAAATTAGGTCAAACATTAATTTGTTTCCCCATCACTGCTCAATGATATTTAATAAGGTATTTTTTTCAATTTATAGAAACATACGACTTTGACCTTATAACAATGACATATCGTCGTTAAAAGTGAACCTACAACGAAGACAACTATATAACCTATAGTGACAATGCAACAGCACGCCATTTACAACGATCAGCGATGACAAGTCGTTGTGATAGGCGACTATCACAACGACATTTTGGGGTTTTAGCTAGTTGCCCACCAATTTTCTTGTAGTGTTCTCAAAAGGTTCTATTAACTTCAATGGATAAATTATCAAAGAGCATTTAATTAAGTAACTATCCCGTTGAACCTAACATAACTACAATGAGAGCAAAAGCATTATATGATTATAAACAATAACCAAAAATTAATACCCTAATTCCAAATAATGTATTATCTTTAACGTCAAAATTAGTTAAGGGGTTCTGTGTGTGTGGATGCGGTGTTCTATCTATATGAAAACATGAGTACCATAAGAAGAGCACGCCTCATGATGGTGTTTGCTGTGAAGTAGGCATTGCTTAAAAGGAAAACAATTTGTGAAAACACAACATCTTATTGAGATCAAACAAAGTAACATCTTATTATTATTGTTTTTCATGTTTTTTAGATTCATTACAGAATCATCAACACATGCCATTCTTTGTCTTTCCCTTTCTCAAGATTTTATAACCAAGATCTCACTGCACTATCGCGATCGCGATCCCATATTCCCTCAAACTTCATTATCAGATGCACAGAATATATAAGCTCCATGTGAATACTCTCTTAGATTCTTCGTCGTTTCTTAGGTTGTACCGCGAAATCCATCATCTTTTCATGGTAAGTCATACAAGTTTACCTACAATCTCAAATCACCATCACAGCATTTCCTTCTTTAAGATAAATATTAGTCTCAACATTTGATGTTCTTTCTGGTTGTTTATGGGCAGCGCGCTTTCATAGTCTTCTTTGCATTTTGATTCAACATGTAAGCAGATTAGAGTGCTTTCCATGCACAAAACCTTCGTTTCCTGATATCATTATTCTGATATGACTTGTGGACTCTAAAAGTTTAAAGGATGAAACCATTCATAAGCAACTTTTGATCGTGCATGTTTTTAATCTATGTTTATTTTTTATTCTTTTTTTTATGCAATCTAAACACGTAATTTACATATCCCTTGATTCATAAGCTAACTGATGAAATTAGGTAAATTAACCATGCGGTTCTGGTTTGGCATAGCTCCACTAATCAATCTTTTACGTAATTTTGATCGGTTTCACATAAATACATGTTTGCACATGCCAAAAGATATTATCTTCTTTGCCATATATTGTGCATACATATATGTAGCTCCTAGTTTCTATATGTTGGAATCCTATCTACGGTGCAAATTAAGAGGTTTCCTTTTTCCACTAAACAAAGAATAAAAAGCATCCATATATATATGTGGAGCTAATATGTATTTCTGCTTTTCATTGATGTGCATATGCAAGATTCCATGAGTAAAAGTTGACATTTTTCTTTTGTTATTTCCATTAGTGAAATGATATGACATTTGGGTTTTGGGTTGTGAAAGTTGTCTTGGATTGGCTTTGAGAATTTTTGGATTAGTAGGTTATTTCAGATTTAGTAGTACTTTTAGTAGTTTTTTTTTATATTTCTTGTACTTATAGGCAATTCGCTAATGAGTGAAACTTGTTTTCTCTTTATCTCTGTCTTTTTGTTTGCGTGTGTTAGAAAAACTTTGTACAACAAAAGAGGTATAATTGTTTGTTTTCATAGGGTTGCATGCTTTCCATGCTAATTAGGCATATTCATGTCATAGGCTTTTTTCATAAATCTTATAAGTCTTAAACTAGAATTTGTCATCAAATTCATTGCATTTGCAACAATGACATCATGTGTTCCATTATATTTGTTAGTTTTCTTATATATATATATATATATATATATATATATATATATATATATATATATATATATATATATATATGTATAATACTATATTGGGGAAATAATATATGGTATAGGATCAAGATTTGTGACTTTTCATCCCCTTAGCTCTGGAATCTATAATACGAATGATTATTCTGTCAAAGGTGAAGTTCTAGTCCATATATTTGATAGTTAAGTGCTTATTTCGGATGTGGTTTCGTAATTAACAATACTGATGTTGCAACTTTCTTGTTTGTTGCAGCACACTAGCATTTAACATGATCATTGTAGCACTATCAGTGACGGATTCATGATTCGCACCATCTTTACAAATTTATTTTACAAGATTCACTATAGCGCTAACTCACTTTTCAATTTTCATTCTTTTACATTAGGATCCTTTTTTAAAGTTTAAACATGCTTACATGGCCATGTCTTTTAAGTAGATCCACCATGATTTTAAATGCGATCAAGGAGCACATAAGCAAGAAAACAAATGTACTAGAAAACTAATCAACTAAGAAGAATCTACTTACAACTAATAAGGTTGATCAGGGAGAATGCATTACTAACATAAAAATCCAGAAGTACCCTCCTTGTTAATTTGTGGTAACAAATATATAGCAAATTTTTAGAATCAAGATCATTATTAAGGTATAGCTTAGCACAACAAATTTGATAAAGCTGCATCATGGATATTGTTTTATTATGTACAGCAACTAGATCAAAGGTTTGATATTAGTACATACATTCTAGTCACTATATAATATGACTCATTAATTAATTTCCCCCCTTGATGAACAAGAAGTTCAAAGTACTATTTTTTATTAATTACTTCCAAAGATCAATTTGGCAGGTGGATGTGGATATGGAGGCACCTTCTGAAGCCATCTCATCACTCTTTGAGTCACTTAGAAGCATGTTCATATGTTCAGCCATTTGAAGTGATGATGAAGGAGGATGGTTCACATAATTATCTTCCTTGGTGACAGCATTTTGATCGGAACTGAGCTGAGAAGCAACAAAGGTTTCAAGTACTCGCCAATCTGTCGGTTGAACATCTTGTTCACCATTATTATTGTTATTGTTTCCATAAAGCAAGTTGGCATTCGATTGTTGAGTTGGGGGTTGTAAAGTGTTTGTGTAGGAAGCGCGTAATCCAGCTGCTGGTGGTTGTGGAAATCTTAGTGATTCTAGATGTGGAAGCTGGAGGAAGGAGTGCTCATGAGGCAAGTTGTAATGCATTTCATCAAGCTCGGATTTTGCAGAAAGTTGATGTTGGTATGAATTATTTGAAGTATAAGGATGAGATACGCGTTTTGGAGATTCATAATCGGGCATGAATGATACTTGGTCATTATACCAAGATAAAGAATCGTGGTCATCCATTCTACGAACGGTTGTTATGCGCTTCTTGAAAACACGACATACAACCCATCCTTCTTCCTGTTGCAAATAAAGCATTAAAATGTGATGCATTAGAATCATTTTGTTTGTTATATTCAGTGCATCCATATCTTCTTAATTGGTTTTGAATCATGTTTCCCATGTGAAAAACATTACAGAGTCGATGCATAAAACCAGTGGCTTAACAAGAAATTTTAGTTAGAGGCAGGTCATCAACTCATTATAAGATTCTCCTCTCTGCCGACTATTATTAAGGGCTACAACTCATATTTTTTGTAGAAGAAACTCAACTTTTATGTATGAAAAAAGACAAATTCTGGTGACCTAAAGGTTGCTGGATCTTGATCCACTCTTGATTCTGTCCTTAAAATCACAACCCATCTTCAACGCCAATCATTAAATTTAAATGTAGTTCTTCCAGGAGAAACAAAATAGTGATAAATCAAGTGATGAAACTAGGTGTTCTTATCATGGTATAGACAGTTGTTTTCAGATGCTACATAGAATCACAAGTTCTTAAGGATGCATACATTTATGCTTAACAGGCTATGTAGTGACACCCATGGATGTATGCTAATTTTGTTTTTGAATTCCATGGAACATGCTAAACTTGCATAATTTGTCATTGTTTCTTGAGTTTCACTTAAGTGTAAACTTAAACCACAAAAGTGAAATGTGTAGCTTTGGGTAAAATATACCAAAAACTGATAGAAGGGTGAAAACTAGGCATGCTACTTACCTGAGGCATCGAGTTTTCATTCGTTTCTAGTCTATACTCATGCATGATCCAATCGGATTTCTGACCGTTTGGAGCTCGACCTTTGTAAAACACCAAGGTCTTTCTCATGCCAACCAGGTTATTCTTAGAGTATATGGCCTTGTCTCTTCCAGTGGCTTTCCAAAATCCAACTTTTGTAGCCCTATTAGTGCGAGTTCCCGTTGGATATTTTTTGTCCTTGTGGCTAAAGAAATACCATTCATTTTGCTCTTCAGTTCCTAGATTGCATAACTCTGTCAAGATATTATAAAAAGAGTCAAAATAACTTTTTAAATCTCCGTTATCAAAGTGAATCACATTAATTAGTATAAGTGCTTAGATCATTGAAAATCTTGCATCCATGACATATTTAATGTTTTGTTAAGTTGTATTGCACAACTCAACCTTACAAAACATGTGGTTTATGTTGAACTGCTACCTTGAAGATCCCATGGTTCAATTCTATAGAGATCAACATCTTTGATTACATCAAGATCAATTCTTTTTGACGCAACCTTTTTCCTAAGGTAGTAATCCACGAGTTCTTCATCAGTTGGATGGAATCTAAAACCAGGAGGAACATGTGAAAAAGTATTCATACTCACAAAGGTGTGATGATCTCAAACCTGCAATATGCAAACGATCGCACCACTATCAATGATTGCATATGTACAACTATTGTATTTTGTCAATACAATCTCAATTAGCATGTGTCAAAAGAATATCATCTAATAATTTATATTGATATCTCATGTCACAAGTAGAATAACAAGGCAATATATGCATATGCAGGTGTTTTGATGTGATTTTTTGGCATGCTATGATAGTTTGTCACTCGTCAAGAAAGCATAGATCATGAAGCTAATAAGTGCTTTGTATTTTATGCCAGTTTTGCATTTCACGGGGCTACACTATCTTGTACAAATAACCATCGGTGATTGACATCTACATGCTTAAATAAGATAGCATTGGTTCAATATAGTAGAAAATGCAATTAATACAGAAAGAGGAAGTGGTCATATGTTAGGTGCTAAATTAATGAGAACAAAACTTGCTGCATGGTTCTAGCGTGCAACTTGTGAACATTTAGCTGTACTTTTGGTTTCATATAAATAAACATATAAAGGAAAGGAAAACATCTTAATTATATCATGAGCTCATACTAACAGAAAGATGCTTATTATCTTTTAACTGTATGTTTATAAGCTTTGGCATCATGATGCATGCACTAGAATTTACTAACCCAAAGAACATACAAGAAAAAGTAAATAATAGATTAATAGCAAAGAGGGCAGCCTACTTCTTATAAATTTTCTTTAAAAATACATAAGTTTACAAAGATGAAACAGTTATTAATCATATCATTTTTTGAACTCTTATTAAACCTAACACCTTGATGGGAATAAATATAACCAAAAAGGTTGTTAATCTTTGACCTCACTACAAGCCACATTAACTTGGTAAGTAACTAAAACTATAAGGAGCATCAACCTAAGTTTAAAGAACATAAATTATATAAACGATATTTTTTAATTAACAAATACCGTTTGTTGTATGAACCCTTGACACTCCCGTGAAGGAGCATCAACCTAACTTGATGTTGGCCTATGAGTTTTGTTATCTATTAAATGATCAAATACATGTCTAGTGATGAAAGTTAAATACTTGTTTAATGTAGAAAAAATTTCTGGTTTGGAAGAAGATGAATTGAGGGAAATTAATTCGTGTTTAATGTAGAAAACATTTCTAATTTAGAAAAGGATGAATCAAATACATGCTTATTGAGGGAAATTATTTATTGTTTAATGCAGATTTCCGCTTTGGAAGAAGATGAATCAAATAGATATTTATTGATGGAAACTAATTCTTGTTTCATGCAGAAAACATTTCTAGTTTTAGAAGAAGAATGAAATAGATGCTTAGCGAGAGAAGTTAATTATTGTTTTATGTAGAAAATATTTCTAATTTAGAAGAAGAATGAAATAATAAATTAGTGATGGAAATCATTTCTTATTTAATGTAGAAAACATTTCTAGTTTAGAAGAATATGAATCAAATACATGTTTAGTGAGGGAAGATAATTATTGTTTAATGCTGAAAACATTTCTAATCTAGAAGAAGATGACAATAAAAAGCAAGCTAGGAGAAAAGATGAAGTAGGGTAGAACTAAAATGATGTGATCAACAAAATGAAATGACATGTGTGGACAATGTTTCTGCAATGCATTGGCATGAGAGAAGCACCATTTTCTTACTTGATGATCAAGACAAAACTACTCAAGTTTGCTTTTTCTTGAGGAAAGCCACTCAAGTTTTGCACCACTCAACAAAAGTTAATACCTGAAAATAATGCATAAAAATTTACAACTTAACATTGTTAATAACATACTAAAAGCCCCAAATTAAACACATAAAAGTGCACACAAACAATCAATATTTTGTGTCTTCAAGGATCTAGCTAGAAGATCAATCTTAAACTAGAAAGTTGAACAAAAAGAAAGACAACCCATCAAAATTTGAAAGAAGCACAGTGTTTATTACTTGTTATCCGCGAATCGATCAACATGTACAAGTTCCTTAAACTATGACAAAACATAGATTAGAAATCAAATCGAAACTTGAAATCAATCTTCAAACACGAAACTTCACACGCAAGGAAACTTCAAACAAAGAAGATCAAGAAGAGGATGAAGCATAAAAACAAAACCTTTGTATAGATCTGGTTGTTCTTCTAGCTACCAATGAATTCAAGAAAGAGTTTCTTTAAGTACAAGATACCTTCTTGTTCGATGAATAACAAGGAATCAAAGGGGACAATAAAGGGAAACAAAAAGCAGCAAAGAACAAAAGGAATGTTTGTGATCAAAAGGGTGTTAATTTCCTCGGGACTTGAAGTGAAAAGAAGCTTGTTTTTTTGCTGTTTGTAACAAGAGCATCAGATCCCGAGGATATTAATGAAAACAAAAACACAAAGCACAGAAAGTTGTCTTTTTGTTTGCTTGAAGAACATAAACACAAAAGGGTATCTTAATATTAGAGTTATATCATTGAATGTATGAAGACCTTGATTGCCGGAAAAGCTTCTTGCTAAATAAAGGAGGTTATATACTAATACTCCACCACCCTCCACCAGCTACTGATAGAGACCACACCTATTCATATATACATACATATGTATATACACATACAGAAACACACATAGAATACCAGATTATCTCTTTCTTTTAGGTTTTTATGCCACTGTGTGTGTGTGTGTGAGAGAGAGAGAGAGAGAGAGAGAGAGAGGTGAGGCTTAAGAATGTGACGGTATGGGATATCACTTAAAGGACACCCACATACCCTTGTTTGGGAAGATTTCCTCTTTAGGTCTTTGGTCTCTATGAAGAGCCACAGTATAATTTATTTATTTATTTATTTTTCCTATAAGAACTTAATTGTTTGAATTGCCATGTTGTATTTAAGAGATTAAAAAGAAACCAAAGAGTATGTAGCCTAATAATACCTAGTGTATTGGAAATGTATCACTCACCGTAAGACGTTGAGGGTTTAAATTCCATTCAAAGCAAAACAATGTAGATTTAGGAATATTATAATTAATAAGTGTGTGAGTTTAGTGTTCAAAAGAATGTAACTATATCCCAAAAAACTATTAAAATGTTTATATGAGTATTATACGTGTATTTTTATTATGCTTGTAAAGAAAACGAAGATCTCAAATGAGTCTTGTTTATGTTTGTTTATCTAATCTTAACTAAATAAAAGAACACAAACATTTATACTAGTAGATTTTTTTTATTTATTAATTAATTTGAGAAATATGGTTCTATGTATTACAATAGAGCGTTTAAATGAGAACAATACTAAAGTTATAAGGTTTTTGTAGGATTGTATTTTCCTTAGTTTGATCACATGTTAAGATTATAGTATTGATGGACCCTCATAGAATAATGCTTGTCTAAATCATTGCTCTTGGTGAAGGTCATTTTTAATGAAGTTTTCTCTTAGTCAAACTAGGTTCGGGTGAAGGAAATTAGATACGAGTGAAAAAGTATTACTAAGTCACTTCATATGTGAGTGATTTAGTAACATATGGGTGACCAAACACATTCGAGTGAATCAAGTTACATGATGCGGATGACTTGATTCACATACGGGTATAAGAATTTCCTAAGTATGATCAGATATGAGTAAACGAATGCAAGTGAAGAAACCTGACATACGTGTGAAGCTTTCAAATGCGGCTAATATGTGAATCAACTTCTATTCCTCACACCTAAAACTAAAAATGCATACACCAGCACATATAGTGTAATCATTTACGTTTACACTAGGGTATAACCGGTGACACTTGCGGTGTAATTACATTAACGCATAACAAAAGTATAACGAGTAATGCATTTAGTGTAATCACTGTTACAAATGCTAACACATGTAGTGTAATCATTCTTGAATTAACATACTAAAGTATGCAACAACACATATAGATTCAATCACCAATGCATAAAAAAACATGTTTAATAACCAATGCATACAGGAACTAGACTATAGTAAATATTGCATGTATTGTAATCAGTAATGGATATCACAGATGCATACACCAACAAATGTATAGTGTAATCGGCCAATGCATATATAATGTAATCACCAGTGGACACACTAACACATGTAACGTGATAACTAGCTAATGCATAAACTAAAGTACAATCAGTAAAACATTTGTTAATGTCATTAGTTTATAAACTATGTTTAATAGATACATGTAGTGTAATCCTCAATGCGTACAATAAACATGTATTATGTAATCACCAATGCATATACACATACAAAGTATAGTAAATAACATGTATTGTAATAACCGACGCTTATATTATACTGTTACGTCTTCAATTTATTCACAAAAATGTTACCACGTAAAATTTATATATTACATATAAGTGTAGTTATCAACATATAGAATGTAGTATCAAAGTGTTTATTTGAAAAGTGTGAACCTTATCTATCGACATATTTACAAAATATAAAATCTAAGATGTTGTTGTTGCAGTTAATGTTATTATTGTATAGTGGAACAAAAACATTGTAGAAGTCTAAGGTGAAAAGGTAATCATTATCCAGAAATAACGTACTTCACGCGACCTGGTGTTAGCTATTTTCTTTGTTTCTCTTTCCTCGTGCCACACATTCATTCCATAAATAATATATTGGTTTAGTTTTTAAACAATATATCGATTTCATAGCGTCATAATTAGTAGTGGAAGTGGACCCAGATAGTTAGATAGGAAAAATGATGTCATGTATATTACACCGGGTAAGTTCGGTATGTTGTTTTAATTGGAATTAATGACGACAATTTAATTAAAAAAATACAAGCAAGACGTTAGTGAAATTAAGTTAATACAAGCTACGATTAGAAAGAGTTAAAACAAATTTCAGTCCATCCAAACGAATTGCAAATCTTAGCCCTATATTTTCTAGATACTAATGTTAAACATTGAGCGGTATATTGGAAAATATGCATCTATTCTAGATATTAATGTGTAAACATTGAGCGTTATAAGGACTCCAGCCTCGCTCCATCATATTAAGAAGAAATAAGATCAAATATATTAACTGATGAAGAATATAATAGTACGCTCCAAGATCAATTCTAGTCATCGAGAAACTACACTCGAAAAAGAACTTAGTTAAGTTTTGTATTGTCCCAAGGTGACACCATGTCGCAAAAGTGGTTTACACCTTAAACGAAGGTTGTGAATTCAAATTTCGTAAAGTGCATGTGTGATGATTTAAAAATAGACTGTACGTTGAAAGTGTTTGGTCGCGTAAAACCGGTATGTATATGGTGATGATTGCGGCATGGTGCGGACTAGTCTTCGATCGGGCATGGTATGGGTCCATGGAGCCAGGGCTGCAGGTGGGTTAGTACATGGATGCCACGTGGCATGAACATGATTAATTAACTATTAACTAGTAGTTTAATTAATTAGTTTATGGGTTAGTGGGTTCTTGTGCTTTTGCGTGCAGATAAGTTAATGGAACGCTTTTACTTTTTGATTTGGTCCTTGGATTAATGGGAAGATGGATGTCTTTCTTTCGCTTTGCCATTGGTCAACCCACAAAGGTATCATATTTTCTGGAATATGATTCTTTTTTACGTTCTAACTTCAAATTAAATATATCATGTGAAAGAAATGTATGGGAATATTCTTAAAATAATAAATAAAAAGTGAACTTTCTAGGTTGATCGAATATTAGAAAAGGAGAAATGAGTTTTGATAATAATCTTTTTTCTAGATATAGCAAAATAACATGGTTATAGATTCCAAATGTGATAGAAGTGATGAGATTCTAAACGGCACAAAGCATTTTATATGCGCGTATGTGCATTGACCGTGATTGTGAACTATAAGCATAATACATTACGTTTAGATGATGCACTTTGCATTTTATCGCCAAACCCTTAAGAGTTGCTTTTACAATTTGGACGTGATGATTGAAAGGCATGGTGTTGGGTTGATTGACGGTTCATATAGGTTTAATCTAGTATCACATGTATCTGAATAGTTTGTGGTTGGGAACGTAGTCTCATGACTCCGAAATGTTAGGGTTGGGGCACGAAGGGTGGTGTCAGTTTGAAACGATGTCCATGAGATGCAATAGGGTGGTTCACGTCGTGTGTTTGGAGGGTTATATTGGTTCATGAAAAGCTACATGGTAGCAATGGTCGTGAAGATTACTCTTTTAGCATTCTATCTTCTGTTAATATTATGTAATTTATGTGCATTTTACCATATACACTATTTTTTTCCATTAACTCTACTAATCATATTTAAAGGTATGGGTAAATCCGATATTTGGAGCTTTTAATCATCTTATTTATTTCATTTCAATTTCTCGTATAATATATTGACATTTGTTACTTACAAGTCATTATGTCATTTTAATGCATCAACGTAAAAACCACTTAATAATAATCAACTTCTAACTTTTCTCCACTTTTTGCACCATAATTGATAACAAAAATCATGGGTTAAAAGCTACTTTTATAGTAAACTTCAGTTTAAGAGTTTCAATTTGATTTTTACAAACATGAATCTCAAAGTTACCCCTGAACATACTAAAATTGAAAAAAGTTACCCTTCAATATACTAAAATTTTAAAAGAGTTATAAGCGGCATATTCATATTTATCAATAAACATACCAAATTATGCTTGACAATACATATGTATCTATAAATAAATACACTAAATAAGAATTCCATAATTAGGTTAAAAATTTGTAAATAGCATATTACGCTGAGTACACTGTAATACACACGTACCTATATTTACATATAGACATTGGCGGAGCATTGTTGGGATCGTGGGGGCCGCCCCCCCCCCCCCCTTTTTTTTCGTCGGTAGTGTTAAACTTTAGTCTGGTAGTGTAAATTTTTGGTCCGGTAGTGTAAATTTTTATATAAAACTCGAGTTCGCCCCCTCCCCTCCTAAAAAGAAATAATTTCACCCCCGCCCCCCTACGGAAGTGTTCAAGCTCCGCCACTGCATATAAATTTTATTAAAAACTGAGACAACGCAACGAACGAAAAGTAACTACTAGTTTTATCACAACAATCACGAAATCAAACGGGAAAGGGATTCCTATTTGGTAATTAATATTATAATGAATTTGAACACCGGGACCGTTTTTCCATTGGCAAAGACCAATGTTGGAGTGACTATGGACAAGCATGCATTTTTAGTAAGAAATATTAATATGATGGCATGAGACGTATATGATTGTGTTTTGGCTTATATGTCCCCTCTAATATTATAAATAAATATATCAAGTAATAATATGATTAAGGAAAAAAGGCCTAGGAAAAAGTGTAACGGGGTGGAGTTTGGAATCATTAACATCACCTCCCATTTTATCTCCACATTTTCATAACTTTTTTTATTATTATTTAATTTAATTATATGCTAATGTTCGTTTATAAGCATGAAAGTTCACATTAACTTTTACTAAACCCTTACGGACACGTAGAAAAATGTAGAAATAGAACAATGCTAATAGTGAAACTATTTGTTATATCTAGAAAAAAGTTGTCTTATTTTCAAAAGGAGATCAAAGATAAGATTTAGTTGAGGGCCTTGTTGATGATTACAAACCTTGAACCATAACAAAATTTAGTGAAGCTATGATATTTTAGTTATATGAGGATCATGTTTAGGTTTACTTATTTTAGTTGAAAATTTTTTTTTATAAAAAAACTTATTAACTTTTGACTTTTCAAAAAGAGTTTTAAAAAAAATTGTTTGGATTAACTTATAAACTAAAAAGTGATAAAATGATAAAAAATGACATACTTCTAAAAATTAATAGGAGTTTATAAGGTAGTGCGGTGGTATAATAGAAAATTGGACAAAATTTTTTTTAAAAGTTAATAAATCGCCCTTTTCTTACTTTTCAAAAATTTATTTTTACTTTATATATATGAAAAGTCAATGTGGAAAAGACTTTTAATATTACCAAACATTTTTTTTAATTTTTCTACTTCTCAAAAGTTAATAAGTCAAAAGTTGTTATAAGTAAGCAATACTAAACACCCCCGAGATCACCACTAGAGATAAGATCGGCATCAAATAGGTACCAGTATTGAAAATATCGATGCAGAAATTTGAGAAGCGGATATTTGTGTGGTATTTATAGGTACCAGCTTTTCAGTATTTTACCGTTTTGGTGACACTATGATGGTTTCCCCTTTTTTACTAAAATATTTAAAATGTCCCTAAATTATTTTTGAACTTTGCTCATGAATGAGTGAAAAGCAAGAGATTTTACAATGTTTAAGAACTTAATCTTAATTACCATTTCATTGCAATATTTATCATATTTGATGAACATAATATCCAAGAAACCGAACACATGTGTTTTGTATCCGTTTTGTACTTGAAAGAAGTCAATCAGGATGTTTCATGCTCTTGAAACATCATACTCCTTTAGACCATTAGGCACCTTAGAGAACCATGAGTGATGCGAGTCTTCCTTCTTCTTGAATGTCAATTAAAGAATTGAATCATTAATAATACCAAAAACATTCAGACTTGCCTCAAATTGTATGAAAACATTTATGCTCTTGAATTTGAAATGTAAAACACACAAAATGTCCCACAATTTGTATAAAAATGGTAAAAATAGAAAAAAGAAACCATAACTTTTAGTGCTTAGGACAAAATCGGTACTTTTCGGTTTTTAACAGTACCAATACCGAAATTAGGCAAAATAACTACCGCTACTACTTTTGTTCGGTCGGTATCGGTTACATTTTCTCTCTCATATTGGATAAGAGGAGAACTCTATAGCTAAGTGTGCTCGGATGATAATAATATTGGGATGGGTGACTTCTTGAAAAGTATACATACGGGCAATTAAAAACAAATTTGTAAGCTTCATATAGACAAAGTGAACAATCTTGGTAGGTATAAGAGTCAAAATATAAAAACGATATTAGAGTCACTCTTGTGGCATTCGAGATGATGGGCAATCCTCATCAAAGGTGATGATCAAGGTGTTCAAGAGGGAGTCTTAGACAGATATCACATCCATGATAAAGATGGAGAGGTAACCTCATCGAGGATGGTGAACCAAAAAGGGATGATGTTTGCAACATCCTAGGAGAACCTCAAATTGGCCGTGGACATGAATGATGCTAGACTCATAAGAAAATGTATTTTCAAATATCACAATTAATGTGTTTTGGTCGCTTTAGCTGTAGATGACATGAGAACTTTGTAGTTAAGCTTGATCGGGTGGAGGTGTTTTATGGATGGATGACTTCATGAAAAGTTTCACGAGAAAAACCAAATTAAAAACAAATGCTTCTCACACGCAAAACAACTAATATTGGTTGGTGAGAGACCTGTAACAATAACGTTACAGTAATAATAACTAAAGTGTCGGTTATACGAGTTTATAGCCGATGAATTTGATTAATTAAAATTAGTTTTGATTAATTACTTGACTAGATATATTTTATTTAGCTAATAACCTATTGGACCTAACCCATATACCACACGACAACTGAGGCAAACAAAACAGTATCAATGGAGAATCGTAAGCAACCACTGGGAACCATAAATTATTAAAGTCGGGAAGCATTCTATGTTAGTGTCTCTTTTTCCTTATTTATATAATACTAGATTTAGTAAACACGTGTATTATACGAGTTTAACAAATAATATTAAATATAATGAATTTTATTAAGTATAAAATGATATTTTAATATAAAATAAAATTTAAATTACGTATGGCTAAAAACTATAAGTAAATAAAACAATTATATCAACTTTTTAAGTTTTTGTATTAATTTTTTTTTCTAAAATAAAAATTAAAAATTTTGTTACAAAACAAACTATTTTAAAAAATGTCATTTTAAAATTTTTCTTATTGTAATTTTTAGTTTTATTATTTTTTGGTTTATAAAAGATTTACTTTTTAAAAACACCAATTTTAAAAAAGTTTGATGTTTTGTGAAAATTTCTTATTTTAAAAAAAATTATTTTTTAGAAATAACATTAATAAAACTTTTTTTTATTAATTTATTAAAAATTATTTTTATTCTAAAAATATTAAATAATATTATTGGTAATTAAAGTAATTATTATATAATAGAGAGAAGCATAGAAATTTAGTGAGAAGTGATGTGGTGTTGCCACATGTTATTTTAAAAAATTATTTTATTAGATTAGAAAGATAATACAAACATTGTCAGTAATTGTATATAATGTTTAAGAACTTAATGATTGTCCTGCCTTTAATATCAAAAACACGTTTTATGCGTATTGGATATGATGAGATGAGAACCCCACAGTTAAGCGTGTTCAGGTTGTAGCAATCTAGGGATGAGTGATTTTCTTGGAAAGTTTTCACTTACCAAAAGCAAATCCGTGAGCTGCTAGTGAGCAAAGCGAACAATATTGGTGGTATGAGTGGTCAGATGTTACAAATGGTATTAGATCCATTTCTGTGCCATTCAGAATGATAGGGCAAACCTTATCAAGGACGGTGAGTCACCCGGGGTGTTTAGATGGATATCTTAGGCAAATCCCACATACATGAATGAGATGGTGGGACAAACCATATCAAGGATAATGAGCCCAAATGGGGGGGGGGGATTGTAATGCTCTAGTCAAATCTCATATCAGCCATACGAGGAGATATTCTTGGGTCATAAGCAATGTACTGTCTCTAATATAATCAACATGTTTTGTGCGTATTTACTGTAGATAAGAGGAGAACCCCATAGTTAAGCATACCCAGGTGCTAGCAATGTAGTGATTGGTGACATCTCTGAGAAGTTTTCATCTGGGTAATTAAAAGTAAATCCGTGAACTTTTTGTGGGTAAAACAGACAATATTGATGGTATGAGTGGACGGATGTTACATTTTGCCACCAAAGGTTTGCTACGAATTTAGCTAAGAATTGTTCTACGCTTTTTTGTTATGGATTTTAACTATGGAATGTTAGCATAGCCATAGAATTTGCTACAACTTGACTGCAAAAATTTGATGCAAATTAGCTATGGCTTTTAGATACAGATTTTACTACACTTAGCTACGGAAAATTTTTATGGTTTTTACTAGTGATTCTACATTTTAGTAAAATGGAGTATTATTTTTATGGCAAAGGCATCAATATATAGCTTTTGAGAAACTCACCTAATGTAACTGTTGTAGTTGAATAACAAATGCTAATGGATTGAGATTTGAAGATGGTTGCTTGCCTTCAAAAAATTAACAAGACACAGGTTTTGATTGAAAGTAATATTAATATATAGTAATGTATCAAAAGTAATATTAATATAAAGCAATACAATATATAACAATATTAATATCCCAGTTGTGTTTATGAGATTTTGATCGAGAAACCTTCTGTCGCCATTAAGGTAGATTCCGATTTCTTTTAGGTTTGTTATATTCTAAATTTTTTCGGTATTAGCCCATTGTCGGTTAACCGATTTCTTTTCCTAATCCCAAGTTTATTAGAAAATAGGTACCAAGTACACTATATCGAGTCGGTTGTCGGTAATAATCAGTTTTTTTCGATAATTGCTCACCATGTTGATACTTTGTTTTTGAGTAATCTAACCATTTTATTATCCAAAAACTTTATGTGTTATATATATTAAAGAAAGTTATTTTTTATTTATATTCTAACGAGGAATTCATTTCACAAACATTATAAAATTAAACATCAAATTGAACCAATAACAATACAGATGAAATATTTACATTATTCTTGCTTTTCCCAATCGCATTAACTTATATAATTTTTTTCAAGGGCAAGCTAAAATAATTACTAACTTTTTTTAATTTTGACAATTTTTTTTGAATGGCAAATGTGCGACTCTGCTTCGGAAATATGTGTTATCTTAATCGGGCCCACCTATTCGTTTCACAGCAAAGACCGCACCCCCCAACCCTCTCAGTAGTAAATCCATTGTTGAGAAACCCCATTGGCTCAACACTGAGCATTTTGCTTAGAGTAAGACTTGAGCGCATGACCTCCCAATATTTAATTTTGGTACTTAATTACAAAATTTAAACCTTTAGGGGATGTTTGGTTCACAGAATTCTCAGTAATTGGAATTGGAATTGGAATTGAAAATTTTTCCATTCAAAATCAGGTTTGGTTGGTCAACGGATGGAATTGGAATTGAAATTGGAAAATTTTTCCTCATTCATTGTAATTCACATTTCTTTCACTTACTTATGGAATGTTTAACAATCCAATGAAATGTTCAAAATTAAAATTCCAATTTTACTCAAAATTGACTAACCAAACACGTTGTCAACTTCAACAACATTCCAATTCCAATTTCAATTCCAATTCCATTTCCAATTCCAATTCCAATGCCTTTGCAAAACATTCCGCGAACCAAACGGCACCTTAGTGTATTGTATAGAACAAAAATATCTTTCCGTTTCAACTTTCCTTTCGAGAAGCACACCTAATAATCTATTAAACTATAACATATTTCAAGACGGGAATTTTGAATCCCCAACACTAAGGAGGGATATCATAATATTTTGGTGACATAGGCTAAATACTCTTTTGGGGGTGTGTGTGTGAAGTAATGGGCACATAATCTATAAAATCTAATAAAAGAAGTTTTTTTTTTTCACTTGTCATTCTCTTAAATCATATTTTTGACATTTGTGTTTTGTTTTTAAACATTCTCACTTTATTTTCACTCCAAAAAGGTATTACAACAATTTAAACACTAAAACTAATTTCTCTCTTTTAATAAAAATCAATTTTATTAATAGATATATTTATCTCTCTCATCTAGATTTTTAAAATCAAGCCATGTTTTTAAAAATAAAGTTTATCAAGAAAATTAAAAATCATATCTTTTTATCAAAATCTAAATAATAAAAAAAAAAATTTTATATAATATAAAATTTTCTAAAACACTAAATCTTTTTGAAATAAAATATTTTAAATCGTTTCTTTTTTAAAAAAATTATAAAATTATAAAATTTTCTAAAGCAATTTTATTAAAACAACCAGAATAATTAAAAACTTGAGTTTTTAATAAACAAGATTTTTATAAACAATAAATTTTTTATAAAAAATTTTTAAAACAAATATTTAAAAATAAAACTATTTAGATAAGAGAGTTAAAAAATAGTATAATTATTTTATTTCTTGAACTATTACGTATATATAATTTTAATCATATTTTATATTAAAATATCATACTGTAATTATTAGTGTTTATTACTAACTATAATACGTAAAATAAATGGGTTTCGAACCTATATATTTATCTATATATCTATCTATCTATAATAAAGATAATTTAAAATAAGATTTGACACAATTGTAAGTTTTATCATCTTAACTTTCTCATTTTTCTTTATTATTATTAACAATATTGAATACTACTAATATTAATCATACAATTTTCATATTAAAAAATATAATTTAATAAATTAAAACCTATTTTTTTTATTAAAAACACAATTTTTAGAAACAAAAGTTTTATAAAATATAGAATACAATAACCTTTTTGTAAAATAAATTAATTTTTCTTAAAACAAAATATTTAAACCCACATTTTTTTATAAAATAAAAGTTTAAGAAATTAACATAGTTTTATAATCATAGTTTTATTATTTCGTAAATTTTTATTACTAATTATTTAGTATTTTATTTATTCAAGCCGTGTAATACATGGAATACTAACCTAACAAAAAGATATAACTAAACAAGTTTCAATAAGTTAATAATCAAATTAACAACTTTCAATTTCAAGCAAACATTAACAAACTATACATACTAACACACATAATAACATTCACCAAAGAGCACGTAATCCGATCGTATCAGAATCGTAAAATGACATATCTCTCATATGGTAAGAATTCAAGTTATTCTATTGTAATCAAATAGTGTAGATTTAAAAGTAGTCATAACTGTGGTATTTTGTCATTTAAAAAACATATTATCATTCAACTCGAATATTTCGGAGTTGTTTAAAATCAGAATTGAAAGGAGTGTGTAACCATGGACAGACTGTAGCGACTCCAACAAAGTTTTCATCAAGGGGGCGGCCCTTCAAGGTTTTAATTAATGCTAATAATATTGTTATATTGCAAATCGTAATTGAATTATTTTTATAGATTTTAATAAATTGCACAGATTATAACGCAGATAATTGGTTGTTTTTAATATTGATGGAACTCAAAAACATATGAATAATAATAATGTCGTTGAAATTTGGTGTTGGTGTGCGATATGTGACTACATTGAAACCCTTTTCAAATCAACCTAATGTGAAAGGAATTTCGTTATGGGCCACAAACGTTAGCACTAGATCTCATGCCATTATCTCTTGTAACTTCCCAAAATGTCCCACACGCTAATAAGAATCACAAGAAGTCATTGTATGTTATGAATATACCTTTCAGACAGTCTTTCTATGTTATGAACTAATCAAGAGGCTCCATTTGGAAGAGTTTAAAGGGTTTAGGGGCACGTCAACCCCACCACTGCCACCCACCCAACCCTAGAAAGAAAGCCACAATTAAAATACGTGAGACGGTGTCGAATGTTTTCAGAACCAAGCCTAACAGTAAACCGGATGTTTACTGGTCTGCTGGTCGGGCTGCATCAAACCCGTCGTATAGTATCGAATATAAAAAACGGATAAAATTATAATTATTTGAATAAATATATGTGAAACAATGATAATATCCGGTGATGTAATCGAATAATTGTCAACGGACAATGGTTATAGCAATTAATTGACGTACTTTTTTAAGAAGAGTTGCGTTGTTAGAACTTAAATTTTGTAATAGTTATCTGATGATATAAATGATTTGATTATATTCCCTTTAATATTATATATATTGTACGTAATCCTATATATAATCAATTACGGGAGCTTAAATATGGTTGAACGGAGTTATGTTAATAAAAGTGCCTGAAGCTTATATTTAGAGTTTGATCAGCTCATGTGTCTAAACAAAATAATATTACTATGTATTTTGATAATATTTCTATTATAATAATCATATGATTAAATAATGATTACTATCGTATATAAAATTACAATAAAGTGACAAAAATTATAAATTTTATTTATATATAGAATATAGTTATAAATATATGTATGTATATAACTAAAATGATTAATATTTAATAACAAACTTTTACTTTTTCTCATTTTTATGTGTATAATTGAAATGATTAATATATAATCACTAAATAAACAAGTAGAACCCGAGCTAAGCTCTAGTTGAAAATTATTAACATGTTAATCTCGAGCTTTATAACGAATAGGGTTTCAACATCGATCTTTGACCAAATACTAATAGGGTTACCCGTTGCGAATAAAATATCATTAGAGTTACTTCTTAAATCTAGTAGCAAGTTTTCTATTCATCGGTAAACCCTTTGCCACACATATACGGCTTTCTTGAAGCCTTATTTTCATGTACATTACAATCAAAAGTTACAAAGGTAGATGTGACATTATATGACTACAAGCCATGTTTTCTGGCCATCGTTTTACTTATTCATGTCACCATTATTATTGTATACAAAATAGTAAGAAAACATAAAATGTTTCATCCATTCTTTATAGTTGTAGCTTCGTTATCGATCACGCACTATAACCAACGATTGCAGGATCCCATTTTCCCAAGGTATACGAGCTACATGTTGCCTTAGCAGCTTCATCCATGGCTTCCATGTTATAACCGTTGTTGCACAAGGTTGCGAATGTTCGCGTATGTTTCATGCCATACTGCGTCAATGATCCACAAAGCGTCTCAAATGTTCGAACCTAGATCAATCAACAACTTAAAACGGTTAACGAATGACAAAAAGAGAAGGTAAGTGATTGTAAAGTGAATGTGATCGATTGATAAAGATGTTTTTGGTTTACCATCGTTTTAAGACAACCCCAATCGTCCACAAGGGGCTGTCCTTCGCCCCTAGTTAGTCCATGTTGTTGGTCTCCTAATAACTTGTCTTTTATCGTATTGACACTGCCATCCAGATGCTCGCGGTGTGTCGTGATTTCCTTGATTGTCTTGAGTAGTTCCTCCTTTTCTTGTGATTCTCCGCTCAATTTCTTGTACTGTAGAATATGAAGTTGTGTCAGTTGTAAAATAACTACAAAACAGAAGGCTTTCAGAAACATCCATCGAAAATCACCCGATGAAAGTGGTAGCCGTTGGTGATAGTCGGATATAGATGTATACATTTTTTTTAGTTTTTGATGGATTCAAGCCGTCAAGTGATATGAGTTTTGTAGTAGTAAAAGAGATCACTATATATAATATGTATTTTGTATCAAGTATACATACCGTATGCCACATTGAATGAAGATCGGCTTCTCTTTGATCGACGACACCCATGGAGTCGAAAGATTGCGAAGGTTTCGCGGTGAGGCTCGAACCGCAAGAACCTTGGTAAACAGAAACAGTCTCATTGCTTATACGTTGTGTACCATATTGCATCACATGAGATCCTTGGGAAGAATTGTGATTTAGAGTCCTCAATTTCACCTACAAACATTTTGTGTCACCAAAAGACCATCATGAATACCAATATCTTGCTTTACACATAATTATTAAGGGTCGTTAAGACTATGTTAACAAAGAAAAACCATAAGACCATCTCCAACCCGCGGCCAGTGAGTGTCCATGGGCGATAAAGTTGTTTAATGTGACATCTGACTAGACATGTTTATAATTGTTTTTTAGTTAGGATTAGAGATGGTCTAATTAACCAACCTTCAAGTATTGTTCTTCTAATGTTTCGGTCTTCAAATCTTCCACATCACTGAGAAAAGGAAGTCGCAAAAAGTATATTTAGTGACGATATCAAACAGTTTAACGTTGCCAAGTATGCTAATGAATAAAAAAATATTTAAAAATACCTATCTTCCATCCACGCAATACTGTATAAGTCACCTAAGCAAGTGTCATACTCTTGAGGTGGGGGAGGGGTCATATCGGGGCAATAAGTCCCCCAACTACTCTCGTTTGCATTCGATGCAGTTGTCACATATATGTTTAGATCTTCGGGTATAAGACCTTCGAAAATGCTTCCGCTTTCACATGCTTCTAGGTATATAACCTACATTATAACATTCAAACGATTAATACGTTCTTTGTCATGATCATAAGTAATCATCGATGGATCGTTATCTTACCATCTCGCTATATGTACCCATAGCATGTTTTGTCTTCAAAACTTGGATGAAATCGTTAGCGTAAATGAAAGGCCCACTTGGCATCCCTGTTGTAGTTAACAAATAACAAAACAATCATGTTTTTAATGTTTAATTCAAACTTTACATAAAAAAGAAAGTAGAGATAACAGAATACCTAGAATTCCAGGGCCTCCATGATCGGTGTAATACACAAAGATTTTATCGAGCGGGCTGCTAGCTACAACTTTTCCGCTTCCACCGGTCAAGGCCGAGGTGTTACCAAGAAGTGCAGCGTAGAAATTGGCCGCTGTCACATTTTCTCCGGTGTAATCCTGACACATAATAAAAAGTCGTTTGATGATCAAACTTAAGGTTGTTCAAAAACTCATGGCTCGGTGGAAACATACTTGTTTGTAAGCGAGTTGAGCTCGGTAGAAATATGCCCGTTTGTAAAAGAGTCGAGCTCGAGCCAATATATGTTTGACTTGAGGCTGGCTCGTTAGCTAGCTCGTTTGGCTCATTTAATTAAAGTTATAATTATAATATATATATAGATTTCACCAAAAGAACCTCATCGACACCTTTGGGGCAGTTTTTAGTGTGTTTATCTTGTTAATTACATCATACCTTAGGCACCCCAGCATAAACATCTGAGCCGTTGGGACTATTGATTATGACACCAGGCCTTGGATTCATTTTGTTATTGGCAATGTCATCGTACATGAACACAATTATGTTCTCGTCTTTCAACCCACCCCTTTTCAGTATTTGATACGCGTGACAAACATCCGCCTGAAAAACAAATATATCATTCATGTTTATTTAAATAGAGATTCAGTTTGGTAAACCAAAAGTTTAACAAAGGCGCACCTGATGGCGATAGTTGTAGTAGCCATTTGAACCGGCTACTAGAACTGCCCATTTCGTGCCGTTGAAGAACGGAAATTTGAAATTTGAAGAGAATAAACTAGCACGGGTGGCTTCCGAGAGTTGTACCGCAAGCAGTGTTAGTAGTACCGAAAGGAATTTTAAGGCAGCCATAGGAAGAGAGTGTATTTAATAACTTTAGATGGTTTCACGTATATATATACACATTGTTGAAGTGAACTTTTGTTTAGGTGTTGTCGAACAAGAAATTTTAGTTGTCTCCAGAGTTTTGAGGTTTGTCAGAAGACAAAGATTATGAGATAAGAAAGCAACGAAGAAAACATTGTACGGAAGAAACAACAATGTTGTGTATTAATTAATGTTGATTTGGTACGATGATATCGATGTCCAAAATGTACTGGAAATTATCTGGATTACATTATTTTGTTCTCATGAGCTATCGTGTTCGGTTTTGGGGATTAAACGACATAATTACTTTCTAATGAGTATCATAGGAATGACTTAATACTGACGACAGATTATGTATGGATATAATTCGTTAGATTAGCGATGGAACCATATGGAGACTTTTGAAAAGTTACCTTATGACTCAAAAAGTTAAGTTAATCACTAATAATTTACCGACAGAAAACTAATTGTTGACGCTAATATGTCTGGATATTCCATAGATTACCCTCGGTTAACAAGCATATCACTAATCCACGTCGATGAATCTGCCTACGTCAAACATGTGTCGCTAATGATACTGCCAATTATTTGGAGAATGCGTGTTGCCTTTGGCCTTGGCTTTGTCGGCCATATCTTACCGTCGCTGTCGGATGGTGGTTGTCTGGTGGTTTGTATCGTCGGAGAATTTGAGATTGATTTGGGCGATTACACAGGGAAATTAGGGTTTGTAGTCGCAACGAGATAGTTCTTTGATCGATCTAGAATAGTAGAATTGGGGAAAGAGATGAAGTGGTCAACGAGTCAAACCGAGGTGATAGGGTCTTAAGTCAAGGCGTAAGGTGCAAGCGTATAGTCTTTCGTATGCAAGGCATGACATATTTATATAAATGTTTTTTTTTAATATTTCTTATGGGTTTCTAACATCTTGTATCTAAAATTTACGTTAAATGTGCTTTTTTATATTTCTTATAGGTTTATTCAATGAGTGATAACATTAGTTCAAGATTAGGCTAAGCTCAATAAATTTCGGCTTGATATGAGCTTTTAGTTATAAATAAGCTCTATATATAATTTAATGTATAAATAACTTATATGTACAATCTAAAAAGCTATACGTAGAAAATAGTGATGCATGAATCATCTTATGCACATGTAACATGAGGCGTACGCCATAGGAGTTTTTTTCATACACCTTGAACGTCTTAGGTGCGCTTTGTATACACCTTATGCCTCAAGTTGCTAAAAACTCGCACATCGCCTTGGTGCGTCTCGTGTGTTTCAGGTGGCTTTTAAATCCCAATTATTAAGTATAGCATATAAATTTCAATCATCTTGAACTCAAAACGCTACACTTTATGATGATTAAAGTAAGAAAATTGAGTGCCTTAGAATCCATAGTTGATTGGTTTTATTTTCTTTGTGAGCTCTGGATACAATCAAAACTTAAATGGGCTGATATAATATATACTTCATATATTTTATTGGGCTTGAGCAGCCCACCAGGAAAACAAAACGAATTTAATACTTAATAAATATATACTATAATTGTAATTAATATATAATATATATTTATTCCAAATAAAGATTGACTTAACCATTCATATTAGTTCAAATTACTATTTCTCCAATAATAACAACTAAAACCATGGGTTAATTAGTGATAGTTATCGCTCTAAATAATTATACACACAACCTTTAATTTGTGTAAATATGTTAAAACTCTTTTAACCATATTGATTATCTGCAATTGCTTGTTGTATGATCATTTAGGATCATACACATTGGCAGCAACAACATATTTTGTTACTAGGCTTCTATGTTTGAAAATCTGTCATTTGCATAATCATCAGACTATGTCAATACAGATAATAACGAAAGTCTAGTAACATTTCGTTACCTTTAATATGCCGGATTCATATTAAAGGCATCAACCATCACCAACCAATCAAGATACACTTACTTTACCATTGGGATGGTTCTAGACAGTGGCGGAGCTTAAACATTTCCGTAGGGGGGCGGGGTGAAATTAAATTTTTTTAAGGGGGGCGAACTCGATATTTATATAAAAATTTACACTACCGGGCCAAAAATTTACAATAGTGGACCAAAATTTAACACTACCGGCGAAAAAAAGAGAGCCCCGGTCTCCACTATCCTCCGCCAATGGTTCTAGGTAGAAATATATTATGATACGACAAGTGACATGAGACCAAAATAATTTATTTATATTTTATATATCATTGTTATATCCTATGATCTCTATTTGACTTTGATGTTTGTTGTTTATGATTTTTCTTTATTTGGACGCTTCGATGTTTAGGAATTGTGATAATTGGGTTCTTATGTATACTTATGGAATTGTTTGGTTGTTATGCTTGAGGGACGGGTCATCGTACATTCTTCAAATGTTAATTCCTTTCAATTAGCTTAGTTAAGAAAAAAAATATATAATTTGTAGAAACTTACATAATTAACTGTATCCAAAGTTTGTCAATCAATCAGTATAGGTTATGTTTTAGCATTTAAATTAGACATCGAGTTAACAAGTTGCAATTCCACTTACTTGAGTGATGGTTATGTTTAAGCATTTGAGAAAGTGTTAACCATAGGAATGTGATATGTGTTCGTTTTAGTATGATTGATTTATATGTTGATTTGACATATAGTTTATAGTGCATCGCATGATTGTGTCTAGCGCGCACTAGTTAGTTTAGTTAAGGATCAGAGGGTGTGTAAGTATATAGATTGCGCTCTAAGTCATTGGTATGAGTAATATAAGTTCATTTCTCGAATCAAAACTTATGCATTTTCCTTTATGATAAAACAAAATTTGCAACACAATAAGAGTATAGAGAATATGTTAAAAGACCATTAAAAAACAGACTATAGAAACATCGATCCTTATAAATATTCTTGTGAGCATAATAAAATAGATTATCAAGATTAACAATAAAATGATAAGATATAACATATTTGTAGTCATACTTTTAATCCAATTAATTATGAACTGGTCGTGGTTCATACTTTTATCTTTAACTAGTTAAAAGGGTAATGTAATAAAATTAAATAGAAGGGAAATTGGTAGTATCTTGAATGTACAAACAATGAAAATCCGATGGTTTGTTGGGATCAAATAACTTTTGCTAGATTTACCATCCAGTCTTGACCCGAGATCTTAAACATTCAATAAATAAAAACTTGAGGGATTATAAGAGATGTATAGTACTGATGATGATCTATGATGTTAAGTTGTTGCCATGACGGTGGTTATTATTTAATTTAAAAATGAAGAGGATAACGATAATGATGATAATAACAACAACAATAGTATTAATAAATCATATAACATGTTTTTTTTTCTTATTATAATTACCCAAATAGCTCATTCAAATCTTATAATCATTACAAGGAAATTATACCGATTGGAATATATTGATAACCTAGTTTTGTTGTTATATAGGGGCAGCGCATTTACCTTGTTTCTTGTTGGGCAACAATAAAATTCATTTTTCAATTAAAACATGTAACCATATAGGAGTGAAATTTTTTTTTATTAGCGATAGAGTCTAAAGTTTTCTTTAGTTAGACGGTCTTATTAGTGGTGGAGCCATATACATCTTTTTCCAGGATTGTTTATTCTCGGTATATGCTTGAGTATTTGTTAACTCGATATTCGTTTTTTATTCAAAGTAGAAGGGGCCAAATATAATAAAATAACATCTCGTCGCAAGCAGTAAATTAAGAGGTGAATTGAGGTTTTTGAGAAAATTATGGTTAATAAAAGATAAATTATTGTTTAATGAATCTTTAAAGAACAACACTTTATCGACTTCAATTATCTTTTTCCCATTTTAGCTTTGTTTTCTTAAATGCAGCATGTATAACATGTTCTTTTCTAAGTAAGCTTAAAAAATCTTGAAGGACTATTGAAAAACTGTAATGTACGTCACTCATAAAAACTACGTGGTCAATTGCCCCAGCTTCGTAGGTTTGCCCATGTTTCTAACCTCCTTTAAGTCCGCCGGGAAATAGAAATCATCTTTCTTACCTTTATCACTATCATCTTATTATACTCTCACCGCCACCATATAAAAAAACATACCAGAAATAACATATACAAACTCGTTATTTTATATGTCACCTTATTATAATTTTTTAAACCTTGGTCTATAATACGTAACAATTTCCATTTTTATTATGATAGCCTTCATTGACATCTACGTACAAATGATAACGATAGTGAGTTTTCTTTCTGTACTAATCGATCCAACCCGACTCAAATTATAGTACTCAAGATGATATTTGGTAACCAAATGATTCTTGCTAACTTTTTTCTTTATTATGATTATGATTTGATGTATAAAAAGACTTAAAATGCTTAATCGTAAAGATAAAGCTAGATTCCATATCTAGAACACAAGACATAGTTTGATGATGAGATATTTCATGATAAAAACGTTTTATTTTACAACAACAATAATAAAATAATGATGGAATTTAAGACCCTAACTTTATTCATGTAATATTAAGTAAAAGAGTAAAATGTGATTTTCGTCACTGACGTTTTGTTGAATTTGTCATTTCAATCCAAAAACTATTTTTTTGTCATTTCAGTCACTGTAGTTTACCAAATGTTGCTATTTTCATCCACTCAACTAACACCGTTAAAACTCTGCTAAATATGAGGGTATTTTAGTCTTTTTGAACACCCTAATTATCCTATTAAAACAAATTAATCAATTAATATTCAATTAAAACTAAAAAACACATGAAACGACTAATGAGACTAGACGCTTCGATTTAAAAGCTTCGATTAACTCTGACCCATGTTGTTCGATTGAGGTCTACCGTGAGATTTCAATTAATCTTCATATTTTGTTCGAACGTGTACCGTTATTTAATTGATTTCTATTGTGGGATTAAGGTTTGTTGTTGACATGCTTTATTTGATGGTCATTGATTGAAATCTAACAGCAGATCATAATCGAACAACATGTGTTAAAATTAATCGAAGCGACCGTTCTCACGAGTCAATTCATGTTTTTTTAATTTTAATTGAATATTAATTGATTAATTTGTTTTAATAGGATAATTAGGGTGTTCAAAAAGACTAAAATACCCTCATATTTAACGGAGTTTTAACGAAGTTTTAACGGTGTTAGTGGAGTGGATGAAAATGACAACATTTGGTAAACTCCAATGACTGAAATGGCAAAAAAATAGTTTTGAGTTTGAAATGGTAAATTTAACAAAACGTCACGGACGAAAATAACATTTTACTCTAACTAAAATTAAACAGAACAGAACATATTAAGCGATTAATTGTTATGTCCCAGAGTTACCATCTTCGACCAAGATTTTAAACAAATAATAATAATTTACATCAAACTAGGTAACTGCATTCAACACAAAACCTTAAGAAAAAGTTTGCGAACCAAATGTAAGACTTTTACGTGATAATTTAACCGTAAGGGTAGAGTTGAAGTAAAAAGTTTATTTAATCTAAAAATTTTAAGAAGAATTATGTGTTTGACATTTTACTCATTGTGTTTTTTTATTATTTAAAAAAAATAACATTTTAGTTATTGTATTAAATAACTCAGCTTATTATGTTAATACGTTTATTGTGTCAAATATGAGTTCATTGTGTCATTTATTTTTAATCATTTGCTATATGTATTCATAGTTGTGTCTTATATTTTATATTATATTGTGTTATTTTTGTTATTATTTTTATTGATTATATAAACTTCTTATCTATCATTATATTTTACAATTACAAGTACACAATGATATAATTTCACCAATGTACTTTTCAAAACTTATAATGTTTAAGATAACATAATATGTTATTTTTTATTGTTTTATAGATTATATAAACTTGCTATTATCTATCATTGCGTTTTACAATTAGAAGTACACAAGAATATTATTTCGTAAAAATAGTTTTTCAAAACTTATAATATTCAAGATAGCACAATGTGTTATTCTGATCATCTTTTTTTATAGATTATATAAATTTATTATCTATTATTGTGTTTTACAATTAAAAATACACAATCATGTTATTTTATCATTGAATTTTTTTAAAATTTATAATATTTAAGATAACATAATGGCGATAAAAAAACATAATGATTGTGTTTTATGTTTTATATAATTTTTGCTTTATTGTGTTATTGTTTTTAATATATTAGATTAATTAGTTGTTAATTTATCAATATGTTTTGAATACTAGAAATACATAACAGTGTCATTTCACAATTATATTTTTTTTTATAATTCATCACTTCAGAAAAACACAATAAATAACAAAAATACACAATGAACTGTACTAAAGACATAATGACGGGTAGATATCATATGTGCTTAAAAACATAAAAAAAATTATTATCTTTTTATGTAATGATTCTACACTCGTTTTAAAAATAAAAAATACTCTTTTTTATGATGTACTTTTTATAAAAAAAAGTGATGTCGTATATAAAAGTTATGAATGTTTAAAAAATAAGAAAACTAGAAAAAAAAATAACAAAAGTGGCTATACCTAAAATACGCCTTTAACAAACTTTTTTTCCTATAATTTGATATTAATCATTAATTAAAAAAATTCATAGTTAAGATTATTTCTTATACTTTTTAGATTTAAATCTTTTTTATTTGAATCTTTCCGTAATATATAAGATAATTATTTAATTGTATGCCTCCTTCTCTTTTATTTTTCTTTTTTATACAAGTGCATCAAGTGCTTCTTGGAATTTACTTCAAATTTTTAAGCAAATTAAAATTAAAATAGTACTATAAAAGTAATAATTTCTATTTTTCATAAAAATGGAGCAGCACATGTATTTATTTAATAGTTGAAGTCGGCAAGGCCATTCCCCACAACATTATTGTATGACCATACGAACATAACCCACCAATTTAGTTAGGAATAATTATTAAAATAGATAGGTAGAATATGAAATATACTCAATTTGACTAAAATAATCCTTATTCTTTTGAAAATAATCCTATATTTAAAAAATAACTTTTAGCTAGGTGTGTTACATCTTTATTCGAGCGCGATATTCCTCTTTTTACGAAGTTAGTGTCGCTATTATATGAACTTGAGAGTGATCAGTGAATCCTACAATATTTTTAGTTTGATACGTGATTAATAAAATTAAGTTTTATAGTAAAATTAAGGAATATATGTTTGTAAAAAATCAAATTAGTTTAGTAATTATTCCTTTATCCCCATTTAACAAAAATAAACATGTTAAACATCAATAACAAAGATTATAGAAGATATAAAAACAAATATACAAGTTCTACAAACGGTCATCGTCTTGTTTAGACTCGATATATAATATACAATACAATTACACAAAAAAACATGTCATTGTCATCGTTGTATTTTAGCTGATAATTAATCTACAATAAAAACAATGCAATTAATCAAATATCTACTCATAACAGAATAATATAATAAACCGATGGTGACGTTTGTTTGTGCAATTATGCCCACTCATTTTTAGATTCAATGTTACGTCTTTAAATTTTACGAGATCAAATGTATCATTTCTGTTAACATGTCACATCTTTGTCACACGTATTTTCTAAGACCCAGTTGTAACCGTATGACGGTTGTTTTCTTCGTCACAATCATTGTTAGTTTTGAGAAAGAAGCTTTGGTCGCAAAATTAGTCACAAACCAATTTTAGCCACACAAAGTAGTCCCAATTTGCTAAACAAGACTTTTAGCCACTCTTAAAACCGATCACAAAGAGGTTAAAAGAGGTTATAAGTTGACATTTGCGACGGTCGTACGACCTATTTTAACAATATATATTCAAATGTCTGCTTTTATCGTAGTGTGTAAAACACATAAAACAAAGACAAACGTGTTGCTTGATGACATCTACAAAATAATAATATTATGAATTATTTAATTATTTGATTACATCATAAATTAACAAAGTAAATCTATTTAAACTCACTCATATATAATTAAGGGACATCTTAATGGTTATCAGGTATACTTTCCAACTAATATTTGTGGGTTTAAATTGTGCTGAGTGTCTCAGTGCAAATATGAAGATTTTAAAATGATTTTAAAAGTAAAACAAGTATACAGTAAATTGTGTGTTTTTCAAAACAAAAAATATGTATATATAACTTATAAATCAACTGTGAATAACATTTAGGATGCAACATAAAGTGGTAAAACTAACTCCGGAACATCAGGGTCTAGCCCTTTGCATAGTTGTTAACGAAAGCAAGCGCGATGCTAGCCAAATGTGCAATATTCAAAACATGTTTACGAACCATGGTTCGAACCTCGGCCTTCATGTTTCTGTCCGAAAAACCATCGGTGCACGTGTCGTCATCCGTTAAAGCAGCACTGACCCACGTTTCAATACTATTCATATTAAACATGAAGTCGGGTCCAGATCGGACCTTGCCCATTTCCACCATGGATATGTGGAGCTCATACGCCGAGTCATCGATCTCCTCGAGGCAATCTTTCATGGCACTCATCTCCCTTCTCGATAGTTTGTGGGTCCGCGAATACGTTATCAGTTGTTTTAAGGTGGACCGCGTGGTGCTGAGGGTCGCGGCTAGCGCGGTTTGGGCCAAGAGTCTCGGGCTGGTTCCGATTCGGGTTGAGAAGCGTGAGAGGTACAAGTAACAAAGCTCAGGGTACAATGTGTTGTGGCATGATTTATAGATGAAATGAGTGTTGGATGTTGTTGGGCTTATTGCTAGAAAGAATATAAGCAATGGTAGCCACATCTTTCTCTCTCTTGATTCTCACTTTAGAAGAATGAAGATAAGAGAGAAATGGGTCATAATATATGGGTAAAGAGGGCATACAATATTATTATCGTGGGTAGGATTTATTATTATGTCGCAATCTAGTATTTGTTGTAGAATTTTAAACGTCTGTTTGGATGCATGATTTGACTCAAATAGTGTTTCTTTAATTAAAAGTATAACGCACCATCAAATCATATGGATAGTTTTTAAGTGTGAGTGAAAGTGAATGTATAGTGTTTGAAGGTATATATATATATATATATATATATATATATATATATATATATATATATATTAAACTGACTTTAAGTAAGATAATGGGTTGATTAAAACACGGGATGTGAAATGTGAAAGTACTTTTATAAATTATATAAATTCTAAAGTGCTTGACTCACACTTATTTTAAGCGTAAAGTTTCTACTGTTATATTACACAATGTCCCTCGTCACTTGAAAAGAAAACATATTTACTACACATATTGATATTTGTTGGAACTATATAACCTTTGTCTTTTGACCACCAAAGGACATTAGTTTAATGGTGTTGTGATGTGCTAAATGATGCCCCTCCCCTAGCAAACCGAGGTTTAAGTCTCATAATAGATTCTGAAGTACAATTAGAAGTAGAATAAACGGTGTTTAAGTTGTGATTCCAACAAAAAACCGCTTAAGCAATACATATGTTTAGAGCCGTTTTTAAAAATAAGCTTAGACATTTTGAACACAAAATTAATTAGATTCATAATCACATATTAAGAAATATTTATGCTGGGTTTAGTTTGTCCTTTAAGTAACAAATGAAAGAGAGTTCACAACTAGGGTTAGAATAGGTTATTTCTTGTTTGTCAAATTATTCGTGTAACTTTAACCAAATATATTAATATCATCTACAAATAAACAAATATATCTTTTACTGGGAGGATAAAATTATTCAAGTTTAATCATGTTCGTTAATTAATTAAAACACTAAACAAAACATAAAAAAGACACACCTGCATAGACGTACTTAAAATCTAATTTAAAATTTATAATAATTTTTTTCATTAATTAAACACGCATTGAATAATCATAAAACCAAATAATATGTTGGTACCTTGTACGAAATGATATATATAAACTATCGTGCTGAAAATTAAAAGTAAATTGCATGGATTAGCTCATTAATTTGTTAAAATTTCAGCGTTTGTTCAAGATATACTCATCCCGAATGTTTTTAGCTTTTTAGTACTCGTCACGTTTGACTGTTTGAGCTTCCATCTTACCTGAGGATAGAGCCACGAGGCAATTTTTATTGAATTTGATTGTGTACTTTATTTATAGATGACACTCTTACATCTATACTAGTAAATGATTACATGTGATAACACATGTTATCATTAGATTTCACCTCATAAAAATTTTCCCCTTAAGGTTTCTTTAACAAATTTTTAACAAATCATGTTATATTTCTTACTTGAAGTTTTTTTATTTTAATTTAATTTTTTGAACGACAAGTGTGAAGTTTTTATTTTTTTAACTACCTCAATCACACCAAACTTTCTATGGATTTTGAATCCGTAATATCAATCATCTCAAACCTTATTTAATTCTTTAAACCTTATGATCACAAATCCTTATTTTTATATAATCGATTTAAAATAAAAACAATAAAGTTTAAATATTTTTGTTTACATATTTGAATTATATATTTATAACTTTTAACCCGTGTGATACAGGGGCTAATAACCTAGTAATCAATATATTTTTAAACTAGGTTATAACCCTGTGTAATACACGGGTTAGATTAAAAAATAATATATATTTATTAAAAAAAAGTTAGAAACTATAAAACATTATTTTGAGATAAAATATGATTAAATTTACGTATAAGTAAATAGTTTAGTTGACAAAATATTTTTATTATTTTTAAAACTTTCATTTAAAAATTTTTTTCCAAACATTTCATTTTTAAAAAAAAGTTTAGAACTTTTTTTCTAAAAGAACTGTTTTAGAAAAAAAATTTTGTTGTTTTGAAACTATGGTATTAATTTTTTTTTTACAAATATTTCTTTTAAAAGAATCTCATCTTTTATAAATATCTTGTTTTAAAACTCCGGTTTTAATTGCTTTTTTTAATTTTTTGTTAAAAAAATGGTTTAATATAGAACTTTTATTTTCTTAAAAAGGTCAATTTTAAGATATTTTATATTTTAAAAAAGGTTTGTTGTTTTAAAAAAATTGGTAGTTTTAAAATTTTTGTTTTAGAAAAAATGTACTTTATAATCAATTAATGTAGTTTCAATTTAAGGATGAAATATGTTTTAAAAAATATTGACTATTAGAAAATTTTGGATTTCTAAAATCAAAGAAAAAAAATGGAAATTAGTTACTTTGACTTTTAAAAAATAAATAAATGATTTATGCGGAAAAATGTATGAGAGCATGAATACGGTGACTACACATGTCCACTTATATAATCATTTATTATAAAAAAGATATTTAGTAACTATTTTAGTACATTTTATCTTTTGAAAGATTAATATTTTATTAAATAATATCAAACAAACGTTACTATAAAAATGAGAGAAAATAATATCATGTGTTTAGGTTCGGCTCAACATATTTGCGGACCTAAAGCGAAATAAAATTTTAAAGTCCTTATCTATATATTATTCTTAAAAACCTTTGTTTGGGCTAGCGTCATAAATTAAACTGTGTATAGTTTGACAGCAAACAACTTAGAGTAGAAAACAACGTAATTAATTGAAACAAAATCAATTACAAAATAGCAAATTAAATTATAAAAAAACAACAAATAGATTAAAGTAAAAAAAACAATTGCAAATGTAAATTAAAATTTAAATAGACAACAATAAATTAAATTTCTCAATAAACAATATTAGAATCAAGCAATCAAGCATAAATCAAAATCAGACAATAATAGTTAGTAGATTAGATGATTGATTGCAAAAGAGATATTAGAATTAATAAACCTAAAAGAACCGTGAACAGTTTACATGCGATTAACTTTTAACAAACTAAGTTTCGTAAGTCGACCTCGATAAATCACGTTTTGTAAGTTGACATCGTTAAATCTTTAAGTATTTTGTTATTCTTTTCCTTTATCTCTAAGCACACAAATATTGATTAGATTATCACATATATTTTTAGCTTAAAATACAAATAAAAGTAATTTATTTAAAATTTTCAAGGCCCTAATGTTTTATTTGTTTGTATTGTGAAAATGCCTCTACCTATGTTTAAAATTTTATGTCGTCTACCTAAAGATACTAAATTTATAGAGTAAATTACATAAAACATCCTTTATGTATATATCAATTTGCACGTTAGGTCCTTAATCTTCATTAATTATGTTAAACATCATTTATCTAATAGGTTTGTAACATATTAGATCCTTTAGTCTAAATGGTGTTAAAACTTCTGTTTAACTTTTCGAAAATGACAAAACTACCCCTATGAAAAACAAATAAAAACAAAACTAAAAGAAGTTGATGGGACCTTACTTTATCTTCATCTCCCTAAATTGGTTCACCTACCCTAATTAAATCTTATTCTTCAGCACTGGAAAATAATGTTCGGTATGCACGGATCACCTTCGTCTTTTACCACCATACGCATATCATAATTCTTGGGTGGTTAAACCCCATACATATCCCTCTCTATTTTCTAAATGTTCAGTTTTGATAAGTTTTCATTTAACGTAAAGTGTTAAAAGCATTTAAAGAAACAACTTTTAGTTTTGGTGAGTTTCCAATTGCTTTAATATGACACTAATGGTCATCAAAAGGCTGGAAAAAGCTATGAACAAATCTTATTGAAATTAAAGATGGATGAAACCAATTAAATAGTCCCACTAAATCCCCCTAACATTCCTAAAATTATCGCACTGGCGTATATCAAAACTCCATCCCCCATATTCAAATGTGTATCAATGGAGGTTTCATGAGAGAGAAAGAGAGAGAGAGAGAGACGTGAATGAAGAGATGGAAGGAAGCTTTGGATATTGTTTTTTAAAGAGGGTAAATTAGTTATTTTAATATAGATTTAACAGAATATTTAGCCTCAATTAGTGAAAAGGCCCTAATTTGTTACAAACCTCTTACGTAAAGGATGTCTAGAGTAATTAATGAAGATTAAGGATCAAATCTGTAAATTTATATATACATAAAAGATGTTTTTTGTAATTTACTCAAATTTATATATAGATGTGAGATGACCCTAGAATGTATGGTGCAGACACATTTGAAAACTCTTCCACCAACAAGTATATTGACATTAAACCTACTTAATTATGACTGATTGTAATCAAAGGCCAAGATTAAAAGTTTGCATATGCTTGCACTGTGTAGGCGATAATTAATGTCATTCAATATCAATAATAATCAGATCATGATATGTGTCTACGATTAGAATATGAAGTTCTTCTTTCTAACTTTATAAAGATAAATTTCTCCCACGAAATAAAAATATCTTTTAAATTTATACTAGTGGCATCTGCTTGCATTTTTACAAAATACTTACATAAAAGCATAAATAAAAAGAAATACGTCACGCATACATGCTCGGAATGTATGTGAAAATAAACTAGACAAAACATGAAAAGAAAATTAAGATCTAACAAAAAAAACTCAAAACGTAATATTTAAAAGTAGAAAAATATGAAAATATAAAAAGGTGAAAATCAAACAGTAAAAGAAAATTTAAAAATAAAAAACATGTTGAAACTGTTATATCTTGATAGAAAAAATATATATCATTATATATGTGTTTAACCATTGTCATCCATATAAGCTATGTGACCATCATAAATGAAAACGTAAGAGTGGACTATATTGACCCACACTCCGCGATGTGACAATGATGATGTGAATGGACGCTATTAATTCCATTTTTCACTCTAACTAAAGAGTTAATTACACGATTGGTCCATGTGTTTTGTCTATATTACAATATTGATCTCAACTTTTAAAAAATTACAGGTTTGATTCTTACTGTTTACTAAAACGTAACACGATTGGTCCCTGAAATGAATGATCGTTAGTTTTTCCAGTTAAGTTGGTGTGAAATTACCAAAATAACCCTTACATTTAAAAATAAAAGTATTACAGGGTCCCACCCTAACCCAACACACGCAACCCCCAACCCCCATCCCCACCCTCACCCTCACCCTCACCCTCACCCTCACTCCTCTTTCATGATCGATGTCGAAGTATCAACCAAATAAGATGTTAATTATGTGTTCCTATTCACCTTAAACTAGTTAAGTAAGTAGGATTGCCGATCCTCGTGGAATTAGTGGTCGGTGTGTTGCGAATCGATTTATATGAAAACAAATAGCTGAATTACTAGATTACTTACCTAGTGCCTCTTGGCTATAAAGATTAGATTTTTAGAATGATTATCAAATTAACTAAGAAAACAAATTGGAAAGATTCACACTTGATTAATAAAACAGTTATAAGAAAAAGCAACCAACTTCGGATCTAGGTTTGGTTTTCGGTAATCGTTTAATTTAACTTGATGGAAAATCTTAATAGGGATTCTGAACATGTAATGATTAAGTGGTATCAATAATCAAGACTTAATAGGTCTTAATACATAATACCAATTCAATTAGAAACCAAAACTTGCAATCATGTAATTCCCGAAAAATTAAATGTCATTCAATAAAGGTTAACCAAAATCATTGCTAAATTAATCAAAACACAAGTTAAACTTATAAAAGAACTTAATGGGTTCTAAAGTTTAATCCCAACAAAATTAAACATAAACGAAAACCTAATCACACAAAACCTAATACCCGAAGTCGATCACGAGAAGATTAGCCGCTCATCGTTCTTGAATGATCTTCAAAATCGTTGTTGATTTGTATTCCGGATGATTGGATTATGTTTTTGAAGGTTGGAATGGTGATTTGGTGGTCTAAGAACGCCCAAAAATCGTCTCCAAACGTATTATGTCGAATAGGGGGCAAGTGGTTACTAAAAGATAAGTAAAATACGTTTTTATAGGGTTTCAAAAACCCTCCCAACGTAGCCTACGCTGGGCCTCATTCTGCTGATTTTTTTAAGCTGCTGGCGTAGCCTACGGTGGCTACAGTAGGCTACGGTAAAAGCTTTTCTGCTGCACTTTGAATCTTTATTTTCTGACCCTTCCAAGACATAGTTTCTCCATATAAGCTTCCAACTTGCATGTTTTACCTACAAAAACACTTCCAATGCATAGTTAACCTATTCAACTTAATCTCATGCATATAAACGACTAATAATATGTAATATTTGACATTTAAACATTTATATTGTCGTTCCAACACCCTTACATCACTTCACCACAAACACCACCTGTGAGGCTTTGACCTCCACAAGCGGTGACTCTCACCCCCACCATGAATTAGCCGGAGAACCACCACCATCGTCGTCAATTAACATCACACCATCGTGTATCATCATCGCTCCATCTTCATCATCATCGCACCACCGTCAACCACCACCACCGCTCAACGTAATCCATCTTCGTCTTCACCGTTCTCCACCATCGGCACACCACCGCTCACGTACGCCGGAGGTTACAATGGAGCGAACGACGTTGGTGATTTTCGATTTACACAATCAAAATCAAAACAGGGCTTTCCGATTTCTGACGTCGCTAACTTCCGCACCACAAAATCACAATCCAGTTAAACATATTCTTGTCACTAGCAATTGTTTTGTTGTTCCATCATGGTGGCTTGTCTCTTGATTTGAACCTAGCATCATCTTGTTGAAGGAACTTCAATTCATCGTTTAATGGCTTGTCTCTTGACTTGAACCCATCCCCGCCTGTTAAGGACGATGATGGTGTACAGGTAGTGGATGACGCAGGTTTGGAATCGACTCTTCCTGTAGCTTTGGGGGCATCCGTCCAAGTAAACTCAGAAGGCGGTGGCAGTGCAGGCGCGGCGGTGGCGGTGCAGGCACGGCGGTGGCGGCGCCATTTTGATCTGGTTGTCGAGACTCGATCAAAAACAATTTAATTTATCGGTCTTAGCTACCTTTATTGTGTAAGATAAGTAAAGTCGTCTCCATAGGGAATATGTGAAAAGTGTTTAATTAACGTGACACGATTAACTAAAAGACTCAAACTTTATAATTAAAAATTGAAACTTGGAATGGATTAATGAACACAATTGCATAAAGCAACAAACTTGATAACGATCTTAATTAAATAACGAAAAACAATCACTTCCGGGTTTCCAATTCTGCAAGATCAACAATTGGTACTTTTAAATTAGGCTTTGTAAGAAACAATACTTCAAGATCTTAGCTTTTGATTAAAGTGATAACAAAGAAACAATCTTTTAAGACTCGTTCATTCACAATGCTACCAATTCACTTATATCACGTTGCCTATTTTTCTTAATGAATTCACGATGCAAGGAAACCGAAAAACTGATAATCAAGCAAACAACTTTATTTATAAGCAAACCTTTTAAGTCAATCAAAACATAATGTTTCATTCAATAACTCCTTGTTCAAAACAAAAACCTAATCAAAGCATACCAATTGTTTCACTTAACAAGAATTGTACTTCCGAAAGTAATCACGAAAAGCCTAGCCCCGCATCATCTTCATTAGATCTTCAATCTTGTGATGTTGATGATTGGAGGTGATTTGGTATGATTAAAGGTGGTTCTTAGGGATGAATTTAGTCCAAAAATTCGTACTTTTTGCTCTGTGAAAGTCTCTATTCGAAACCCTAATATTAGGGATTAAATAGGTTTTGAAATTTGAAACAATCCCCAAAATTTCGTGTTAGACCGTAACTTACGGCCTCAGGCCGTAGGTTACGGCCTACCTTCAACCAGACGGTCAAACCCCCTGTCTTACGGGCTTCACAGATGAACTCAGCACAGGGCCATAGCTTACGGCCTCCCTGATTTTTTCACAACTTTTTTTCGTTTTCAGCACCTTTCAAGCTATAGTCTTGCTATCCTTTGTAACCTTCTCAAATAATGCTCTTTAAGCTTCATTCAACCTATATTTCAAACACGTAATAAAGTGATTATATTGGATATCAAAGTTAGGTTAAAAACATAGTTTTAAACATCTTAAACTCATACCTAACACCAACACATCACAGGGGCGACGGTGGATGTGCCGCAGGTGCAGCGGTGGATGTGCCGCAGGGGCGACGGTGATGTAAACGTATGTATGTATGTATATATATTATATATATTAAGTTTTTGATTATTAAATAAAGTGGGATCCACATATTTATTAAATATATTTTTTAAATACTGTCTTTTAAATTAGGGGTATTTTAGACTTTTCACCTACACTTAACTGAAAAACTTAACAAAAGTTAGTGTCAGGGACCAATCGTGTTACGGTTTAGTAAACAGTAAGGACCAAACCTGTAATTTCTCAAAAGTTGGAACCAATATTGTAATATGGGTAAAGCACAGGGACCAATCGTGTAATTAACTCCTAACTAAAATTAAATATTTGTGTTAAGTCTATAGTAGTTTGATTTTAAATGTTTGTTTTCTTAATTATAAAAACCAAAAAAAATTGTGAAAATTAATAAACCAAATCTTTACATTTGATTGTATTAAGATTAATATTTCATATTTGTTTGACTTTCTATACACGTGGTCTCACAAAAGTATAAGCTTCTATTTTTTTATCAAACAAAATAAGTTATTCATCTTAATACAATCAAAGGTGAATATTTGGTTTATTGATTTTTATAATTTATTTTTAATACAATCATAATTTCTCTTAATAGAAGATAAATTATAAAAACCAATAAAATAAATCTTTACCTTTGATGTATATATATACACACACACTAGCTTTGGTAAACACATGTATTATACGAATTGGATAACAAATATTAAATATAATAAAATTTTATTAACTATAAAATTATATTCTAATATAAGATATGATTGAAATCTTTTTTATTATAAATAAAATATAATTATGTCATTTTTAAAAAACTTTCTTATTATAACTCTCAATTTTATTTTTTTTATTTATAAAAATTTTACTATTTAAAAACACTAATTCTAAAATATTTTTTATTTTTAATAAAGTTTGATGTTTTAGATAATATTTTTTATTTTATAAAAATTTATTTCATTAGAAATCACATTAAGAAAGATCTATTTCTTCATTTATGAAATAACTATTTTAATTTCAAAAAAATTATATAATATTATTAGTAATTAATATGATTATTTAGTAAAAGAGAGAAGCGGGGAAAATTTTATGAGGAGAAAAGTGGTGTTATCACGTGTCCCTTCTAGTTACCCTTTTATTTAGTAGGGATATATATATATATTGATTAGTATTATATAATATATAATATATATATATATATATATATATATATATATATATATAGGATAAAGAAAAAATTTTAAACTTTTTTTATTGCGATAACTCATTAACTCAACTAGTGGCTCACAAGAGGCCATGACAGTACTGTAAGTTAGAGTTACAATGATAAACTAGTGGTCTACAATGAACGTTAAAGTTTATTAAAAAAATTATAGCAATACTATACTCGAATTAAAGATATTAAAATAATATATTTAATGGTGTAATTTGTATAAAAACATCATACAAAAAAGTTAAGAGGCTTAAAAACAAGGGTGATTTTAAAAAGGGAGAAAAATTTTAAAAATGGTTATATCAGTGATGTAACATGATGTAAAAGTTAGTTACACTACACAATAATGGTGTAAGTTTATCAAAATAAATGTGGGTTAACAACTGTTCTTTCTCATATATAACATACTAGTTTTAGTAAACCCGTGTATTACACGGGTTGAAAAA